>CM053769.1:451515371-451553543 GCA_028658325.1 Potorous gilbertii
AAATAAGAAATACCGGTAATGGGGAATAGAAAGTTATCTAGCCCTACAGAACAAAAGAGAAGATGGGGAAAGGGAAGGGAGGGATGATAGAAGAGAGTGCAGATTGGTGATATGGGTAATTAGAATGTCCAGTGTATTGGGGAGGGGGGAGGGGACAAATGGGGAGAAAATTTTGGAACCCAAAATCTTGTGAAAATGAATGTAAAAAGTTAAATAAATGTATTAAAAAAAAAAAAAAAAAAAATAGGCCAGGCATGAGGTGATGAGGAAGTGCGCCAGCGTGGTGGCAATATCCAAAGAGAAAAAGAAATGTGTTTGAAAGATGTTGCAATGGTGAAATTGACAGGCCTCGGTAACAGACTGGATATGGGAGGTAAGAAACAGTGAGGAACTGAGGGTAACACCTAGGTTGTGAGTGGAAAGGACTGAGAGGATGGTGTTGAAATGATGAAGTAAGAAACTGGGTGGTAAGGAGATAAAAAGTGATAGCTGCAATACCCCACAAACATCAAAAAAAAGGGGAAAGGACCTATTTGAACAAAAATATTTGTAGCAGCTCTTTCTGTGGTGGCTAAAAACTGAAAAAATAAATTAGGGCTAAACAAGCTGTAGTATATGATCATGATGGAATATTATTACGCTACATAAGAAATGACAAGCAGGCTAATTTTAGAAAATCCTGTAAAGACTCACACAAACTGATGCAAAGTGAAATGAGCAGAACCAGGGGGAATGTGGTACACAGTAAAAGCAATAATGTATGATGAAAAACTGTGAATAACTGAGCTATTCTCAGCAAAACAATGATCCAAGACAATCCCAAAGGACTAATGATAAAGTACACACTATCTGCCTCTAGAGAAAGAATGTTGTCTGACTATAGACTGAATGTGCTATTTTTCACTTTCTTCATTTTTTAAATTCAAGTCTTCTTGTACAAAATGACTAATAGAGAAATGTTTTACAAGTAAAACGTAACGTAAGTGAGAGTAAGATGGATAAGTGATAAAGTGGTAATGACAGAGGGGGCCATGTGTTGGAGGAGGTGGGATGAAATGGGATTTCTTGTGTAAGTGGAGGGGAGGACCTTGGTAAAGAGTAAGGTCACCTTTGTTTGAGACAGGGGTGAAGGAGAAGATAGTGGCAGAAGGCAATTGAGTGACGAGACATGGAAGAAGGGAATAGAGGGAGCTCATGCAGATGTCTTCATTTTTTTCTCCTGAAATATGAGGTAAGATTCTCAGTTGATAGAGTGAGAGTAGGAAGGGCTGTGAAAAGTTTGAGGAGGAATGGGAAAGTTCAGAAGAGCTACTATGGAGAGTGAGATGATGAGGTGATAAGGGGGGTATAGAAAGCAATGTTGAGACCAGTTGAGATTGTGTAACAGAAATTTGTAATGGACCCAGTAAGAAGAGTTGTATGATTTTTCTTTACCTATATTCAGCAATATATATGTAGGAATGAAGGTGGTGGATGGTAGGGGTCAACCAAAGCTGAGGTTTCTCAAGGAATAAATGGTGATATAAGGGGTTCGAAGACTCATGCTTTTCATATTCCCTGGGGGAGTTAGGGGGTCTAAGGTACAGAATCCTTTTACATCATTAATTTTTAGAAAGGTTATTCTGTTATGGGGAAAATATTTCCATAAGACATGACACTCTCTTCCCCTCAAAAAAAGAAAAGAAAAAAACAACTTTAACATCATACTTCTCCTTTAGAGTAAGAAGTGAAAGGAGCATCATATAATGGCCTGATTTCCTTCAGGTAGGTAAATATTGAACTGAAAGTCCTCTCTTCTCATCTCTACAGATGAAGACACCCCATCTTCCCTCCATAGTATGTGCCAATATTTTACCTCACTGCTTATTAATAAGGTGTTCTTTTCTGTCCAGCTAAAATCTTTGCTACTTTATCTTAAACTTCTTTTTGTTAAGTCTTCTGCAAACACAGAAAACGCTTCATCGTCCATTTTTCAGAAAGCTGTAACATTTCACAGGGAAACAATTTAAGTCCATTACAGTTCCATCTA
Organism: Potorous gilbertii; assembly: GCA_028658325.1. Taxonomy (NCBI): domain Eukaryota; kingdom Metazoa; phylum Chordata; class Mammalia; order Diprotodontia; family Potoroidae; genus Potorous; species Potorous gilbertii. The sequence continues at coordinate 451,517,401 of CM053769.1, forward strand.
TCCTTAAATACATTAGCATTTCCCTTAAGTAGAACTAAGAATACTTACAAATTAAAGAGGGAGAGAAATGAAACATGTTGTTAATCACTTGATTAACACAAATGACATCAAGCTATATGGATCTACTTTAAAAACACATTAAACAGTTCCTTCATCTTGTGAAATCTTTCTCCAATGATATCAAAATGTCATTTGTATTTAGTAAGTATAAAATGTCTTAGTATACACAAGGAAAGATATATAAAAGCTCTGAATTGGGATCCAGAGGTGCCATTGAACGAGTGGACCACGACAATATCTATACATATCTGAATTTCCTCCAGGAACTCTCATCACTCTAAGACAACTATGAAAAGATCAACTTTCTCCCACCAAAAAAAGGAGGAAGAGAATTGATGAACATTCTCAGAGTACAAGATAATGGTCAAAAACCTAGACTACAACATTGTAACAAGTAGTCATCACTTCACTGGACAATAAGTAATAAAAAAACAACAACCTGATAACAGGTAAATGCCTTTGAATTTATCAAATGTAATCGAAGTGATTTACCTTCTGACAAAGTCTATGAGACAGCTAAGATCCAAGATTGGAATCAAATGGCCCTCCAGGGTGTTCAAACTGCTGACAACCAAGCCAACAACATTTCAACAAAGAAGCTTCCAATGACTGAGTCAAGTGGTTTACTTATGGAAATGATGAGGTTTATGATGTCCAGTTAGGTCTAGGTCATTGACACCAGAATTTTTAGACAGGTTATCCTTAAGGATTCTGGATTTTAATGTCAAGGTAGATTATGGAAGGAAATTGTGGAAACTGTATACATTGTACACCTCACTGTACTCCCAAATACTTTGTAAGATATGACCTGGTGGTGAGAATTACAAAGCAGAGTCCGCTATCTGTCATTGATAAGCAGACAATAAATCTCATACTAAAATGCAGACCTTTAACCAATGAATCATACTGGAATGAGACCATTATTTCAAACCAAACTTTTATTTATCACCTCCTAGCCATAACACCAATCCATAACGGCTTAAAAATGACATTTTAAATAGATGCCACCACACCAAATACTCATAAAATCCAAACTGAAAGCAAAGAAACACTTTCAAAATATAGGGACACATAGGAACAAGATGAGATTTATATCATCTATGTTGTCTTGTCTTCTACTGGAATTTTACTGAGAATGCTTTTAGTGGGGTCTTAGAGGATAAACTTATGTACTAATATTTGTATTTAACTTCAAAAGCCCAGCTATTTTATTCCCTTGTATATCAGCTAATAAAGTGTCAAATACAAAAGAATAAATAGTAAGATGGGAAATCATCTTAGGAGTATTTGTATCTGAGCCTTATCAACAATAATAAGTATAAAGGTAATGTTTTATATAGTAGAAAGTTGCAGTTTTATGTTTACTCCCTTTTTATGTTCTACTTTGTATGTAAAAATGCGCAAGATATAGGGGAGGGATTTATTAAGCACCTACTGTGTGCCAGACACTGTGCTAGGCATTTACAAATCTTAATTCATTTGATCCTCACAATAACCCTGAGAGATAGATACTATTATCACCCCATTTTACAGCTGCAAAAACTGAATGAGACAGAAGTTAAATGATATGCCCAGGGTCACAGAGCTAGGAAATGTCTGAGGTCATATTTGCACACAGATGTCTCTGACTTCAGGACTAGTGCTCTATCCATTGAGCCATCTAAGTGCCTATGTTTTATTTGGTGTCTGCTAAGTATGAAAAGAGAAAGAAAGAAGAAAGGAAGGAAGGAAGAAAACAACGAAGGAAGGAAAGAAAAAAGGGGGAGAGAAAGAAGGAAAGAAAGAATAAAATAAAGAGAAGGAAGGAAAGAGGATAAAGGAATGGAAAGAAAGAAGTTGAAAATAAAGGTGATGAAAATGAAATAAAAATGCAGATTGTACAAGGAAATGATAGAGAATTGAGCAACACATCACTGCAGGCTGTACAAATTGAGCACCTACAAGGTACTTAGCAACGGCCAATATTTTACAACAGAATCTTACTATTTTTCTATCATTCACAAACTAGCATAAGATAAATCCCTGAATTACAAATACTTACTTCAAAATCTCCTTGAGAATTCAGGACAAGAATGACAGACAATGGAATCAGACCATTATCACAGATAGAACTGTTACCCACAATTGCATAAACATAATATTGATCTATAAAAATTTTAGGACCACATTTTAACTAGATATTTGCATACCAAAATACTCATAATCTCCAAGCTAATTGGATCAAAAAGCTTTGAAAATAAAGGGAGCTAACAGATAAATTCAAAATCATGTCAAAACAGAATGAAGTATGTATCTATCATCTCAATCATCATACCTGTTACTGGAGCTGCCTCAAAGAAGCTTTTAGTGAGCACACAGAAGATGAATTTACATTGCAATGATTTTGTTCAATTATAAAAAGCAGTTATTTTATCCACCTGTGCATTTGTACCTAAGATGTGTAATATAACAGAATAATATCAGGGCAGTGATTTTTGTTGAGACCATTTCTAACTGAACTCCATGGGAGGAGGGGGGGATTCATACTATTCATACCACTTACAAAATAATATTGTTTTCTATTTAAATGATGCTTTGAGGTTTGCAAAGAAATTAAATACAAAATATTATGACAATGAAGCTTTCAGATAAAGAGAAAAAAACACTTATATGCCAAGCATCCAAGATATTTGACAACATCTGTATCTTTTTTTTTTTTACTTATTTTTTAAAAACTGTTTGTTTGGATGAATGGCAACACTTAAGACAAATCCTAAATTTTGCCATTCACTAAAACAAAAATAGACAGTTACAAGCATTCTCTCTATGGTGTAGCATCATCTACTCAACTTATTTTTTCAGTTAACAGGTATTTATTTTTTCTCTTTCCTGCTGCCCCTCAATTTTAAAGAAAAAGAAAACCCTTGTAACAAATATACATAGTCAAACAAAATAAATTCTTGCATTGGCCATGTGTAAAAAAAATGTATCTCATTAGGCATCTCAAATTTATTACCTCTCCCACAGGAGATGGGTAGTTTGGGTCATCACTGGTCCTTTGGGTAATGATTAGTCATTGCATTAATCAGAATTCCCAAGTCTTAACAATGTGGTTATTGCGTAACTTGTTCTCTTGGTTCTGCTCGCTTCATTTGCCTCAAGTGATGCAAGTCTTTCCAAATTTTTCCCTTTTCTTATTTCTTATGGCACAGTAGTATTCCATTACATTCACAGACCATAATTTGTTCAGCTATCCCTTAATTGGTGGACACCCCTTAGTTTCCCATTCTTTGTCACTATAAAAAGAGCTCCTATAAATATTTTTGTACATATAGTCTCCATTGAATCTTTTACACACCCCAATCAATACCTATCACCATGGTCAAATCAATACTACAATGATCCACAGTGATCACTAAGATTATAGAAATTAGCAAATCCTTTGAGTTTTATTTCCCACTGAGAGAGACAGTAATATGAAGGACTTTCCCTTACCCCTGCCCCTACAATTCAATTCCATTAATTTATTAAGTGTCTCCTATATGAAAAGCATATAATAATGGGTCTTTGTATGGCAGTATATGGTTTATAAAGGGATTTCTATATATTATCTCATTGGATGAAATAAGATACATACCCTGCCCTCAAGGAGTAATCTATCAAAAGTAAAAATTTTGTTAAAAATTCAAATAAAGTGATGGTTATTCTTGCAATGTTCTGAATGATTCAAAGAAATAGAATAATTTTTAAATTAATTCATCTATCAGTTGCATATATTAATAAACATAAATGAACAGTTATTGTTATATTCCACAAGATTGCTGACTACTAAGAATAAAAGTGTTTATTGACTTCTCAGATATTCAAAGCCAGAATGAGTTATTTCTTATATCTAATTGTTAGTCACATTACCTCACTTATTTGAGAGATATTTGGTAAAAACCTACAGTTATCATTATATAATTGCCTTGATACTACCACTGAATACAATTTTGGATCTTTTGTCAACTGTAGTGTCATACTATGGACTTCACAGGATGAATATAAAACATAATTCAGAAAATTTGTGCTGTATTGCACAGAGATGATCTTCTGTGCGTGCCTAATTTCACAATATTCTCTCACTAGTGAAATAATTAAGCCTGATCCATAAATCTAAAGTGAATTTGAAGACTATTTTTAACAAACCATTTGATTTTTGCTATAACTACTTTGCTTCCTCATATTCTTTAAGGAAAATTTTCACACATATCTTTTAAAACATGTTTCACATAGACAGCATTTTAAAGATCAGTTGTTAAAAGATGTGAATAAATGGTTCTCAGAAGAAAGACAAGTGCTTAACAATTATATGGAATGGACAATATGCCAAATCACTAGTAATAACAGAGATAAAACAATTTTAAGCTTCCACCTCACGCCCATCAGACTGGTAAAGATGACAAAAAAGTGAGCTGAACTAAATGTGAGAGGGAGTATGGGAGGACAGACACACTGATGCACTATCAGTGGAGTTATCTAGCCACTATAGAAAGCAACTACACTTCAGGTCCTTTGGACCATTGATGTCGTTGCTAGGATTACATACCAAAGATATCAAAGAAAGGGAGAAAGAACTGATACACACACGCACACACACACAGACACACACACACACACATACACACACACATATATTTATAGTACAAAAGAATTATACACAAAACACATGTCACAAACTGAGGAATGACTGAGCAAATTGTGATACATGAATGTAATGGAACATAATTATACCATAAAAATGACAAAAGGGATGAATTCCATGAAACTTGGGAACCCCTGTATGAACTAATGAATACTGAAATGAGAAGAACGATTTATACAATGAATAGAGCATTATAAAGGAAAACAATCTGAAAGACTTAAGAACCTGGATCAAGGCAATGATTAACTATGATTCCAAATAACTAATAATGTTAGTCATGATTCTCACCTTTTGACAGGGAAGTAATAGACTAGAGATGCAAAATGAGACAGACATCTTGAGAGATAGCTAATATGCAGATCTGTTTTGTTCAACTCTGCTAATTTGCTTATAAGTAAGGGCTTTTTTTTTGGAGGGGGTAAAGTTATAGAAAAGAGAGTTGGAGTGGTCATAGTAATGCCAAAAATATAAATAAAAAGAAGAAAAGAAAGAAAAAAAAGTATCAATGAAACATTTTAAAATTCAAGAAGAGAACAGAAGGAAGTTCAGAGAATGATACAGACAAGCAGGATAGTTTTGGAACTATGTTTAATCTGTTATATACTTTTTAAAAAGTGAGCTGAATATAGTAGAGATTTCTGATTTTATGTGCAATCCTTTTTTTCTGTTCTTCTTCGTATGTGGAAACAATCATGTTTGTTGATATTTGTCAAGTTCATAATAATAAAAAAAGATTTTTTTAAAGATAACATTTTAAAGTAAAATACCATGATGGGATGCTGAGATTGAATTCATCCCAGCATGCCACACCACTGCTCTTTGGATGGCAATCACAGGACCCAGACATCAAGCTGTGGAAGAGATTCTTCCAAGCAACAGCATCTGGCTCTTTGGCAAACTGAACAGGCAGTTACACTGGTGACTTTGGAGTTGCCTCTGGGTCTGTCACATGGTTAGACTGCTGATAGAGTGTCTGAATCCTCTCATCCTTATGTGTTAATGTTCCTTTTCAAAGAGTTTTTAGAGTCAGGAAAATTCATACCCTTCCATATATGAGTATTTTGTCTTCCTCAAGTCATGAAGACTTTGGTAGGAACCCTACTGCAGTGCAGTAAGCACGTCTTTCCTTTCCCAAGTCACTCATATCTGCCAAAAACATTCTAGCATCAACAATACTCCATTTTATATACCACCAATGCACAGCATCGGAAATGAAGTGGTCTATTCTCATCCCTGAGTATTTAAGCCTATATTTTCATCTTCTTTGCTTGCAATATATCCTTTGTCATATTCATTTTAAAAATTCATATGAGGAGTTACCTAATTTAATGCTTTTTTTCATTCTTAAGATTGCACAATCCAGGTTGGTGCCATAGCTTAAGAAACATTGATGCATAACATGAGGAATTCACTGCACTTCAAAACTGCAATTCTTGAAACAAAAGTTTTGAACATCAAAACTGGCAGCTCCAGAACAAAGGAGACCTCTCATCCTCTTAGCAGTTAAGGTAATCTTGAAGACTAAGTTTGGTCAATTAAGAACTGAGTTCATTAATAGTTCCTAAAAATTTTTTTTATGAATTGTGAATAATTTGAGCCAAGAACATTCATTAATAAATAATATTTGAAAAAGGTCAGAAACTAAACATAACTGCCAAATTCAAGATATTACAAATGATAAATTTATCCTTCATCAGAACAGGCTAAGTACAAAGATGGACTACAGTTAATTGAACTAGTTAAAAATTTTAGCTACAAACCTACTTAGACTAATTATAATCTATTTCATGGTTATTGTACTAAAGATATCAATTAGTTTATCCTTAGAAAATTGATGATTACTAATATTACATGATAAAAGGGAAGCAAAAAAGGAAAAGGAGGAATAAACATACTTATTAAATACGAAATGTTTTATACTGGGCCTTTTGTTTCTTCATTGCAAAGAGCTTCAGGTAAGGAACTTCTACCAATACATTTTCTCTTATTGCCTTAGAGAGTTGTCTGATATTAAATGCAGATTATTACTTGGAAAGAGGTGGAATTGAAAGAATAATAAAATCTCCTACTTCCATATTTGACAAGGAATTGAAGCTAGAGCAATTATTTCTAGTCCAGGGGAAAAAAACTTCCAAAAATAAATAAAAATGGAATACCCCAAATTATATTTTACTATTTGACCTATAGTAGTTTTTCAGGCATTTAGCAATGCCATGATGACATAATTCCTCTTTCAGAGGAAGCCAGATGGTATAGTAGACAGAGTACTGGACCTAGACCTTGGACAATTGCCTCAATTTCCTCATCTGTAGAATAGGGATAGCAATAGCACCACAACTTTCTAGAGTTATTGCAATGATCAATGAAATAATATTTATAAAGTGCTTCGCAAACCTTATAGTGCTACGTCAGTGTTAACTACTATCATAATTAATCCAATGGTGATTTGTCATAGTCATTACTGCATCTTAAACATGTATTGTTTCGTTCCTATGGCATAAGAATAGCTAGTCTGTGTGCGGGGTAACTGGTACTGCTATGACAATATATACATGCATATATATATATATATATATATATATATATATATATATATATATATACACACACACACATAGATGTGTGTTTGTGTGTGTGAACATATATATAGGCTGATACAACATACCATACATGCCTTTTTCAGACATTAGATAAAATAAATAGATAAGAGTTTAGAACATTTTTCATTCACATTGTGAAAATTCTCTTCTGCTTGTGAGTATATGATCTATATAAATACATAACAAATTATTCACTCAGTTGCATCTTGATCTTATTTTTCAGAAACAAATCAAATTTGTACATTAAGAGCCATCTATTTTTGTCAATCCATGCAAACAACTCCCACTGTTCTCCCTGGGAGTTCTGCTGTGGATGATCAATCCAAGTATGTGGTCTTTTGAACAACTGACAAGTCTTTTCAGATTTCAATTTTGATTCACAAGTATTTCTACATACTCTGAAAAGTAAAGCCTCAAAACTTGCTTTGACCCTGAGTTTCATTATAGTAGTTTGTTCAGAGGAAAAGTGGATTATTTTGGGTCAAATATATATGATAACATTTCATGCCTGCTTCAAAGTGATAGATGCACCTCTGAGAAGTATCAATAAGTGACAAGGTGGGAGAGCACACAAAAAGGGGAAATATATAGCTCTTTGTTGCAAATGACTTGACAAAAATTTATTTCTCCTCAGATGTAAAGTCCCACATCTTCCAGCTAAATTACCTCAACACAAATATTGGCATTTGTGGATATCGGGAACAGAAATATCTACTAGCTCATCATCCTTTTACGGGTTAATATAAACAAGTGATAAGATTGCATTGATCCAAACATATAATGCAGTTTGAAGGTTATATGTTTCTTCATACTCTAATGCAAAATGTCTTCCTTTTCTCTGAGAACTTTTTATTCTGAAACCCTATATCTTAGGTTCTATCCCAGTAGCAGCTATTTGGAAACATCTGAATGTGGAATCTTCCACTTTTCTTTTTTTCTGTGTGCAGACATAGGCTCATATAAACACAACTTAGTAGAGATCTGGTGTTGACAGTATGGTTTAAAAATGAAAAGATGTAAACAATATTTCCTTCAAAACAAAGTAACTTTCCTACCTGTTTTTTGTTTAATTAAATATTTTCACTAAGACTAGTAGGTGAGAGCCATGTTAGTTTTAGGTTCACCATTCTACTAATACTGTATACCTATAGATCAATACCATGCTTTCCCTAGTAATCCATGCTTGTGGAAATTGCCCATTCTTTTCTAAAATATTTTTACACATTCATCATGAAAGAACATTATGAAAAGAAAACTGCTTTGCCAAATATAATGCAGAATATCTGCCTATGTTATATTTTATCTACTTTCCTTAAGTAGTAAATTTAACTGTCATTTACATTTAGGATGTAAGTATTGGCAGCAATGCTTTCACTTCTTGCTTATTTATTAGTTAAATAAGCAACTCAAAAAGTGTAATTTAAACAGAGAACTACTACTGTAATAGTTTAAATGTTGTAGGATCCAGTCACACCCAGTTAGATAAAGACATCTACAATGTCATTAAGCTAAACCCTAGGAAACAGGTTTTGGGCCTATGGCTGACACATATATACCAGAAAACCCTCTCTTGCTCCCAAACACACCAGAAAACCATGTTTAGAGATTAGACAAAGGGGGAACATATTACAATTTCATAAGAATTGACATTCCTCCTTCTTGTGAATTTAGTTGACACTATATGGAGTTGACAAGAAATGACTAGGCCCAGTATATCAGTACCCTTCTATCTAGGAAGTGATATGTTGCAAAGCATTTAAAAGAATTGCAGTATCTGAGCTCACCATAGGGAGAAGAGAGAGAGGAATGATTAGTTAATTCCAAGTAGTTGATACCTAATACCTGTTGCTGCATCTGGTTTTTACAAAAGAGAAATGATGATGGGATTAATGTTCCCTAGCCCTAAATGGCTACAAGACTCCCAGGCAAAATCACCAGTCTGGCACCTTAGAGAAAACCCTAGATTTCTATAACTTTGGGATATGATGTTGCAGAAAAGTGAACAGAATGAAAAATTTAAGAAGACTGTGTGTAAATAGGCAGATCCATTACAAAAATATTTAGCACCTGGAGGGGCCAGCAAGGCCTCTGAAGCTAGACTAGAGAGAGTTGGGTATTTTGAGTTAGAGTAAGAATAAGCTTTCCACCACAAGCACCCTTGGGGGCACCGATTCAGTCACATCGGAAACCCTTCAGAGTATTTTGTGAGTGTCTCTGCCCCATCCAGGCTTTGTCTAGTCCCTCAGTGACCCAGTAACCCCAAATAGGAGACCTGAGTCTCAGGTGGGCTGGCAGCCTTGTCTCGTCCTTCTTTCTACTCGTCCAAGGGGGGCGCAGCACCTCCCCATTGCACATAGACAGCCACGAGTCAAGGCAGGAGGCCGAGCAGGACCTTGCAGCTACAATCTGCCATGGACCAGCCTTGCTCCCCGCGGCGACCAATGGGAGCCACTTCCAATCTCCCTTGAATCGGAGTCTTTCTTCCCACCCCTATACACCCAATCCTCAGGGTAGAAACTGCAGGACTTGGGTCGTCGGCGGCCGGCCTCCTGATGGATGATGACCAGAGAGGTCTTCTCGGGGGAGGGGGAAAGGGGGAGGAGGGCGGAGCTGGGGTTCCGGCGGGAAGGGAAGGAAAAGGAAGGAGTAAAGCACCAGAGAAGTAGGTTGGCTCATCCTCTCTCATCTGCCTAGACGGTGGTGGCGGATACTGGGAATGCTGCGTGCAAAACAAAAAGTGCCCCCCCCCCCAAAAAAAATCGAGGACCACTTCTAAACCATTCACCATTGAAACCCTTCTCTTTCCTTATGTTTACCAAGTAGTATAATACTATGAGGCTCCTTAAAAAGTTATACATACCCGAAATCTAGACAAAACACCATCCCTCAAAGCACTTTCAGTTTATGGAACCCCAAATAAGATATTGTCTCCTATTTGGGGTAACTCAAGATTCCTTAATGCTTTCCTAAGGGATCCCCTAGGCTGAGTAGAGCTGCAGCTATTGTGCAAAGTCTGAATGGGGCCCAAGGAGTCTGGCTGGGGGGATACAGACTTCGGGGAGAGAAGGGGAGGTCCTTCGGAAGGGCTCATCCTATATTCACACGATCCCCCAACTGCAATCCTATATAGATCTTTCTCTCGATACCTCACCCTATCCCAGATTTTATGGGAAGAGAGTCATAGAGTCCTATCAAAAATAAAAAGTTCTTAGAGACTTTACAGAAGCTTTTCAGTTTCACTCGTCTAAACAGATCAAATTCAGGAGTCAATCCTCTTCACTTCCCCAGGCTCAGCTTTAATCGGTTGGCTTTCGGATCTCGGGAAAAGCCAGTAACACACCTCCTATCTACCTAACAGTATTGAACTGGTGGCAGGAGATTTTATTGGACTACTTTGCCTATTGTTTAATCGAAAGGGCATGCTAGGTCATTAATAGGAACCAACTTTTTTTCCTCTCTCTTAAGTGAGTAAAGCTACAAATCCATCTCTCCAGGGTAGCTGATTCCCATTTGCAAACTGCTTGGTTAAACATTGCATTTCGACATCTTGGTAGTAATTTTTAAGATATTTTAAAGGATACACTTGTCTAAATGGGCGGATGTCAAAAGATACAGTTATCCTAACTCAGTCTAATCAGGTGAAAGACCTAAGGTTTTATTTACGAAACGTGTGAAACTCCTACTTGCTTTGTTCGGATGAGTTTGTTGTTGTTTTAAAGGTACGATTCCGTAGGTTTTCTAATTCATTTTATCACTTTACCCAAAATACTAAGGGTTCCACCTGCAACTCTCTGCTTGAACAAAGTAGAATCACACGGTATGAGATCCTACATCCTTATGAATGGACAGGGGAAGAGGAGTGGGGAACTTTTCACTATTTCAGGTAGTGACATTGATGCAACTACATTAGAGTTAATGGCAGCAGCCTGCTCCTCATTATTAATTGTCTTTGTGTTTGGATAAAGTATGTAATCTTCTTCTCAACCACACCATTAAAATAGGTTGTCTTTTCAATTAAGAACTATCTTGAGCACAGCAGTCAATTTTCCTAATGAAGATGCATTATATTTTCACTTTTTTAATAATGGAAAATCCCAGGTTTTCATTAGAAGTGATTACGGAGAAGTACAAGAGGGCTTGTCTAAAATAGATGTGGCCATGTAGTGCATTAAACACTAGGCTTTTAAACAAATTGAAATTTCTTCAGATAAGAGGAATGCATTGGTTTCAAATATGTTCAAACCCGCTTCATTCAGATTTAAAAATATGAAGAGTTCATTCTTTAAAACGCACTTATCAGATATAAAATAATGATGAAATCAACTATAGCTAGCTCTATGTACAATTACGCCTGTAACTTTTTACTCATTCTAGCTTACAAATGGTTGCAGATGTTAAGCCCAAGACTGATACTGATTAAAAATGCACTTTTAGATAATGTGCAGCTTTTTGAACAAGCAACAAATAGTCTAATCATTCAAGAGCTGAAGTATTCAGCCTATGCAACCACAATTAGTTTTCTTTTTCCTTTCCTCTTAGTCTTTTCTTCCTTTCTTTTTAGAACAATTAGTCAAAAAAGTTGATGGAATTATTAAAAATTTTTATTTTTTTTATGGTGACCAAAGCCATCTCTATGCTGTAAAAACTGAAATCATGTGACTCCTGATTTAGCTATATTAAAATTTGTATAAAGCATACAATCAATTAGATAAAAGGAATAGACTAAATTTAGATATCAACAAAATAGCAAAAATGTATAGGGTCCTTTTCCTAATTTTGTGCATACCAAAAAAAAAATGCATAAGGTTGAAAGGCTTCCTGTGAGCAACTAGTTTGGGTCTTTGTTAATTTTTTAAAAAATATTTTTTTACATACAACATAATATTTCAAGCAAAAATTTTCTCTATCTTCACTGCCTCCATTTAAACATTAGAGACGACCCTAGACACTAATGCAATAAAAGTCAAAATCCAAGTTGAAGAAAAAAGTTCAAAATCAGAGTTAGGCTTTTTCTTTATGAAACAACAGTTGGTTTCTAACAAACATAATCTTTTTTTTTTTCAGGTTTTAGGTCATTAGTATTGTTGTTGTGTTGTTACTGCCAAAGCCCTGAACATTTTTTAATCAACTAGCCACTAAAGATGATCTACTAAAGAGTGGGAAAGGAGATTTTCGATTAAAACCTTATCCCATCTTGAAGGATTACTTTATATTGATTCTTAAATATGGCTACAATTGATGGTCTCTAATTAAAAATCCAAAGGAAAAGTCTTTCGTGCCTAAATAAAAGAAGCTTTTCATATATGGGAAATAAAGCTTATAAAAGGTTACAAATAAAAGATTAGAGATTTATCCAAACTAGTTTCAAGCTTCACTGTGGCTTTCTTTTCCTTACTTACAAAAACCATTCCTGGGTCTTTTTTTTTTTCAATTGTATATGAAGTTTGAAAACAGTCAAGATATTGGACTGTAATAGTTATTTTATAGTTATAATAGTTATAGTCTGTAAACTAGAGACTAGTTGGTGCAGTAAAATTCCTCCTCAAGGAAACTTTATGATGCCTATATGAAAATTATATTAACTGGCAACTAACTCCCTCCGATATATCCTTATCCAGGTTCAATTCTTCTTCCCCACCCCCCCCACCTCCATACTCTCCTCACTCCCACATACTTTTACTCCCCAGTACCTAACATCCATCTAATCTCTGTCTCTGTCTCTATGTCTGTCTCTTTCTGTCTCTGTCTCTGTCCCTCTCTCCTCTCCTCTTCTCTCTCTCTCTCTCTCTCTCTCTCTCTCTCTCTCTCTCTCGCTCTCTCTCTCTGTCTCCCTCTCTCTCTGTCTCTCTCTCTCTCCCTCCCTCCTTCCCTCCCTCCTCTCCCTCCACTCTTACGATTTCATCACTACACACTTGGTGTTCACATTCTTATTGTCACTCCGGTTTTACAATTATTTTGAAAAAAAAAAGCTTTACACACCCACATTTCTCACTTGTCACACTATCTTAATGCATTTCATTCCTTAACTTCACCATCTTCTTTCCTTTTCTCTTATGCCTTTGAGATTTGTTTCATACTGGACAGTTCACACCTGCCTATCTTCTAATCTAGGTAATAATTTTCCCTTCTTTTATCTAAGAGAATAGCATTATTGGAGATGAACCACGGGCACTCTAGTATTAAGTGTTTAAATCTGTTATGCTTTCAAAAAATATTACCTTACATATCCAGTCTAATTCCCAGTAAATAGATAACGAAAGTTAATTTCAGCAGTTTACACCGGACAAATCTAAAAATCTAGAGGAGAAAGTGACTTACTTTTAGAACTGCCACAGAATTGTTGCTTTTTTTTAAACCAATAAAGTTCCTCTCCACCTAATCATTGAGAAGTTTTGAAATTCATGTTAATATTCCAGAAGTACACTTTGGGGAGGGGGTATTTAATTCCTCACCATCTCCAACGCCCCCCTCCCACACATACACACACCCGTCTGTTCTTGAGCCGAAAATGTGGTTTGTTCTTGGTTTTTTAATTAGTCTGAAAGAGTCCAGAGATCTCCCCCACCCCCACCCTCGCAGTTGATAAACTTGAGGGAAGGTTTGGAATATTTTAAAGTAGCAAACCCGTGGGAGTGGGGATGGGGGTAGGGGGAGCTAAATAAGCGCCATGCAGAGATTTCAGAATATCCATCACATTCTGGAAGCTAGATGCAAACGTCACAAATAATTTGATTCAGGTTTATTTATTTTCTTGTCTTTAGCCTTCTAAATAAACGATATGATAAGCATATATAAGATAATCATCCAAACAACACTTTTAAACCGTTGGCTTATTGGTGCAAATAACCCACTAAACACCAAAAATAAAAAATTCATGGAAAATATACTCAAAGACACAGAAAATTGAATGAATAGAAATTACATCGGAAGCTCAAGGACTTACTGAAAATCAGGAGTTAGATTTTTCATCCAAGGAGATCTTTTTTTCTCCTACAAAAGGTCTAAGGCTTTCAGTTCCACAGACCATCCACCCACCAGAGAGACCAGTCGCTTTGTCCCGAACTAGACTGGGGTTTGCTGGGATTGTACCTGTGATAGAGCTGCTCTGAAATTTCCAAATTGACAAGAAGAGACTGGTAAGTAAAGAGCATGTTCTTACAGGTGAAGAGCAATTTAGCAACTTTTCCATTAGACACTCAGGAGAAAGCTGGTCTGTTACCAAAGGCTGCAAAGTCTGTGCAGAATTCCTCCAGAAAGAAACAGAAAGTCCCCCCTTTTTTTGTTCTCTCTCTCTCTCTCTCTCTCTCTCTCTCTCTCTCTCTCTCTCTCTCTCTTCTGTCTTCTTTCTCCTTTCTCTTCTCTCTCTTCTCTCTCTCAGATCCAATCTTTGCTTCACCCCCAGCATATTGCTAAGCTAAAGGGAAATTCTCTTTGATGAAGAGGTGTTTCCAGCTTCTGGGTTTTTAAAACCTAAATCTATATTCAAATCTGGCTGAAGGTGTGTTGTGGGATTTATGAAAGCCTCTTAAAGGGGTAAATTTACCAAACCGTGACAAAATCATCACAATCTGACTTTAGATAGCTGAAGTGGATGAGAATTTTAAAGAGACCCTTGTTTATTTAAGTAACACTGTCCATTTCTGTCTCTGGGTTTATTGGCCCCCATGCTTATCCCAAAGTTATTGGACTGGAGGGCAAAGCAAGGGCTAGGAGCTGTCTCTTTCAGTCCCCCTATGCAGAAAGGGGCTCACACGCCTCAATGCCCTCCAAGCTCTCCTAGTAAAGCTGAAATTCTAAAATTTTCAGGATAACTGTCCACCCACAATTTTATATATAAAGCTCTAAGCTTTTTCTACAGGACAAGGAAGACACCTCTCCCAATGAAGAATTTAACCTATTTCTTAAGAAGTACAGGCTTCTCTGGCAAAGGGTCTTTGATCACATTTCCTGATGTCCACCGCAAATAACTTTCTCCAAGGCCTTCATCACTATAGATCTCTCCTGCCACATACTTTACATTTCATTTTTTCTGCATTCAATACCTAAAACATTATGGTCCTTTAGAACATCATGTGCAAAAACATATGATGTCTTTGAGATTTTTTTCTTCAAGCTAGCTAAATGAGTGGCAGTACGGGAGAGAAATGGAGAGGAAGAGGGGCTTCAGGGGTAATGATGTTAAAATTGGAGCTCGATGTGTTAGCTATTTTTTTGGGTCATTATCATAGCTGTTTTCTATGGAGATACAAGAACACATTATAGTTTGTGGCAGGGATGCGGGTCTTTGAGCAAGAATGGTGACTTATATAAACGATAACCGTCTGTATAGGATTCAGTGGATGAATTGGGGGCGGAGGGAAAGAGAGAAGGAAAGACAGAAGGAAAGAGGGCTGCGCTCCTCCTCTTCTCTCTCCCTTCCCTCTCCCCCCACCCCCCCAAGTCCTGCCTCTCAGTGAGTCCGGACTCCTGATAGAAAATTCATCCTCTTTCTCCTTGTAGGAACTAAGGTCAGTGAGGGAAGTTAGAAGTGGGATCGGGAAAAATCACCTTTTCTGATCGACTAGAGCTGTAGTCTCGCAGTAAGCACCATTCCCACAACTCTCCTACCCTTCTCCAGCCTGGAAGATGGAAGAATTCAAAAAGGAGGCAGAAAGCTCTGCCCCAGGGAAGCAGGCAAAGCCAACTGCTGAAAGCCGGGCTGCAGATTGCTTTCTGACTCTCACGAATTCACATAATTCATTAATTGCTGTAAATCCCAAGGACAACCACATTTGATTACACATACAGTATAAGAACTAGCAACAAAGAGACGAATTAATTACCAACTTCATTAACATAGGTCCCCAAATTAAAACCATTGAGGTTTTATTTGGGTCGGCTTGTGGGGGAGGGGGAGGGAACTGTTGAGCGGGTGGTAAAGAGGTTTAATTTTTTTTTCCTGGGGTGCGGGTCCGTAGTGACGGGTTTTCCTATGATTGCCCCCACTCCCACCCTTTCGGCTTCCCGCCCTCCCTCACCCCGCCTCCCAGCTCAATTTGTTTCTGCTTTTACCAAAACCCAGACCTGCTTTAAATTTGTCATTTCCCTGTTCACTGTCTAAGGCGAAAAGGTTAACACCTGCGGGCTGTACCTTCTTCCCTTCGCATTCAAATTCTCCTGACATTAGTTCCGAGTCCCAGCTCTGCTTCCTCAGTTGTTTTCAAGTCCTTTGCTGCTGTCTCTCGGTCACATCGCGATTCAACTTTAATTTTTGCTTCACTTTCAATTAGTTTACTTGATTGGTTTAAAAATATTGGGGGATGGTAGGATTTTTACCTTTTATTCTAATTCTGCTGATTCCATGTAGGAACCTTAGATTTCAAGACTACAGTATGAGGTTTCTTTCCAAATTTGCCTGTTTCTTGAATTCTAAACTTCTTATCCACGAAGCAATCCCTTGGGCTAGAAAGGGAGCAACTAGAATGATCATTTATAGTCTGGCTTCTTCTAGTTAAGGTTACTTGGTTGGGGCTGCGTGAAGATGACTTGGTGAAGCCATCAGGTTTGAACTAGGTCTTAGTTTTTAACAGTTTGCTCTTTGATCCTCTCATTTTTTGTCTCATTAGCTCTCTCTCTCTCTCTCTCTCTCTCTCTCTCTCTCTCTCTCTCTCTCTCTCTCTCTCTCTCTCCCTCTCTCCTCCCCTTTTCCTTTTCCCTCTTCTCCCTCTGCCTCTACTCCCTCTCCCTTTCCCTTTTGCCTCTATCTTAGCGTCTCTCCTCCACCCCTTTTCTTCCCTCAGCTTAGTCTCACCCTGTTTGATACTGCAAATTCTTGTTTTTGACATGCTTTTTGCGTCTGATCCAAACACTTCTTGGCAGCTTTGGCTGGGCATTGCCCATATTTACCAACCTCCCCCTTTCTCCCCTTCCAAATGTTTACTTAAATATTTTTGTGCTCCAATCTTAGATTTCATTTGTTTCCTCTTCCCTAGCAAAGGGAGAGAAAAAGGGAGGAAGAAAGGGGAGAAAAAGGTAACACGATCTCTGCTGTCCATCATTTTAATTGTACAATTAGTTCATATGCTCTGGCCCATAATGTATATTTTAAATCTAGTATAGTTTCTTTTATGTATATTCTATGTAATTTTGGGAGCTGTTATTTGTTGCCTCGTCGTCCCCCTGGTGCAGCAGTGGCCTGTTTTCCTCCCCCTGTTGTGTGTTTTTATTATTTTCCCTCTGGCTTAGATGTGTCAATCATTCTCTCCCTGCCATTGGTTGGAGAGTTTGCGTCAAAAAGTTGCCAGAGAGGCGCTTTCTCAGCAAATCTCCCTGAGAGAGGAACGGACCTCAGCTCCAACTAAGTCTCCACTATTATTAAAAATAAAAATTATTAGACCATACCCTACAACATCTACTTTGTATGTAACCTATGCCGGTTAAAGAATTGTAGAGTGGGGTAGCCTTTTTCTATCTTTCTTTTTATTCTTTATTTTTGTTTTCGTTTGATTTTTTTGTTTTTTGTTTTGTTTTGTTTTTTGCTCGACTTCTTATGAGAAGCTGAAGAATGCAAGATTTCTAACTTACTGCTCTTGATTTCTTTTAGGACAGCTGTTTATTTGAATTTGAGAGGATATTTTGGTCATTTTTTTTCCCAACCTTCAATGCGGCTGTAAGGTAAGTGCCTCAGTCTGTTGGTATAGCTGACTATCGCTGCCGGCTTAGCGTTCTTCTCCTCAGAGAGGCCCGCAGTTTGTTTGTGTATGTATGTATGTGTGTATGTACGTATGCATATATGTGACTATTTGTAAGGCGGGATAAACATGCGAGGTTTAATAGAGTTTAGTTAGTAGATCGCGCCGGCTTGGTGATGTAGAGTGATTCCCCGATCCTCGGAAAGCAAGCTGCTTTAGTTCTTTGAAATAGTTGAGTGTGTGGAAAGGTGAAGCTGGGAAGCTAGTTTTAAAAATAATTTTTTTTTAAATCATTGAGACCTGCCTTTTCTGCTCAGCAAATTGACTGGTGTTTTAAAAATTAAACCCAATGATATTTTCGGAGTCAATTGAAAACGGTGGAAAGGGTGGGGGTGGGAGGGTGGGACCTATGAACCAGCTCCATGGTCACCCCAGACTTACTAGCTTCTTCTCGCCCCGAAATCCGGAATCCTTTCCTCCTCCCTAATGAACATGAAAGAGACCAAAGCAGATAAATGAGGAGGCGGGGAAAGCATTTACCACCCCCCTTCCCTCTTTCTTTGTCTTTCTGCATTTCTTTTTTCTTTCTCTTTTCTTTTTTCCTTCCCTTTCTTTCCTTTCCTCTTCTCTTCTCTTTTTTCTCTTCTCTTCTCTTCTCTTCTCTTCTCTTCTCTTCTCTTCTCCTCTTCTCTTTGTTTGTGAATCTCTACCAAAAATGCAAACTGATGAACGGGATTTTAATTTGATATGGAGATTGGATTTTATCTCTTCCTTCCCCCTCTCCGCCTTTTTGGCCTATTCCTATTACTCCTATTCCCCACCCCCCTCCTTTTATGGGGGGATGATGAGTGGAATTAAATCTTTCACCTCCAAGATATTGACAAATAGATTGCTGCCCAAGACTTTGATCAATAGACTACGCCAAGAAAAGTAATTTTGCAAACATGAATTTGACCAGGGAGAGCCCGGGGCTATAACAAAGACAAGGAAAAGCTATATACAGATTGCCCTCTCAGAATACCTTGGACGAACTAAATTAAGTGCCCAGTTTCTTCTCTCTTCCTCGAAGTCCGTCGCTGGCGATTTGAAGCTGATGGAAAGAGTCATATTGGTTTGTGTTTCTGGCTTACTTAGTTCATTCTTAATTTGGGACGGGGTAATTGGGCAGTCACATTGCAGGAAGGGATAGAGAGCCTAGATATCAGAAAGGCAGTCTCGCCGGTACTGCATGTACTGCATACTCGGAATCACTGGATTCTGAAAAATTTGTGAGCCTAAGCCCCTGGGGATCCATTATTCAATCAGCCTAAACTAACGCTTACAGTCAAGTTCTGGGAAATAATCGAACACCTATGTAAACTCTGCACAGCACTTTTAAGGTTAAGTGAACTAAAAAAAAAACTTTCTGGCAATCGCATACATTTTTATATGTTTATGCACAATTTTAAAAATTAACAAGATCTAATATATGCTATTAAAAAAATAATTTGAAAAATTGTTCCTCCTGTCACAATCACATTGATATAGCTATAGTTTTTATAAGTAGTAAGGTGAAGGGGTGAATCAGGCCTGGGACGGGGGAGGCGGGGGAATTGACTTTCTTTAAAAAATAATCCGAAGTTCTGGGTTTACTTTTTAAAGGACAAAATGGAGAAATTCCACACTACAGCTTTTCCATTTAAAAATTTTCCAAGTGTTACTTAAAGCTCTAGTAACTTTAAGAGAATCCAAAAGTTTTGTGTCATATATTCAGGGGAGAAAGAAAGAAAAAGAGAGAGGGACTTCTCCCAGTCCCCCTCCCCAAGCAGAAACCAAAAGCAAAGTCTTGCTCAAATGATTATTTGATTCTTTCCTAAATAATAACTAAAGTATAAAAACCAGATCTACTTTTTTTACTCTTTCAGGAGAGAAAATGTAGTTGATTCCCCAAGGCCTAAAACTTTGCCTGCAGATAAAAGGAGAGAGGCAAAGAAGCGGGTTTGTCTGCTTTTTCTTTCTCCTTCTAACAAACAGCATGCTAGTCTATATAGGTTTTGTTTCATTTCCATCATGCAGAAAATTAATCAGCACAAATGATCAGCCGAGCTGGGGATGGCGTCCTGTAATTAGGGAACGTGTGCCCCTCGGATTATCTCGTTAGTTTATCAAGAAAACATTTATTATAATTAATTCTTGGACGGGATAATTATTATTGAGCGAGGACAGAGCAACTGTTAGATAGGGTCCTTGGAAAGGAAAAGGGGGAGGGGGCGACAGATTGCGCGAATTGGCCGTGAGATATAAGCCTGTCATTCGGCCAGGACCAGGGTCAGTTCAGCAAGTTCGCTCCAACGGCTGGGCTGCTGGGCAGGTAGGACACAAAGCGAACTTTATCGTGATTTACAACAGTTAGACTAGGGTCTTTTAACCATTCAGTGAGAGGGTTTTCTTTTTGAATATACTATTTATATAAAAGTCATCGTCATGCAAGTCATCTTGGGTCTTCTATTTTTAAAATATTTTCCTCCCTTTATCGGCTCTCCTTAAAGGGGAAGGGAGAAAAATATCTTTCAGGGAAGAATCTTAAACTGATTCACTTTTAAGTTAGACCTTGCAGTTGGAAACTCAGAAGTACAACTTTCTGAAGGAAAACTGTTCTTTAGGGTGACTATGAATACTTACCTGTTTTGTTTTTTTTTTTAAACAGAGTGAGTAAATCTGAGAAAATAGTTTGGTTCTTAGAATGTTAAACACAAGCAATTATGACTTTATAGGTTAACTAAGAAACACTAGAGTCTTTTTTATAGTGGTGCGTTATTAATGCCCATTTATTTTGATGAAGGCATATATTATGTCAATGTAAGTCATATATTTTAGTCATATCTGTGCGTGCAGTTACAAACTACTCTCCCACTCCTTAACCACACCATAGTTCTTATATTACTTATATGGTACTATTTTGTTTCATTGAGCTCTCAGAGAGATTTAAAAGATAAGATCACTATTTTTAATTTAAAAAACTTTTTAAATGTTTAAACATTTCCAAGAAATTCTTTAAAAAGAAAAGTAAATTCACTCCCTTTCTAATGATATGGTAAAAAAAAAATTGCCAGAAAATGCAAGGTCTTTGTTATTCAAACTTATTTTTCTGTTGGCAATAACATAAGTTTCTCTCTCTCTTTTTCCTCTACCAAAGATAGGATGGGATGCTATATCACTGTGCCAAATTGGGAAAAGTTATTTAGAATCATTTTTGCTATTAATTTAGATAAATAAAATCTGTAATTTTCAAAACTCCTTAAATACCCATTTGTGACATTGTGCCCCCTTGATGCCCTGGGCAAATTAGCTCAAGCAGTCCTTAGGATAGATCATTTTGGCAGCTCTAAAAGTGAGAAAGGAGTTGTCTCAAGCTTGGGTCCGCCATTTTGAAGAAATCTCTTGCTTCATCAAAGTTGTAAAGTAAAGAGATATTTATTTACAGGATGGGTGGCACAATTCATGTAATAAATGTCAGAGTCTGAAGCTGTCAGCATGGGTTGGAATCCTGCACAAGGGGGGAGAAGGAGGAGAAAGTAAATACTTGTTCCTCCTTTTTACTTCTTTTCTTTCCTTCTTTTTCCTTATCTCCTTATCCTCAGAGAATTATTAAAGACTTTCAGAATGGAGAGTCATTCTTTTGGTTTGTCAATCTTAGGTCACTTTCTTTCCTTTATTAAAAAAAGAAAGAAAAGAAAATCCTAAATAAGTTGGGGGGCTGAGGGGGAGAACCCAGTCAAATGAAACAGGAAATTGTCCAGGCTTGTTTTGGAGTCCAATGTCCTAATACTTGCATTCTGCAAAATGTAGCCTCCACACTTCAAATTTATCATGGAGGCTGGACAACACTGATGGTACAAAAGAGGGCCATGGGCATAATATTCCTAAATACGAATGTAATCTAAAGTTGTCAAGGTGTGCTTTTTACCCTAATATGACATCACTTCTTTAGCAAGCACTGAGTCTGCAAGTCTTCAGGAAATTTTTGCAGAAGTTTAGCTATTTCCTAAGTTTTGATTGGAAGTTAAACATTTGTTTGTTTAGCCTTAGCTCTTTAGACACATATAATCAAGGCTCACAGAAAACGAATAAATCTTACTTACCTCAAATCTAATTACTGAGTATACCAATTAGGTGAAAATGATTACTGGAAATGGCTTAAGATGTGGAATGATAGTGGTAGGGGAGTTTTCTCAAGTTTGTCGATTAGCAAGTTGGTATTTCAGATCCTAAGCACACCAACATTTTAGGTTCACAGCAGCTGAAAGCTATAAAAAGCTGGGATAATTAAAATCTCTGCCGGTGGAATGGCAACAGGCCGGGAGAGATAGGTTTCTTGAATTGTTTCTTTGTTTCTCACCACTGGGCTTTGTTATCAGCATTATTTATTTAACCAAGAAGATCTTTGTCTCTGCAAATGGCTCCAATCAAGTTTTGTTTGAGACAATTAGCAAGAGCCAACCAAGAAGTCCTATGCAAATGCAAGGATAGGAATGCAATGTGTGCATTTGAAGGCCTGGGGTTTTGTCCTTGTGTAAGGCAGATCGTAATTACTTTCTGGGGTGTAACTTTTTTTTTTTTAGTTGAGGGTGGGGGTGGGGACTACATGTTTATCCGGCCCACATCCCCTCTGGTCCCAAAGGCAGCTGGGGACCTGAGAGTCCTTTAAGAGCCAAAGGATCCTTTAACCTCCGAACTTCATGCTAGCTTGTCATTGGAGATAAAAGATCCGCACTAGACATCTCAGTTAACCAGAACTTTAAAAAATATTATGACTTGTCTTTTTGTTTTCATCTTTAGAAACACCAGGTTTAAGCCTAGCCATCAGGGACCCTGAATCCATCTCCTGAGGAATCGAGACCTTGCTGCCAGGTCTCTATTTTGGCCAACTTTTCTCCTCCAAACTTTAGCATGATGTCTTATCTTAAGCAACCACCTTATGCAGTTAATGGGCTGAGTCTTACCACCTCCGGAATGGACTTGCTTCACCCCTCCGTAGGCTATCCTGGTAAGAAAGACCCCCACCTCTTACGTCCAAACAGTAGAAAACCGATAAGGAATCTTAGGACTTCCAAGATAACCCCTAGTCTTTGAGTTTGCTTCTCTTCGTGAGGTGAAGCAGACTCCTGAACTTGCCACTGAATAACTTGGAATCTTTTCAGTCCCTTTCTTCCCTCTCAACCCTCTCTTCTCCCTACAAAGGATCTGCCTGGAACTAGGGAGAGGGGAGGATGAGGAGGCTAAAGGGAGGGAGAAGGTTGACTTGCAGTGATTGAAAGACATCTGTTTCCCTTTGCTGGACTGTATTGCCTGAACAATTAAAGCCAGCTCTCAAAGTTTGAGTTGGGATGCCTGACTCTATGCCACACTCGCCTCAAGTATGCTGACTTCTGACGCCCAGTAAAAATAGTCTTTTTTTCCTCTTTCCTTCCTTGGCTTTTCTTTCTGTGGCTTCTCTGTTTTATATATTTCTTGCCACTTCCCTCTCTGCTCTCCCATCCCTCCAGTATAAAAGTAACACAGTTGCTCCAAAAGGATGTGGTGATATTTTCCTTCCTTTTTATTCAGATTTTAATTCAAAATACAGGTAAAACTTTTTCAGACTTTTGAAGTTTACATCATTAAAGGCCATTTGGGCCCAGGGCTGGGGGAGGAGGGGGAGGGAAGACTTTATAAAGCTTCTGGTAGGTGATTTTGTTAATAGACAGGAACTGGAAGCCAGATTTTCTGAAGTCCAGTCAAGACTTGGGTACAGGGGCTACCCGTAATCTTGAGAGACTCTTTATGTTCTCCTGAATTGTTATTTGGGGATTTTATGGGGACTCTTTTTTTCCTTCCTGAGAAGTACAGGCAAGACATCATCGTGATTTTCCTGGATATGAGTTCTCTGAGAGTAAATCTGCAGAGCACAGGCAGCCTCTTCTTATAAGGCAAAAGCTCGGCATGTATGCTGCTGGTTAATGGGATCTGTAACTGGGGGGAAAGGGAGGGAGCTAGAACAATGGGGACTGGCAGGCTCTGAGGAGTGGCAGTGGCATCAGGAGTCTCTCTAATGAGGTTGCTGCCAATGGGAGGAAAGAAAGAGGGCTGCTGGTTTCAGCAGTATGTTGGCTAGAGAGGGGGATTTGGTTGAAAGAGTGAATGGGGGTGCATTCCCCCCACTACAGTTGGGAGACTGGTCTGCTCCACTAAAAGCTGTCATGACTTTCTTGTCCTGTAGCAACCCCCAGAAAACAGAGGAGGGAGAGGACCACCTTTACCCGTGCTCAACTGGACGTGTTGGAGGCACTGTTTGCCAAGACCAGATACCCAGACATTTTCATGCGGGAGGAAGTAGCACTAAAGATCAATCTTCCTGAGTCTAGAGTGCAGGTAGGGAAAGTGTTGGTGCCATCTGCTATCTTAGACCTATTGCTTGCAACCTGGGGACACCCTCTGTCATTTTGTTAACTTTTACCTAATCTTCTTCAGACCTTTGTTCAGGCATTCTTTAGGGGCACAAAATAATTTCCATACTTTTGTCCATTGACCCTCCCCACAACCGAGGAGGAGAGATAGTCCTTGGTATCCATTCTGACTTAGAAAACAGCTCCAGTTCCCTTTTCTTCTCTCTTCCATTTGTTTCAGTCCTCTTCTCCTCTCCCACAAATTCACCTTTCCCAAGTTGCTGAAGTATAATGACTGAAGCAAGAGTGCGAGAGAACTCCCCATAGTGAGAATGAAAGCAAAGACCCAAGGGATTTAATATTCCTATGGAGCAAAGGCCTGGGTTAGGAGAACTCCGAGTCCTGGATGGCTAACAAAGCTTGCATATATGTTCACTGATATTCCTCTTTATTTAAAGAGCTATATAAATATAAGTTGTTATTATTGCTGTTAGATCAGTCTAATTGTATAATGAGAAGCAGTGTTGAGTGGTGGATTGATCCAAGTAGAAAGATAAGCCCTGCTCCTTCCACATATAGACTGTGTGATCCTGTTCAAGTCCCTTAATCTCTGAGTTTACTGGATAATTTTCAAAGGTTATATTTTCCACAGAAGATGGCGACCTATGCTAATTAGCAGAAGGAGTTTCCTGGAGTTCTCTCTGTCAATAATACCACTTGTCCATTTCCTGTCCCAATCCCCATTCCTTATCTAATTGAACAACTTCCATCCCTTATCTTTCTACCTATTCTGATGTCTTCAGAAAAAAGAAATCAACCCAATAGAGTGAGTTGACCAAGAGCTTGTTTTCACCTCTCTGTGACTTATACAGAATCAGCAAGACTCTCTAAGCTTCAGAATATATACTTTGAAATGGCTCAGGGTAACTACAGAAACCACCTTAAAAGACAACTCCTTTTTTCTCCTGCTCTTCACCCTGTTTTCCCAATGCTAGGTTTAAAAACTTAAGAGGTTTCTAGACTGCTCAATACTACTTGGTTTAGTCTTAGTATCTAGAAAAAATATCCACAAATCTGGAATTCCCCTTCAACCAAGGCAAGCTTTGCTGAAGGATTAAACCTGGGACTGAGGTTCCAAGTCAAGGAAAGAAAGAAGAGAAAATGCAGTCTCCTCTTAAAATTTAATTAAGGGGCTGATTGTGAAAGACTTTGACCCTTCTGAAATTGCTATCAAGGGAAATGAATGGACTGGGATGGGTTTTTCTACCTACTGGGTTTAGAAATGAACTTTAGGGTGCTGTTAAAGTTAAAATAGTCTTGTGCTGCCCTTAGAGATATTTCCTTCTGTGACATTTTAGGTATGTTCAATTCAGCAGCTCACAAAGGAGAACATTAACTAGAGCCTGTGTCATTTCAAAACCTGACACAGCGACAATTTCTTATCACCTTTACTCACCGAAAAAACTCATCAAATAAATCACAGTACAAGTCCCACCTTGGAAATGCCTATACCTTTTCCGAGTAGTAAAAGCATCTTGGTTTCACAAATTTAAGTCCAAAATGCTGAAATCTTGACTTGGCCCTATTGAAAATTATGCTGACTCAGCTTATTCAAGTCCCCACTCCTCCCTCACTTCACTGGTGAGTTCTGGTCACCTTAGGCCAGTATTTTATCCACTTCTCCAAAAGGGAAAACAGGAGAATATTCAGCAGGCAATTGCTCTGAGTCCCTACCTTTTGGAGGCATTAGCAAAAGAGTAAAGTGAGAGGATCAGCCTCTATGCTAGATGTATTTCCATCTCTAATTTCTAATTCTAATTATTTTCTAATTTCTGATTCTAATTATTAGATGCCAAACCCTTTGAGGGCAGGACCCATTCTTTTTAGCCTCTTCAGGATCTAACCTTGTGTTTGCATTGTAAATACTAAATAAATATTTGAACTGAATTATAAAGGTAGGTTATTAGTCACACAGGAACTCAGAATGTTGTTTTTTGGCATTTGGTCGCATAGAATCTGAAATGCAATGTGGACTATGTATTAAGGATTAAAAACAATCACCAGCTATAAGATTTTTGGAGCTCTCTTAAAAGTCTCAGCTGTTTCCAAGTTCCCCATCCTGGAAGTAGAGATGAATTCTAGTACTTAGAGGCAAAAGACTATATATAGACAGACTTATATCCAACCAATGAAGTTTCTCATTGTGTGAATAACTAGAGTAGTATTCAAATCCTATTTATCCTCCAGTCTTGGTATCTAGAAACTGGCAAAGAGGGCTTTTCTGACCTTACTTACAAAGTTAGTTTTTGGCCTGAGTCAACTCATCTTTTTGGTGGAGGTTATCATGGAAAACTTCTGAAAAGGGTTCTTTCCCCTATCTTTCTCTTTTTTTCCATCCTCCTCAAGGTATGGTTTAAAAATCGAAGAGCCAAGTGCCGCCAACAGCAGCAGCAACAACAGAATGGTGGTCAAAACAAAGTTCGACCTGCCAAAAAGAAGAGCTCTCCAGTCAGAGAAGTGAGCTCAGAGAGTGGAACCAGTGGCCAGTTCACACCCCCCTCTAGCACCTCAGTCCCAGCCATTTCCAGCAGCAGTGCCCCTGTGTCCATCTGGAGTCCAGCTTCCATCTCCCCACTGTCAGATCCCCTTTCCACCTCCTCTTCCTGCATGCAGAGATCCTATCCCATGACCTACACCCAGGCCTCAGGTTATAGTCAAGGATATGCTGGCTCAACCTCCTATTTTGGGGGTATGGACTGTGGATCTTATTTGACCCCTATGCATCACCAGCTTCCTGGACCAGGGGCCACACTCAGCCCCATGGGCACCAATGCAGTCACCAGCCATCTCAATCAGTCCACAGCTTCTCTCACCACCCAGGGCTATGGAGCTTCGAGCCTGGGTTTTAACTCAACCACTGATTGCTTGGATTATAAGGACCAAACTGCCTCCTGGAAGCTAAACTTCAATGCTGACTGCTTGGATTATAAAGATCAGACATCCTCATGGAAATTCCAGGTTTTGTGAAGACCTGTAGAATGTACCCTTCCCCTTTTGTTTCTGGTGATTTTTTTTAACATAATGGGCTGAACATTCCAGTTTTAGCCAGGTTTTGGTTGAACAAAGACAGTTAGTCAAGGGCATGGTCAGATACATCTTCTGATCGAAGCTCTGGGAAGAAATAGGAGGAAAAATGAAGGAAGGGCCTTAAAGGGGCAAATCAACTAGCAACCAGAAGTGGACAAAGCCACCCACTTACATATGACCCATGTAATAGTTTTAGATCTTTATTGGTTTTCTTGGTTTGTAAAGGAATGGGGGGAAAACATTCCAGCCATGGTCAACCAAATACAAACAAGAGCAACCCAAGGAAAGGAGGGGTAGTGTCTTTCTTCACCAGAGGTTCCTAGTGTGTTAGCCAATCTTGGTTAAATCTTAGGAATGGACAGTGTCTCTCTCAAGCTCATTCACGTTTCATGACCAACTGTTAGTTGGCACTGAAAAAACTTTTCAGGGCTGTGTGAATTGTGCGACTGATTGTCCTAGATGCACTACTTTATTTAAAAAAAATGTTCATAAGGAGTCAATATGTAGTTTTAAGAGACAATCAGTGTGTGTCTTATATAAATGGTACATCTGTTGTTTTAAATCTGTGCTAGACTTCAAAACTGTGATCTCCTGTATTGTATGCAACCTTGAACTCCGCCTCTGCAGGGGTTCTTCTGTGATTAAATAGTTATAATTATAAGCAAAATTCAGAGCAACTGAATCTAAAAAGATTGCCTTTGGCCAGAGGTGAACTGCACTGAAACTTTTTACAACAAACTTTCACTGAATGGAAAAAAAAATGAGAGAGAGCCAGAGAGGAGAGAAACAAGAGGATACTAGCTCATCTGTTAATAACTTACTGATGGCAAAGCTATCAGTAAACAAACACACAAAGACATTGGTCAATTGCTCTGACCCTGATGAATTTAAACTGAGATCATTGTTGTTTATGCTTGCAGATGTTAACTGGAAAAGATATATATTATATATATATATGCATAAACCTTTTTTCTTGAATTTGGCAGATATGTATAATTACATTAAAATGGTTCTAGCACAATTTGGGGTCTTCTTCCCTTTAATTTTACACAATGACTTATGGAAGGGAAACCACACCTTGACATAGAACCTCTACTTCCCAAAGTAAACGTCTTGAGGCAGAAATGAAACAGCAAATATTTTTGCTGTTATTTAATTTGAAATCACTAACTATATATTTCAGTGCCTAACACAGTGCTCTGCACACAGCTGGCCTCCAATAAAGGTTCTTGACTGACTGACTTTCCTGAGGATTGCCCAGGGAAATGAAATTAGTTTTCCCATCAAGAACTATTCTCTTCCTCCTCTCATGGTCCCCAACAACTCCAGCATAAGAACATTTAAGACTAATGTTGTGTCTGCTTCCTATTTTAAAACTAAGTATCTAAGATGATGAAAAGATTATTGAATCCAGCAACCTATGATTATAACAGGTGATGTGAAAATAGGGACCTGAGAACATGAGAGAGGAGGGATCAAAACCCAAAGTGCAAGAAAGCGCTTTGTTATCATTCCCCATTTTTTTGGTGGGGGGTATAAGGTGGAGGAGGGGTTTGTAGAGAGGAGAATGACAAGAATTCCTTGTTCCTGCTGGCTGTTTGGTTAAGGGACTGTTTCTTGAAGCTACTAAAAATTGTTCTGCGGTAAACAGAGAGTGTAATCAGAATCTGAAAGCAATTCAGGCAGAAATGATGGCTGAACAAAAGAGTTTTGGAAAAGTTTTGAAACCTATCATTTCAGCAGTTGAACATAAAGTGCCCTGGTCAGATTTTCTTCTTTCAAGAAAGTGCTGAGAAAATAGGTCCCTTTTTATGTCTTCCTGCATTTTATAAAAGCAGCAGAAGAGACAGAAATGCAGCAGTGATGGTAGCAATTCCCTAGGCATAATCAACTTTTATTTTAATTTTAGCCTTGTATTCTGTCTTGAAATTAGACACATTTAAATGAACCAGAATTGTACTTTTATAGGAAAAGTATTAAACTGCCAGTTTCAACCATTTCCTCTCCATATAATATCACTTAAAATTGAGTTGGTTGTACCCAATTTTTTTCTTTCTGGTTATGCAAATTGTTTTGAGCACTGTGTGATCTTTCCTAATAAATCGTTTGCCTTTTTTTTTTTGTCTGCTAAAGGAAATGCATTAGCTTGCTTCCAACTCTGAATCAGAAACTTGATGGAGAAATTTCCCAGAACCTACTGATAACTGTCACTCCTTTCCTTTCAGTGAGCTTTCCTTTTTTATGGTTGTTCAGGTTCAGATTTTTGATCCTTCAGTAAAGTAGAAACAATTCTCATTCGTGTTTGAGAATCTAAATTCCCACGTTTGCTTTCAGTTTTAGAGTGCCCAGCAAAGGGCAGGTTAGTACTACTTATCCTTTCTCTAAAAGCGGACTAGAAGGACTGGGTGGGGAGAGAGACAAACACAAAGATATAGAGACAGCAAGTCAGAGATGCAGGAACAGAGAAACGAGACAAGTACAAACAAAAAACAGAGGGAGACAGAGACAAAGTGACAAGGGGGAGGAGGGAGAGAGAGAGATTATTGATGAGAAATGCGGCAATATAGTTCTTGGCAAAAAGTTATACTGAGGGATGAAAAGGAAAGATGCAGAACATCCTCAGAGGACAATTTTCCCATCATCTTTGCGCGACTAAATATGATAATGTGGAGGGGAATCCTTTTGCAGTGGAGAAATAGGATAAAGTTAAAAAGGAGAGCGGTTTGGTTTAAAGACACGCAGAGGGTTTATAGTCAAGTCTGGTTTTAATGACACGAATACTAATTATTATCGTATACAAAGATGCTTGGTAGGCACATAGCGTCTTCGTCTCAAGGCTTCAGAGAGCTTCTTCCGCGGCGTCAGAACGCTGGAGAAACTAAATCTCCCTTCACTTCACAGACTGAAAAGACAGAACCTCAGAACTGCTGTCCTGGAGGGGGCGGGATGGAAGTAGTTTGGTTTTCAAAGATTTGTTTTCCCAAACCATTATCTTCTCTGCTAATGATTCTTGGTCCTTTGTATTTCACTTTGGGAGGCCTTCTTCGCCTAAAAGATAAGAGAAGAAATTCAATCAAGTCAATTAAGTTCCTGCTTTTGAAATCTTCAGATTAGAGGTTCAGATATAGACTCTTTTTTAGTTCTTCTCAATCACCGTTTTCCAACTATCCCGATTTTCTTTCGGGAGCATTTCTCCAATCTCCACTAGTACCTAGAATTGTGTTCTTTGGTGAATCGAATACTCAAGGACTTCTTGCTGGACAAATGTCAACTCATCTGGGCCTTGGCCCAGCGGGGGACTGTTGAGAGATGGTGAGGAGGAGTATGGAGAACTAAAAAGATGCTTTAAAAAAACCATAACAAGCTAATTATTTCCAACTTCTTCCTGTCCCCCTCCCCCATCCCCAACCTCAGAAGGTTACTTTCTTAGAGTTCGCATTTCCTCCACCTTGGATTCCCCTGGAGACTTAGTGTTACCTGGGAAATGCAATCAAACGTCAACCTAGGAGCGCCTCAGGGCAGAAATCGAAGTTAGTCTAGACTAGGCCCACCTCCTTTCCTCCGCCCCGGACACTGCTCTACAGGAGCTGGGGAAGGGGCGGGATCCGGTTCTAGAAAAATTGCCTCTCACTCTTATACTCTTCTGCCCCTCCTCCCGCTAGAAATCTGACTGAGCCGAACTACAAGCCGGAACCTCAATTTCTAAGTGACTTTCCCTGAGAACGGAATCAACGCTTGTTAGCTTTTTATGCCTCCTTCCACCAGGTCCTTGTCTTAGGATTAAGAGAAGGTCCCACCCAGGGAGGAGATGCTATGCAGAGGAACCCGAAGGAGGGGGAAAGAAACACCTTCCCCCTTCACAATTTTATGTGTGACTTCAAAAATGGGGTTTGGTTCCTCAACCTCTTTATTTTTCTTGTGACCACAGATTCCTAGCAGGGATCTTATTTCCTAAGATTATGAAGTCTGGGCCTTTTCTATCCTGACCTACCTAGCCCTTACCTTATCCAAAATAGTGTTTTCCTTTTTTTTTTTTCTTTCTTAGATTGAAATGACTATTTTTCAACAACTTTCCTATTCCTCTATCCTCTCGGCTCTGAATCCACCAGCCCTCTGGGAACTAAGAGCTCAGCTCCGGGAACAAGTGTACGTACACACATCTGAATGAGACCATGTAACCCGTCAAGGTGGTCTCTGATGAGCAAGGCGTTAAACCTGGCCCATAAGGTGGGGCCCACATGATATATCCCACACCTGGAGAAGAAGAGCTCTGGGTTTGTAGGTCTGTTGGGCATGACGCGGGCACTGACCAGAACTTTATGCTGGGCAGCAAGGCAGCAGAGCATGTTTATGCAGTCTTTGGCTCTGGACACCCACTCATTAATAATACGGGGAAATAATGACGATTGGCGTAGATCCGGATGGCTAAGTGCACCAGTTAGAAAGACCCAAGCGGTAAACAGTGAGTTAGGAAAAGGGGTGGGGGCAGGGAGTCTGGCGACTGAAGGGGTTTTCGGACATCAAGGGAGAGAGTCTGGCGGGATGAGGAGGGACAGTGGTTGGCTTTGGTGTTTCAGGTCTTCCTGGGAAGACGCCAGACGGCGGGGTGTGGCAGCTACCCCAGCAGCAAAGGGAGCCAGGCTTCCATCTCCACAGGAGGAGAACTTCACTCCATTCAAACTTTGCAATCTCCAGGGCTCGTCCGCCAGATGTGGCACAGAGACGCTGCTCCCAGCTGGGCTGGGCTCTCCCACCCCTCTGCAGCTAGCCCCTTCCCCTCCTCCGGGGAGAACTACGCAGCGAGACTGAGGGGGTACTTTAGCTTTTGAGTTAGGGAGTATTTTGTTTGCTGGACTAGGTTAGCTGCTGGGGGCTTCGGCAGATGCCTAAAGGGTAGCCCCGAGTCCATTCTTCTCTTCTTCCCCTACCACCTCCTCTCTTCCCTCTTTATGGATATCTTCAGTGTTCTGTTTTTAAAACGTGATATCCTTTCTGCCCCCTCTCTATCCCACGAATATGCTTAGTCATTTGCACCTTCTTGGGGGCCCGCCCCGCTCCAGTCCTCCGGAGTGGGCGGCCACTAGCAGCCTAGTTTCCCAACCCTACCGCCGCAGTCCTATTCTACTGTAGTGAGCCGTGCCTCGGCTGTCACAGTGGGCGGTGGACCTAAAACGGTTTATTTACGCTGACTCGGAACGCTGCAGTTCCGCTCTGGCTGCCTCCAGCCTGGGGCTCTCGAATGGCAAGCCTGTAGGTGAGAGGTGGAGTGGGGGTTAAGGGGTGGAAGGAAGACCAGGAGGGTAGGAGGAGGGGGGAAGGATGTCACGTGCCTTCCTTCACGTCCCCCAGAAAAGTACAGGCAGGCACGCGTATCCTACGCGCACTTAAATCTGGGGCTTGAACCCGCATCCTACACTGGGTAAGATCTTCTCTTTAGAACCCAAGCCCTGTTGTTAGACGTACGAAGATGTAAAGAAAAGCCACTCATAGTAGGTGGCGGGTTATTCCACACAGAGATGTGTCATAATCAAACAGAAAAATCAGTGAGGCTACAGGAATCATCCCACCCAACTGGCAGCTAGTCAGTCACCTGATGTTCAAAAACAGCCAAAGAGACTATCCATATAACACAGGCTTATTCAAGCTCTTCTCCGAAGTCAGCCCACAGCTAGAGAACTTTCTTTGAAAAGGAAGAGACCTATTTCCCTCTTTTACGCTTCCCATCACACCACCGCAAGTCCCAAGCTCGGAATATGTTCTCTTATTCACTTTGCCCAATCCTGGAAATTTGCTCCCTCAACACCTTTGCTTTCTCTCCATGCACCCCCCCCCCCCCCGACAGTATCCCATTAGCGAAGTTTGCTGAAGGAATATGATCCCCTCTGGGGGCTCGGTTGCTTCCACTAGGTGAGATCGTAATATAGAAGACGGGGAACTTTATTTCTTCGAAAGACTTTAAGAAAAAAAAAGACAAGAACCTACAACAAACAAAACCTATCCCTATGTTTTCCAGTATTATGTTTGGAAATTGCACAGATTATAGGATTTATCTGACAGAATTAATATTATGCGTGAAACTGTAATACTCTGGTGTATTGAGACATATTGTACATGATTACATAAAGCATTTCTTCAAAACTGCCTATTAATAGCATTATGAGACTTTAAAATAATAAGTATTATTTTGATACGGAGGAAAATAAATTGAAGAACTGTTTGGAATTGTAGAAGGCTCCGTTTCTTTAGTGACAGCAGTTGAAAAGAAATGAAGGGAGAGTAAAGTGAGTTTTAGCTAACGGTGACTGAGGAAGAAGAGGAGGCTGGCTCGGCGTCGAATGAGACATTTTCCTATTCTTCGAAACAAAATTCTGCCAGCAGTATATATTCATTCATTCATTCTTTCTTTCGTTCATGCATGCATGCATAATTCATTCATTCATGCATTCATTCAGCAAACATTTATTAAAGCGTCTACTATGTGCCAGAACATTATACTAGGTAGACACTGGGAATGCAATGACTGACTTATGCCCTCAAAATAAAAAAAAAAAAAAAGACAAGGTGAGAGAGCGGGAAGACACACTTATGTACCTAGAAAATTGAATACACATTTTATTTAAAGTGACTTCCATGATTAGGGAAGAGTACCCTGCAATTAGAAAGAGGAACACTCAGGCTTTATATTTTGAAACAAATGGTCCCGTTATCTAAACTCAAACTATAAAATTAATAAAACTCAAGGAGATTCATAAAACCCTTTGGTGTGAGATCGGATGCAGGTGCAGTCTTCCAGTCCACTGTTAGGGGAGAAGGCATCTTTGAATTCTTTTAACCTGGAGGGAGTCGGGGGCGGGTGTGTGTGCGGGGAGCAAGGAATGATTTGAACAGTTTGAACTCTGTGGTTCACTTTTGCTCCTCATTCTCTCCACGCTTTACCTTCAATCATTGTTGCAAATACATTTTGCAAAAATCCTAAAAGAAGCCCACAGCAAAAATATCCTAAGGGGTCAAACTTTGGAATGACTTTTTTCTTTTCTTTTCTTTTCTTTTTTAGCACCACAAAGAATAAAGGTGTTAGAGAACCTGGTGCGACCAATTGCACCCCATTGTCTCTGCGGTAATTTGCCGTTGGGCGGGGTCAGGAGGGTGCCTTTCGAATTAAGAATTTCATTCTCAGTCTACTTAAAATCACTAGGAGACATTTTCCAACTGAGAAGTTTTTAAATCAAAAATCAAAACCGCGATACCGGACCACTGTCCAGGTGTGGGAGTGAGAGAGGTTTTCGTTGGTGGGTTGTTTTTTTGTCTTCCCTCCTAGGACTGGTTGTGAAGTGATCAGCAAAGCTTCTCCCCTCCCCCTCCCGACCTTTGCAAGAGCCAGAGCCTTGTTACTCTTGCCTCTCGTTTCCCGGCATTCTTCCTCCTCCTCCTTTCCCTATTACTCATTTAAAGGCCCAGAAAGGTGTCCCTCAGAGACTATTCCAGAAAAGGTGCTGAATGAACACCAGCTTCCCAGCTCTCCTGGACCGAGCCCCGGTTTCCTGGCTTAATCGCGGAATGGTGCGATTACTTGAAATTAGAAAGTCACCCATCGAAGTCTTAAACTGTTAATATCTGCTTCCAGAGTCAATTGTGACTTTTTCGGCTCATGAACCATTAATAAAAATCTCCTTAACATTCAAATGGTGCTGAAATGCGTGGATAGCGGATTACCGGTGCCTAATGGGCGTCCTCTATGATAACACGCTTTCTAAGCATCTAGGTCTGAAGTGTGTGGGTATGACCACCGCTACCTGATTATCAGCTTATGGCCAAAATGCTTCTTAGCCGTGATGCTCTTAGGAAGGGGCATTCTTCCCAGGATCAGATCCAGAGAACACTTTCATGTTCTTCATTTAACCAGATTTAGCATTATCATATGGTTTGGAATAGGGAGGTAGGGCAGTGGTGATGTGTAATCATGTCTAGCTTGGGAGGCCCTCCTCTATTCTTCCCTAAATCGAGTCCATATGGAATGATTACCAAAGGCCGCGGCCCAATCAAGCAGCCAAGCCCGGGTTGGATTGGGTCATAAACAGATTGGGGAGGGGGCGGAGGAAGGATCCTCTAGGTTACACCTGAGGCTGCCCCCAGCTTCGTTGCTTTACCTGTATCTCCTTTCAGAGACAGGGAATCGGGCCCTTTAAACGGGGACCCATTCACACAAACCAGTTGCTGTACCAGGGCACAGCTAAGCCCTGGGGCTTTCACCAGACATTATCCCACCAAGTCTGGGAAATTTTTGTTTGTTTTTGGTTCCGGGGGATAGTGTTCTTAATGACGTTAAACTGACACAACTTGAATGCAAGGCTGGGACAGAGCTTGAGGGCAGCAGAAGGAAGGATTCCCTGTAAATATGAAAATTGAAATTTGATTTGATTATGCCCGTTCATTCCTTATCTCTGTGTGTGTGTGTGTGTCTGTGTGTGTGTGTGTGTGTGTGTGTGTGTGTGTGTGTGTGTGTGTGTGTGAGAGAGAGAGAGAGAGAGAGACAGAAAGAGAGAGAGAGAGTGAGAGAGAGCGCGCATGGAGTCGGAAGTCCGTCCGAGAGATCACTCAAATTAGTGATTTCTGTTCGCTTTGGAGTCTCTCGTTTCTTTCCTGGGAAGGTCCATCTTTT
>CM053769.1:451554043-451581954 GCA_028658325.1 Potorous gilbertii
CATACACATATCTGTATGCATGTGTAGGCACACAGATATGTATATATAAATACATACAGATATGTGTGTACATCCAGATGTAGCTAGGACTATAAATATAGATAAAGACACACATACATATAATTCTACACTTTGAGTCTATCTTCTCTTTATCAGGAGGTGGGTAACATACTTCATCATTAGTCCTATGGAATCATGGCTGGTCATTATGTTGACCAGAGTTTTTATGTATTTGAAAGGTTTTTTCTTTATAATTTTTTAAATTTCATTGTATTATTGTCGTATTATTATTGTGTTGGTTTTCTTTTAATTCTGCTCACTTCATTTAGCATCAATTTCTGCAAGTCTTTCCATGTTTCTCTGAAATTGTCCCCTTTGTAATTTTTTTATGGCACAATAGTATTCGATTACATTCACATACCTGCAAAATATTCTCAGTTGATGGGCACCCTTTGAGTTTCTAGCTCTTTGGCTCTAGATAAATACTTTTGTATATGTACATCTTTTTTCTCTTTCTTTGATCTCCTTGGGGTTTAGGTCTACTAACAATATGACCGGATCAAAGAATATGTACCATATAGTAACTTTTTGAGTTAGTTCCAAATTGCTTTCCAGAACGGCTAGACTGATTTACAACTCCTTCAGCAGTGTAGTGATGTGCCCCCTTCAGCGTTTGTCATTTTATTTTCTTGTCAAATTTGTCAAAAGACAGGTGAGAAGTAAAACTTCAGAGTTGCTTAAATTTCCATTACTCTAATTATTAGTGATTGGGAAGATTTTTTTATATGACTATTGATAGCTTGGATTTCTTCATCTGAAAATTGCTTGTTCATTGACTGAAGAATGATTTTTATATATTTGAATCAATTCTTTCTCTCTCTGGACACACACAGTTTTGGGTTGTTTTTTTTTTGCTTTGGGGATTTTTTTTGCGATGAAACCATAAGGAAACTTAGCATAAAGATTTCTCCCAGTTAACCTGTTTCCCTTCTAATTTTAGCAGCATTAGGGTTTTGTGTGTGTGTGTGTGTGTGTGTGTGTGTGTGTGTGTGTGTGTGTGAAAACTTAAATTCTATAGAATTAAAATTGTCCGTTTTATTTTGTGGGATCTTCTCTCTGTCATAAACTCTTCTTTCATCCATAGATCTGAAAGATATAATATCTTCCTTGCTTTTCTAATTTGTTTTTGATGTTATTTGTCATGTCTAAGTTATTTCCTTCAGTTCTTTTCCATAGGAACTGCTTTCAGTTCCATGTTTTTTAGGAGTCTCTGTTCATGGGATCTTAGGATAGGATCTAGACCTGTGATCTTATTGGTATAAGCAATAACCGGGTGAGGAAATTATTGCTATTAATGTAGCTCAGCACCTTCTCTACAATTTATAGTTTTTGAAAGTCACCTAGGGCACTAAGAGTTAACTGCTTTCCCAGGGTCACAGGACCAGTCAGTATCAAAGACTTTAACCAAAGCCTTTCTGGTTCTAAATCTAGTTCTCTATCCAATATAACACTTACTTCTCTTGGAGTCATATCTTTTTTTTCTGAAAATTATTTTTTTAAATCTGCTTTTCTGAAGTCTAGGTTGCATGTATAATTATGCCTGGTATTTCCTTCTTTTGTAATTATAAGCTATGTGATAATGGAATCATTTTCTCTCTCTTGCTTTCACATCACCAACCAGTCCTCTTTCTTGTCCAAAGGATGTCTGGAATATCAGTTCCCCTTACTATTTCTTTTACATTCTGAGTAATAAAGTTGTCCATGAAGAAAGTCAAGAGTTTATCATATGGTCTACTTTCAATAGAATAAGACTTCAATAAATGGTCCAGGTAGCTGATAATCCAGTCACAACCATATCCTATGTCATAATTGTTATGGATCTTGGGCCAGCTGCTCCCTACACCCCCCTCCAAGTAATCTACTTACCCCCAAAAAATCCCAGAATGAACTCAGAAATCCATGGTACTGGACAAAATCTGATCTTATAGACTTACATCACAGCTCACTCCCTATTGGCTTGTTCCATGTAGCTGGAACTAAGGGAAGGAAACAAGAAAGACAGGGTGGGGTGGAGTGGGGTGGTGTACCAGAAACCAGGTCACAGTCTTGTTCTCCCATTTGCCATCTGCCCTCTCACTTCACTAGCCCACTCAAGTCACACCCTACTTCCACCACATCTATTCATGTTCTCTCCACACTTACATTTCCTCTTAAAGTCACTCCCTCTACCCTTGTACCAATTCCTCAATAAATTGCTGTGGATTCAAACTCTTTACTTTCACTTGCTCTCCACTTGTTCTTACCCAAATACACAAGCAGAACATGCTTCCTCAATGGTGTGCTGGTAAATATTTTAACAGCCAGTTCTGGGAGGGAGGTGGGGTGGATAACTCAGCACACTTTGAAATTTAATCTGCATTATTGACATTTTCTCCATCGTTTTCTCACTTGTGGATATCAACAAAATGATAAAAGTCCTGATCTGTAAGGAATGCAGATTTCTGAGGTGTAAATGCTCACACTGATAATTTAATAGCCCCTGTGAGGAGATTTCAGTTGGTTTCAACACGTCTGGGTGTTCTCTCCAACCACAGATGTTGTTCCTGCTGCATTTACATCTTCTAAATAGTCCTCAAACAACCAGCTGATATCCACATCCTTTGTGACTAATTCTTTCCTAAATCTCCCACACAGAATTGAAGACTCTAGACACTTGCCAGTCCTTATAATCACCCACATAAGAGTGGGAGACAAGAAGAGAATCTTGCATGGTAAGTACACTTGAGTAGTCTTCTTTTTCTCCTATCCACTCCACAGCATACTTCATTCCCATAACTTGTCTCTGTGCCATTTTCATATTCTATATTAGGAAACCATAGCCTCCATTTGATCAGGTAATCTGTTAAATGCTCCCGTTGATTTCTTCTCTTATTCTCACATAAATGCTCTCCAACATACTTCTACCCTCCAATTCCTATTTATGTACATTTTTCATGTAATTAAAGTAGGTTGGCTTATGTGGACTAGTCCTTAAAACATATACAGGTATTCTCTAATTGTTTCAGTCTAAGGGACCATGTGTATGACTCAAGCATTGGCACTGTGTGATGATAAAGAGTCTTCTATTTGGATGTCAAGCCAGGAAAACTGATGACTTAGAAGTGGCTGACCCGGAACTGAATGGATATGTAAAAGGGGTGTTTGATATTTTCTTTTCCTTTGTGGCTGTGAGCTGGTAAGACAACTTAGATCTGGTTCTGCAAGTTGGATAAGGGGGGGTGGGTGCCCTGTAAACCACCCAGATACACTACTTCACTTGGTGACCTCGTCAGCTCTCATGGATTTAATTATCATCTCTACACCAATGATTATCAAATTTACTTCTTGCCTTAGTCTCTCTGCTAATCTCCAGTCTAGCATTCTCCAGTTGTCTTTCAGACATCTTGAACTAGATATCCAATAGATATCTTAAACTTAACATTTCCAAAACCAAAATCGTTATCTTTTCCCTAAACCCTGCCCCCACTCCAAACTTCCCTATTAAGATTGAGGACACTACCACCTTCCCAGTCCCTTAGGTTCACATCCTAGGTGTCATACTCAGTTCCTCACTATTTCTCACCTCTCATATCCAATCTGTTGACAAGGCCTGTCAATTTCACCTTTGCAGCATCTTTCAAATGTGACCCATTCTCTCCTCTGATACTGCCACCATCTTGGTTCATGTCTTTATCACCTCATGCCTAGACTACTATAATTGTCTGTTGGTGGGTCTATGTGTGTCAAGTCTCTCGCCACTCTAATCTATCCTCCATTCAGGCGCCAGAGTGATTTTCCTAAAACCCAGGTCCAATGTCACCCATTTACTCAATAAACTCTAGGGACTCTCTGTCACCTCCAGGATCAAATACAGAATCCTTTGCTTGGTCTTCAAAGTTCTTCATAACCTCGTCCCCTCTTACCATTCCAATCTTCCTATACCTTTCTCTTCACTACATATTCTACATTCTAGTGACATTGACCTGATGATTATATGAACAAAAAACTTCATCTCTCAACTCTTTAACTTGCTCATACCTAGAATGCTCTCCCTCCTCAAATGCACCTCCTGGCTTTCTTGCCTTCCTTTAGGTCTTAACTAAAAACTTATCTCCTACAACCCCTCTTAATTCTATCTCCTTTCTTCTTTTAATTATTTCCTATTTATCTTGTATATACCTTTTTGTACATATTTCTTTTCATTTTGTCTCCCCTACTAGATTGTGAACTCATTGAGGGCAAGGGCTATGTTTTGCATCTT
Source organism: Potorous gilbertii (assembly GCA_028658325.1). NCBI lineage: Eukaryota > Metazoa > Chordata > Mammalia > Diprotodontia > Potoroidae > Potorous > Potorous gilbertii. The sequence continues at coordinate 451,558,344 of CM053769.1, forward strand.
TTTGTATCTCCAGTGCCTAGCACAGTGCCTGATCAGAGCTAGTTTAATGTTTGGGAGGCTCCAAAGGAAAGTATGGGAGAGAAGACGTATTAGATTGACTACCAAACTGAAGGTCAATAAGCCGTTGTGCTGGCCTCATTATTGTATTTCTGTGAAACCTGGACCATATACCAGGGCATGCCAGGAAACTGAATCACTTCCATTTGAACTGTCTTAGGAAGATTCTGAAGATCACCTGGCAGGATATGTACCAGACATTGAGGTCCTTACTCAAACTAAACTGCCAAGCATTCAAACTCTGCTTCAGAACTGGGCTGGCCATGTTGTTTGAATATAAAATATATGCCTGTCAAAAAGAGTTTTATGGAGAACTCACAAAAGACAACTGTTCACATGGTGGTCAGGAGAAATGATACAAGGATACTCTCAAGGTCTCTCTTAAGAACTTTGGAATTGATTGTGTGACATGAGAGACACTGTCACAGGACTACTCAGCATGGCATGCCCACATCAGAGAAGATGTTGTGCTCTATGAGCAAAGCAGAATTGAAACAACACAAAGGAAACGCAGGATGCACAAATTTAGAGAATCCAACTCAAATGTTCACGCAGACTATTTGTGCCTGGCCAGTGGTAGAGCATTCCAAGTTTGTATTGGTCTGATGAGCCACAATCAGACACATTGAAACTTGACTCTAACATAATAATGTCATTTTGGTCCTCAACCATATTGATCATCAGCAGTGGTTTTAAATGGATTCTGATTCATAGAGTGCCTTGAATATAGGGTATAGACTTGTTTATATCAAGTACTTTGCACACATCATCATCATCATTTTATTTTATGACTAGGTCAATCTATCTCTCCCAGACTGAAAGTGCAGGGTTACTCATACATCCATTCTTATCAATGATCAGCACAGGACCTGTATTACTTGCTCCTTTTTCTAGCTGAGCTAGTTCAACCTTCTTTAGGCAACCTGTTCTCCCTCTTCTCCTTTGACCTTCTCCACACTCTTTGGGGCTCACCATATTGATGTTGAACTTAGTGTATGTAGATGATTTCCTTAGTCCATGGACTCCAGAGATCCAGCAGCCTCAACTGGCCCACGTAGCTGAGAATAGTCATGTGCTACCATGCCCAGACTCTTTGAGAACCTTATCACTGTCATCATCATCATTATTAGAGTATATGAATTCAAATTCCAGCTATTTACTATATGCTACCCATGTGATTTTGGCAAAACCTCACTGAAACTCAATTTTTCCGCTTGTAAATTAAAAGGATTGTGCAATAGCCCAGGATTTAATAAAACCCAACAATATAAACTACTAGAAAGGGACTCCCTTTTTGACAAGAACTGCCAGAAGAAATGGAAAACAGTTTGGCAAAATTAGGATTAGATTAGCATTTTATGTTATAAAATTAACTCCAAACACATAAATGACCCTAATCTAAGAAATCAAATTATTATTTTTGAAGCTGGAAAACCATAAGTATTTCTCAGATCTGTGCTTTAAAGGAAACAGATCAAAGCTATCACAAAAGACAAAATAGATCTTCATGATTGCATGAAATTAAATTGTGCATGAAAATTGGGTCTATAATCTTCTTAGACAAACTGTGGATTGAAAAGCAGTTTGCAACAAATATTTCTAATTAGTAATTCACATTTATATAGCTTTTCAATGTTTGCAAAGCACTTTAAATACATTATCTCACTTGACTCTCACAATAACTCTGGGATCAGGAACTAAAGATGTTATTATTTCCATTTTACAAATGATGAAACAGGATATGAAAGTTTAAGCTACACACCCATGAAAAGGTGGGATTTGAACTGAAGATCTATTACACAAGATACATGGGAAATTTGTACAAATATATGAAACTGAGATATTTTCTAATACATAAAGAGATCAAAGGATGATATGATCAATTTTTCAAAGAAGAAATGCAAGCTATTTACAACTATATAAAATGCTCTAAATTGCTAATAAGAAAAATATAAGCTAAAACAATTCTGAGGTTGCCCTGTATACCCATCGTATTCTTAAAAATTATAAGTTATGTTGAAGAGGCTCTGGGAAGACAAACACACTAATACACTATTGGTGAAACCAGAGAAATGGAAAAGGTTTCCTACACCCAAGCATTCCAGAAAGCAATTTTTAATTGTGCATGAAAAATGACCAAGATATTCATTCCCTTTGACACATCAATTCCAAACTTCACATTTACCATATAAATCAATTTACAAACAATTATTAAGTACTTTCTATGTGCTAGACATTTTGCATAAGAGATACAAAGGGAAAAGTTAAAGAGTCTCTGACTTCAAGAAGGTTTTCGTTTTGTTTTATTTTTTTTTCCCTAATGGAGAGAGATAATACGCACATATATAAATGGGGCATATATAGGGCAGCTAGGTGGTGTAGTGTATTGAGTGTTGGGTCTAGAGTCAGAAAGACTCATCTTCCTGAGCTCAAATCCAGCCTCAGGCATTTTTTGGTTGTGTGATGGTGGTCAAGTCATTTAACACTATTTTGCTTCTATTTTCTCATCTGTCAAATGATCTGGAGAAGGAAATTGCAAACCCTTCCAGTATCTTTGCCAAAAAGACTGCAAATGCAGTCAGGAAGAGTCAGACATTGCTGAAAAATGAGTGAATAAACAACCTAAGTGTAGGGAGAGTGCCCCCCCCACCCCCGAAATACAATCATAAGGTGCTAATGAAGTATTAAACTAATTACCCTGATCTCTTTCTAAGGTGTGAGCCAGTTTTTTTAAATTGAGTTAGGAAGGGGACAGGCAAACTAGCTATGCTCTGGGGGGGTTTAACAAGCTAAGCACAGGGCTCAAAAGAAGGGGAAAAAATGCCCAAAAGAGAGAATAACTCCTGGGTGTAGGAAGGAACTCTCTTTTACCCACCAACCCCCATTGGCCATGTTAAGTATACTGATAGATGAGGGGACTAGGAGCAGCTTTTGTGTAGAAGGGTGGCAGTTGAGTTGAGTTGACTCCCAAAGGACCCTGGGGTTTCTCAGAAGTAAAGAGTAGGAAACAGCACAAAGATGCAGAAATGAGAGATGGAGTGTTACATATGTGGGACAATAAGTAAGCTAATTTGACTGGGAAACATAGAAGAGAGGTGATAGGCTACAAGTGAAAAGGAGGAATACATTGTCAATTTTCTAGTTTATTTTCTTTAGATGTGCTTCTTTGTTATGAGAGAAGGTACTACTGGACAGGGTGATCCTGATGACTGATAATTATAGTCATAAATAATATAAATATAACGATATAACATAATATAATAAATAATGTAAAACCAAGAGGTTGAACTAGATGGCATCTAACATTTCTTTTAGTTCATGAGCTGAGCCTTAGATATTAGACTAGAAATATTATTCCCAACCATCTAGTCAGTTGTTTCCTCCCAAGAATTACTGGACACTTCCTATACCCCAATTCTTCTTTCTATGTTATACCTATCACCTTCCATGTTATCTAATTTTATAGCTTTATCTAGAGACTATTCATGAAAATGCACGATGTCTCTGGTAGTACACCTGGCCTGGAATTAGGGTGACTGCAGTTCAAAACCAACCTCGGATACTCACTAGTTGTGTGACCTTGGGCAAGTCATTGTTTGTCTCAGTTTCCAAAGCTATAATAAGGGGATATTAATAGCACCCATCTCCCAAAGTTGTTGTAAGGTTCAAATGAGACAGTAATTGTAAAGCATTTAGTACAGTACTTGGCACATAATAAATACTGTAATTATTAATTATTAGTTTTATTAACAGAAGTTTATAATTTCTTATACAATCCTATTTCACCTTCCTCTTTATATATTGAAATGTTTGTGTTTACCATGTTTGGTAGACTGATGATAAAAAAATGAAAAAAAAAAGTTTAAATCTTCACCTTATGTTGAAAATGCCACCTGTACCCCTCGATGCCATTTTCTACCTAAGACTTCAAAGTCACTGCAGACATATTACAGGCTTCTTCAAACTATATCATAGTCCCTGTGGGAATCAGCACAAATGGGCAGGGATCTGTGAGTTTCATGAGTCTTAGCAGGCTCTCTGTCACATCTTAAATGTAAGCTCAAGAAAAACAATGCATATTTCAGCTATCCACATCAGGCCAACATGTGTCTCAGTAGGAAGGGAGATGTTTAAGGGACTTTCCCTAGGCCAAGGCCCACCAAGAACCTCAGCCTCTCAAAGGGATCAATTAGTACTGAGAATGGACCCAAGGGGAACTTTTCCTTGGACCAGAGATTCATTTTTTAATCTATCCCTTGCTAATCTCTGAGAACTCATTTGAAACATTTAGTCCTGGACTTTGTTGGTCGCTTGGCTGTGAAGTTTCCTGGGTTCAGAGATCTGCCACATGCTTTCCTATCACTATTCACCACATGCTTACCCTTCTTCTTCAGTGGCTGTCATTTACCATGATTCCAGTATCCAATATCTCTTTTCCTTCTCTGCCTTCTGTCAACATCTTTGTGGGCTTATTCACAAGGAGAAGAAAACAGAAAATCAAAAATAATATAAAAGGTATCTGATGTCTACAAAAGGTTCAACTGAACCCAGCTTTTGTCTTCTGACTTATGTACCTCTTGGTCTTTGGGATACACTTTCAGCATGACTCCCCACAACTCCCTTAAAACATGAAAGCCACTTTTCGTAGTCAGTTGTTTTTCAGATATATCCTACTCTTCATGACTCCATTTGGGATTTTTTTTCAAAAAGATTTGGTTTGCTATTTACTTCTCAAACTTGCTTTACCAATGAGAAAACCGAGACAAACAGGATTAAGAGACTTGTCTATAGCTAGTAAGTGTCTGACATCAGATTTGAATTCAAGTCTTCCTGACTCCAGGCTTGGTGCACTATCTGGAGCACCATCTAACTGCACCGTGAAGCCCCTACATGGCCCAAACCAGAAAGTCCCTTATTTTTCCAGAATACTGCCTGATGATTTGGTAGTGGCATAATTTGGACTTAAATTATAATGTCCCTTCCATAAACAAACCCTATGTTCCTACTTGCTCCCATGGTTACAATTTTTGAACACGATACTTTTGTAGCTAGTGACTTTCCAAGCTGGTACCTCTTCTGTTTGATTGTCAGTCATTGGTTCTTCCTGGAGAGGTGAGAGATGACAATGATCGTTACCAGACTTTAAGAAAAAGTTTGGCATTATTTTTTCACAATCAAGTTGATTGCAAATCAGTCACTAGTAGATGATAATCTTAGCATTTAAAACTGTTATATGGCTTTCTATTTATAGAATTTTTAGGCTAATATTAATATAAATATACAGTGGGGTGCTGGAGCCTCTGTAAGCCTGCCTGCCTGTCCCTGTCTCTGTCTCTCCGTTTGTCTCTCTGTCTGTCTCTTTCTGTGTCTCTGTTTCTGTGTCTGTGTCTGTCTCTATCTCTATCTCTCCCTGTCTCTTTGTCTCTGTCTCTCTATCTCTCTGTCTCTCTCTGTGTCTGTCTGTCTGTGTGTGTGTCTCTGTGTCTGTCTCTCTCCTCTCTGGCACTGTGAACTTGAATTCACCAGGTGTGTCGCCTTCTTTATTAACACTGCTTTTACAGAAAGCACAGGTAATTTTGGCAGAAGAGAGAGATATTATCAGGATCAAGCTAGAAATCAGCCTACAAGAGCAGATTTTAAAATTTTCATTGTGCATATTTACACCTCAGAAATTGGGAAATGCTACAAATCAGGGTTAGATTTATTGTTTTTGTTGGTTTTTAGACTTTAAAAATGGATAAAATGTTAATAAAGCATATTAAACTTAGAAGTGTGTTCTGTATACTTCAGGAGACCTGGTTGTTAGACATTTACCAGCATGTCTTTGAATGTAATTATAGCTATAGGTATTTATATAGATAACAATTATAGTTAACATTATATTGTCCTTTAAGATTGGGAAAGAACTATAAGAATAAATAACAGAGATAGAAATCTAGATATAATTTTATTTAGTCTGAACCTTCCTTTATTTCATCAAATTATTTCCCTTATAATCACTTTTGCTTATAGAAAGAAACAATAGAATAGTCTCTGGGGCCCAAATTAGGGTCTAACTGCCTTTTACAACTGACTTTTTCCCATCTAAAGAAAGACAATCACCCACCTTTACTGAAACTTACTGTCTTTCCAGCTTTGATGACCAGGTGAAATGCTGGCTGTCTTCTGGACCCCACAAAAACAAAGCAGGAAAGCCAAGGAGAGCTGCAGATGAACTGTCAACTTACTGCCAACTGCAAAAAGGGATATATTCAAACCACAGCAGTCCTTTTGAGAAGCCATTGATGCCAGGCACCATAAGAAGGAAATGTGTGTTGGCAGGTTTTGTTATTTTTTAACTTGACCCTGATAATACCTGCTGAGTTACCTGTGCTTTCTGCCAAAGAAATGTCAATAAAGGGAAGAAGTCAGCACACCTGGTGAATTCAGGCTCCCAGTGCCAGAGACAGAGGCAGAAAGACAGAGACAGACAGACAGACAAGCATGTAGACAGATAATAACAGAAAACAGTCATGAAACAGTAACTGCAAAAAAGGGGGAAGGGTAATGAAATAATTTAGAAGAATTCTTTTATGACATTTTCTAATATCACATTTCACAATCAGGGAACATAAGTAATAATTAAGCAATGTGGTAGCTCCATAGTGCGAAAACACTATGCTTCAGGTGTGAATTTTTTTTTTATTGTTCTGCAACTCAGAGTGAAACTCTGCACCTCCATGATACTGGATTTGGATTTTTTTTCATGTCCATTCTGTTTGGTTGGGTGACAATGCTGTATACATTTTCCCAAATCCTTGTGATTAAAACATTAAGATTACTCTTCTTGGTTTATTTTCTACTGGAAGGTACTTACGAAAAAGTTTTATTAGGATCTCTTGTTTTGAAATATAGATATTTCCCAGTATCCACTACACCCCAAAGCCTATAGCGCCTTCCCTTATCACAAAGAAAAACAATTAAACCAAACTTTTGTCAGAAAGAACAGGGAATTTTGGCAGAAAGAGATATATTATCAGGATCAAGTTAGAAATCAATCTACAAGAGCAGATTGTAAAATTTTCATTGTGCCTATTTACACCTCAGAAATTGGGGTGTAAATGACATTTTCTTCTTCTGACAGTTCTGACAAGGTGTGCAACATTTGACATTGATGGTCTCCTACCTCCCCACCAAGAGGAAGGAAGCATATTTCATCATCTGTCCTCTGGAATCAATTTTGATTGATACCTTTAATTTGAATTCAACCTTGTTTTATTATTGTTTTCACTCACATTATTATAGCCAATGTATATATCATTCTGGTCTTGGTTTTTGCCTGATGTTGTGCCATTTGAGTCTTGAACTCCTTGTAGTCATCATTTCTTATGGTGGAGTAATGTTCTATTATATTCATATACCTATTCCTTTAAGGAGATGCTGAAGCTAATCTGTATAGTAGTCAGGAACTCAGATCAAGAGAATAACTTGCTTTGACTTATTACCACTAATTGAAAGGTTTCATTCCAACAAGCTGTAAGCATTGGTTCATTGTCAAGTCCACATCAATTATATGAGACAATGTGGTGTAAGAGAAAGTGCATTAATCTGAGAGTCGGTAGATCTGAAGAAATGGTCTTTTCTAGGTGATATAGTAAAAGATCCTCTGTCTTTTCATCATAGGTCCTTTTTCTCTAAGTATTTATTTATCTTTGTTCACGTCCCATTCTACCCAACATAAACTGATTGAGAACAAAGACTTTTCATTTTTGCCTTTGCACCCCTTTATTAAGTGCCTGGTATGGATAGGTACTTAATTCTTATTGAATAAATAAATAAATGAATGAATAAACAAAGGAGCTAACAAATGAATAATTGACTATTTACTCTGCCATTTCCCAATTGATGGTGATTCACTTTACTTCCTTTTATCTATTATAAAAAATATTGCTCTGATTTATATATATATATACATATATATATATACATATATATATATGTATATATATATATTGGACTTTTCTTGTTTTCTTTGACATCCTTGAAGTTCCACAAAAATCCAAATTGTTTTTCAGAATAGCCAGATTGACAGATCCATCAACAGTATTCCTATCTTTGGAGGGCCTCTAAAATTTATTATTTCCATCTTTTGTCATCTTTGCCAAATTTCATCTTTGTCATCTTTCCTTTTCTAAGTGAGGGGTGAAATTTTAGAATTCTACAAATTTACAATTCTCTTATTATTAATGATTTGGAGCAGTCTTTCATATGGTGTTTATTTTTTATTTTTTTGAAAAAACTTCATATCCTTTGATCATATATTAAGGAATTGATGCTAGATATATATATACATACATATATATATACATATATATATGTATGTATTATATATACGTATGTATCCCTATCTGTATACACACACACACACACACACATACACACATTCACATATAGACATAGAGAGGGAGGGAAGAGAGAGAGCTCTTAGCTTTTTTTTTCTGTGCCAATTCTGTATATAAAGTTTTAGATACAGGCGTTCATTAGAGGTTTCTTGGTAGAAAGATTTCTGTCCTCAAGAGTTTGTTTTCTTAATCACATTAATTTTGTTCATGTGATTTTTAAAATACAAACAAGATTCCCCTCCTCCCTTAGGTGATTTTCCTTATCCTTTCACTTTTCTAGTTTTAAATGATAAAATATTCCCTGGAAACCATTGAGAAGAGTCATTTATTATATTTCAGTGGTAGTTCTCCTATTCCAATAAGCAGTATTGGGTCAGTGGATGTAAGGCAAGTATTTTGATGGTTTGTAGAACAAAACCTGCTAAAACATAAGCCATGTTGGCTGTTGGCAGTACCTTTCACACCATGAGTGTGGTACATCCAAGACCATATGGAACTACACCAGTCTTGCTACTTTGAACAAATGGGTAATGCCTGTATAGAAAACTTTTCTCTCAATATAGTAGTAGTAGTAATAAACAACACTAATTGGTATTTATGCTTTAAGGTCTGCAATGTGATTTAAATAAATTTTTCATTGGTGTGTCATTACAACTCTGTGAAGCAATTTATTATACCTATTTTACAGAGGAAAGAAACTAAGTCTTAAAGTGGTTAAATAAGTTATATTTTAGGTGGAATTCCAATCTTGGTATTCTTGACTTCAAATCCATCATGCTATTCAGTATAGTTGGTGATGCACAAGATAGAGCACTGGAGGCAAGACCACCTGAGTCCAAATCTGGTCTCAGACACTTACTACCTGTGTAACCTGGAAAAGTCAATTAACATCTAATTGCCTCAGTTTCCCCAGCTGTAAAATGGGGATCATAATTGCAACTTCCTTCTAAGAATTTTTCTTTTTTAAAATAAATCTTTAGTTTTCATATCACTTATATTTCCCCCATAGCCTTCCCTGTACATCCTCTCAGAAAGCCATTTAACTCATCATGGTTAGGAGACCCATATAGATAAAAAAGAAGAAAGGAAAAAAGAAAGAAGTAAAAAGAAAGAAAATGAAGGGGTGAAGGTCAGAAAAACCAATAAACACATTGAAAAAGACTGACATGTGCATCATTCTTTTTTAATTTTATTTTTAATTTGTGAAATAAGACAAGCATTATCATAACATAGAATTAATAAAAGATGATTGCATATGAAACTGCAAATATATTATACATAACTTGCTATTCCTTTTAAATATATAATGAAGTTATTATGTAACTTTCTTTTTTCCTCTTTTTTCTTCCCTCCCATTCCCATAGTCTAGAGATGGCTACCATTACACATACACACATACACACATATATGTAAAATCTTTCTATACATACTTCTATTTATTAGTTCTTTCTTTGGATGCAGATAGCACCTTCCTTCCTAGGTCTTTTGCAGTTAATTTGGGTATTCAGAATGTTCAAAATGACTTACTTGCTCAAAGTTATTCTTAAAAAAACATTGCTATTACACAATGTTCTCTTGATCCTACTCATTTTGCTCTGCTTTATTTCATGCAAGTCTATCCATATTTTTCTACAATCAAGGAGTTCATCATTTTTTATAGCACAGTAGTATTCCATCATAATCATATATCACAACTTGTTCAGTCATTCCCCAACTGGATAGGCATCCCTACAATTTCCAGTTCTTTGCCTCCATGAAGAGAGCCGCTGTAAATATTTTAGAACATATAGTTTCTTTTTCTTTTTCCCTAATCATTTTTGGAAATAGACCTAGGAGTGCTATTGCCATGTCAAAGAGTATATATAGGCAGTTTAATAACTCTTGGGAATAATTCTAGTTGCTCTCCAATCAGTTGGACCAGTTAACAGTTCCATCAATAGTGAGTTAGTGTTTCCATTTCTCTGCATCACCTCCAATATCTGGTGCTTTCCTCTTCAATCATTTTAGCCCATCACATAAGTGTAAAATGATGTCTCAAGGTTGTTTTAATGTGCATTTCTCTAATTAATAATGATTTAGAGCAGTTTTTCTTATGACTAGAAATTATTTTGATTTCTTCATTGGAAAACTGCCTATTTATATCCTTTGACCATTTATCAATTGGGGAATGACTCCTATTATTATAGGTTTGAAAAAGTCCATTATATACTCAAGCTACGAGACCTATCTGAGAAACTGTCTATAAAATTTCCTCCAAAATTTTCTGCTTTCTTTCTGATCTTAGTTGTATTTTTTACATGTAAGAGACTTTTTTAATTTAATGTAATCAAAATTATACATTTTACATCTCACACTGCTCTCTGTCTCTTGTTTATTCAATAATTCTATTCATAAGTCTTATAGGTAATATGTTCCATTCTTCAAATTTTCTTGTAATAGTTCTCTTTATATCTAGTTCATATACCCTTTGATCTTATCTTGGTAAATAGTGTAAGAGATTGGTCCATGCCCAATTTCTGTCATACTGTTTTCCAGTTTTCCCAATAACTTTTTACCATATGATTAATTCTTTATAATTTTATTTATGTATAATTAAGTCTTTACACATATCAAATACAAGATTGCTTTATTTGCTGCTATAAATTTTATGTCTACTCTGTTCCACTGATCTACCTTTCTATTTCTTAGCCACTAACAGATAGTTTTGGTAATTACTTCTTATAATATAGTTTAATGCCTGGTAATACTAAAACTTCTTCCTTTGCAATTTTTTCCTTTAATGCCTTTAATATTCTTAACTTTTTTTCTTCCAAATAAATTTTGTGATAATTTTTCTTAATGTAAATTTTTTTGGTAATTTAATTGAGATGACATTGAATTTGTAAATTAATATAAGTAAAATTGTTGTTTTTATTATATTGGCCATTCCTATCCATGTACAGTTAATATTTCTCAAATCATTTAAATCTGATTTTATTTGTATAAAATGTTTCTTAAATAATTTTTGTTCACGTGGTTTTCCTCTGATTACTGTTTTTGCTACATCCCATAGGTTTTGATGTATTGTCTCATTATTCTTTCTCTTTAATGAAAGAGAATCTTTATTGATTGTTTCTATGATTTGTTCTTTAACCCACTTATTCTTTAGGATTAGATTCTATAATTTCCAATTAGTTTTTAATCTGTTTCCATGGCTTCTTATTAAATATAATTTTTATTGCATTGTGATCTGAAGAGGATACTTTTCATATTTTTGCTTTTCTGCTTTTAACTATAAAATTTTTATGTCCTAATATATGGTCAATCTTTGTAAAGATATCATGAACATCTGACAAAAGGTACATTCCTTTCTATTCCCATTTAGTTCTCTCCAGATATCTATCATATCTTGTTCTTCCTCATCCAAAAGAATGGAAGAAAATACCTGTTCACCAAGAAAGTAACCTTCTATAGTCTTATTTTTTCCCATTTTTTGGGCATTTCCCTGCCACTTATTTGACTTTTGAGTCCTTTGTCAAGAGGAGGGTATACTCTGGGGACCTGTAAGTTCTCAGTTCCTCCAAGGTGGCACAATCCATGGAGAGAAGTTTACCCCTCTCCTGGCCTGTGCTCTGGTCTGGGAGCAACCACAAGCTCTCTTCTGCCCAGGATCTGCAAGTAGGATTCCCTCTCCAGAGCATCTACCAACTCAACCAGGCCAGTGCTCCTCCTTACCCCAGGATCATCACTCAGGGCTGAGACCTAGGTCAGCAGCTCAATTCCACCAGGGTCTTTAAGCCTAGGGCTCCCAAAATAGTTGCTGCTTCTACAGCTGGTGGGGCCAGACTACGACCCCTTCTCATCCAGGTGAAAGAGCTTTCTCACTGATCTTTGAAGCTGTCTTTGGCATTTGTGGGTTGAGCAATCTGGGAACTGCTGCTGGTGATGCCCTGAAGCCTGCTCTGGTCCTGTCCCTATGGCTGTGCGACCAAGGCAGGACTGGACTCCACTCCCAGCCCGGTGTGTAGACCTTTCCTGTCAGCCTTCCAGGCCATCTTGGGCTGGAAATCTCTTTCACTCTGTCATTTTGTGGCTTCTGCTGCTCTAGAAATGGTTTAGAGTCATTTTTTACAGGTATTTTATGGGCCGTGGAAGTCAACTTCTACAGATTCATCCTTCTACTCCACCATCCTGGTTCTGCCCCCAAGTGTTATTTTAAATGGGGTGTCTCTTACTATTTCTTCTTTCAGGACTTTGTGATATATGGGAATGCTGATGATTTGTGTTTATTTACTTTATATCCTGCTACTTTGCTAAAATTATTGTTTCAATTTACTTTTTAGTTTTGCCTTTGGGATTTTCCAAGTATATTATCATATTGTCTGAAAAAAGAGATAGTTTTGTTATCTCATTACCTATTCTGATTCCTTCTATGTCTTTTTCTTCCCTTATTGCTATTGCTAGGATTTCCAATACAATAATGAATAATATTGGTGGCAGTGAGCATCCTTGCTTCCTATCTGATCTTACTGTGAAGGCTTCTAGCTTATCGCTATTATAAATAATGCTTGCTGATGGTTTTAGGTAAATGCTTTTTATCAGTTTAATGAAAAATCCAGTTTTATCTATAATTTCAAGGTTTTTTTTTTTAATAAAATGAAGGTTGTACTTTATCAAAAGCCTTCTCTGTGTCTATTGATAAAATCATATGATTGTTTTACCTTTATTATTGATATGATTAATTATGTTAATAATTTTCCTTATGTCAAACCATCCCTACATTCCTGGTATAAATTCCACTTGGTCATAATATGTAATCTTTGTAATAAATCATTGTAATTTCTTAGGTAGTATTTTATTTACAACTTTGCATCCATTTTCACTAATGTAATAGGTCTATAATTTTCTTTCTAGTTTTGGTATCAGTAGCATATTTGTTTCATAAAAGGAGTTTGGTAGAATCCCTTCTTCGCCTATAATTCCAAATAATTTATTTAATATTAGAATTAGTTGTTCTTTAAATGTTTGATAGAATTCACTTGTAAATCTGCCTGGTCCTTGTGTTTTTTTCTTAGGAAGCTCATTCATGACCTATTCAATTTCTTTTTCTAAAATAGGTCTATTTAGATATTCGATTTCCTCTTCTAATTATCTAAGCAGTTTATACTTTTGTAAATATTATTTCATTTCCCTTATATTTTTAAACTTATTGATAGTTAATTGGGCAAAATGAGTCCTTATAATTATTTTAATTTTATCTTTGTTAGTGGTATATTCACTCCTTTCATTTTTAATACTAGTGATTTGATTTTCTTCTCTCTCTTTTTTAAAAATCAAATTAACCAATTGTTTATCTATTTTACTGGTTTCCCGCTCCATACAACCAACTCTTAGTTTTATTTATTAATTCAATTTTTTTTACACTCAACCTTATCAATTCCACCTTTAATTTTTTAGGATTTCTAATTTGGTGCTTAATTGGAGGTTTTAATTTGCTCTTTTTAAAGTTTTTTTAATTGAATAGCCGATTCATTGACCTGCTCTTTCTGTATTTTATTGATTTAGAGATTAACTTTAGAGATATTTGGAGATTTAAGTTTAGATTTAACTCATAATTATATTTTGAATTATAATTATTATAATATAGTAGCATTGAATATAATTATAAGTATAGTTTATTATAGTTATTTATTACATATAAATGTGATTTGTAATACAATTAAATATAAATTCTCTCCCCTATACAACAATATTTCTCAAGCACATTCCATAACATAGGAATAAAACATACGGTAGATTGTGGAGTTGGGGAATATCTTGAAACATACTTCTGCTCACTAAGGTTCAAAGAAATAGAAATACATTTCTTGTATTTTCCATCAATTTTTAAACTGTTAACAAAAGACACCCCCTCCCCCTAGGCTGAAATGAAACAGAGTCAATCATAGATTGTAAAACATTTATTGTCTGAGAAAAAGAAGCTTGTGGGGAGAAGATCCTAGAAGGGAGTGGAGAGGGAGAGACAGTTATCAGCTGTTCAAAGGGGAGTAGAAAATGAATGAAATGAGACAGCTTCTAGAGGTTTTTGAGCAGAGAATGGGGGGTAAGGGGAGGGTGACATCTGTAGACACAATAAGCCAGGATATTTAGAAAGTCCTGAGTAAGGTCTTGAGTCTGCAATTGCTGCTCAAGGTTGCCCTTGAGCTAGCAAAGGCTGGTTCTGTGCTTTCTGGCAGCTACAATCATCTCCAAATTCAGCTAGAGTTCACTTGTAAAGGATCACTGGTATGTCAAGCAACTCTGAGCCTCAGAAATCCTTCTAATTGGCTGATTGTTGTATAACAATTGTTCCACTCCCTTGTGAAGAAGAGAAGTTATAATATATAATATGGTCATTACAGAGCCCATGTTCACAAAACCGATGCCTATTTTCGGTTGCATCCAAATATCCCTGTTCTTGTATTAGTTTTTAAGCTACTACTGTATCTTTTCATTAATTTATTAGACCACCTCTGGCTTGCCAACACAGCAACACAGTTGTTTTTCATATCTAGGAAATGCTGCTGTCAGTAGCTGAAGTGCTGCACACAGTTGAAACTCACACAAAAACATGGTGTTGGGTTTAGCCCCAAACCCTGGGGCTCAGAAGGATATCTATGAATCTGTGAATTGGTCCAACAATTTTAGAAAACAATTTTGAATTATTGAGCAAAATCACTAAACTATCCATAACCTTTGACCCAATAATGCCAGTAATGGGCATATATCCAAGATTAGCAATTTTTTAATTGCTAAACCACTATGATCATGGATTAAAATGTACATCCTTCATTAGAATGAACATTCCTTGATGTCAGGAATTGTTCTTGTCTATCTTTGTATCCCCAGCATTTAGTACAGTGCTTGGCACATAGTAAATGCTCAATAAATGTTTGTTGTTGATTGACTAACAGAGCTAGAAGTAGAAAGGACCTCAGCAACTTTTATAGATGAAGTTTTCAAAACAATTGCAAATAATAATAATTAATGGTAATAATATAACTATATGAAAAATTGCTCCAAATTAATAAGATGAATTTTATAGATGAAGGATCAGGCACAGGAGACTAAGAGGATTGTCCAAGGTAACACAGGCAGTAGGCATCAGAGGTGAGATCTAAACCCTGGTATTTTGATGCTGCCATTTAAAAAAAAATTATGGCAATTAATCCAATAGCCTTTTTTTCAGTCTTCATCCTGGATGTTTCTGAAGTATTTGAGGCTGTTGATCACTCCCTTCTCCTGGATATTCTCTCCACCCTGGTCTTTTTTGATACTGCTCTCTGTTGGGTCTCCTGTCACACGGATTGTCAGTTTCCTGTATTGATTCATTATTTATGCTCCACACCTTATATGAGTATCCCACAGCCTTCTATTCTAGGAGTTCTTAAATTTTCTCTTTTCATTCTTGTTTAGGGATTTCATCATCTTCCACTGGTTCAATGATCATCTCTATGCAGTGACTCTCAAATCTATATGTCCAGCACTCACAAAGCTTCTGGACCTTCAGTCTGACATTGCTAACTGCCCACTGGAGTTCTCCACTTTAATGTTCCATAGGCATCTAAAACTTAACATAGTAGTAATAGAAAGCATCATCTCTTTCAAAAACCTACCCTCTTCCTAACTTCTTTGAGCTCCATGATCCTTCTAGTCACTCATGTCTACAACCTAGAAGTAATCTTCAGCTCAGTCTCCCTCATTTCCCATATATAATCAGTTGCCGAGTTTGGTCAATTTTATCTCCAAAACATCTCTTCTCTCCAACCTTACAACCACTAACCTAATTTAGCCCCTCATCACCTCTCACCTAGACTACTACAATAATTTTGTAATTGATCCACCAGAATCCAGTCTCTACCTTTTTCAATCCATTTTCCACACAATTGCTGAACTGAAATTCTGAAAGCACAAGTCTGACCATCCTACTTCTGTTCCACTTTTGATGGGCCCCCTATTAAATAGGATTAAATACAAACTTTTCTGTTTAGAGTCTCCTTCACAGTTTTGCTCCAAATTATCTTTCTGGACTTATTTCATGAGCTCTAAATTCTAGCCAAACTGGCTTGTCTACTATTCCCCGTACACAATATGCTGTCTTGAGACTTAATACCTTTGCATGCACTTGCCCTCTGTGCCAAGAATACTATCCCTTCTGTCCTCCATTTGGAGAATCCCTAATTCCTTTCGGTGCTCGGATCAAATACTACTTCCTACATAAGACCTGTCTTGCTCTTGCCAATGCTTAGAAATCTACCAGAAATTATTTTGTGTCTACTTTGTATATGTAAGGATAGTTGATTTCACCTTCACCTCAATTTATGTAGCTACAGGAATCCTAGACTTTTCCATAGAATCAATCAATCAGTGGTAGAAACTAGGTGGGAAAAAGTCTTTAGTCAATTTGGGAGGAGTGGAGTGCTTTGACTAGTAAATAAAAGCAGATGGTGCTATACAGGAAATATTTTGTGATCAATTAAAGAGAATCAGTTACACCCTATGGGGATATGTATAACATAATTTAGTTCTGTAGCATACAGGTCTGTACCTAAGGGTGTTATTGTGGAGAAAATTGACAAGAGGAAATTTTATGCCCTCTTCCCATTCATTACCCATGTCATCAGAGACTAGATTTATCACTTGATAAGCAAGGAGCAGCAAGAGATAGTAAAGATAAATTAGACACAAAGAAAAGCTAACTATAGGACTCCCTAACAGAGAACTGAAACTAAGAGGAACTTTACTGAGAACTTTAAAATGATACCAAAGAATTCCAGTAACCTAAAATTGGGAGCTTAGCTTTTGCCACATGTGCTTTCTGAGTTTGATCCCTTGTGTAGGAAAATGGGAGATGTGCCCTCAGGTTTTTTTTGAGCGAGGGAGGAGGAGAAGAGATTAGCCTATCACATTAATAAATACCCTTTCTGAAAATGAATTGTCAGTGGACTGATTATTAATAGGGAACACATTGGATGGGCACTCATGAACAACAGTACTTGAAACACCAACTCCTCAAGATTACCTCTAGAATTTTGAGGGAAAAGTACTCAGATACTCTCTCTTGGGCCCTGGACACCAATATGAGTTGGAGTTAGGGAATTAACGAACAGAAAGGGTGCATGAATATGTATACATATACATACATATGCACATACACATGCATGTGTACATATACATATATAATGCATAGTGTATATGTTGTATTTATATATTGTTTTTCCCAGTAGAATATAAGCTTTTTGAGGACAACACCATTTCCATTATCTTTTTATTCCCAACACATAACATAGTACTGGGAACACAGTAAATACCTAGCAAATTATTGTTGAATTAAATTGAAGAAACTGTGTGGTGAGAAAGGCATGAGGTATAAACATTTTTTCCCCTTTTTCATGTACCATGAATTTAACAAACATTAACAAAAACAAATATTTCCCTAAAGGTTAAGAAAGAAAAAGACTGTATATGAGACCATGGTGCTGCATTATATGTAGCTTATTTTTTTAAACTGTATTTCAAATTTAATATTTCATTTGTGATATTGTACTATTTGTATATATCCCCTTCTATTCTCTTTGGTGTATTTTGAAAAAAAAATCACTGAAACTCTTTTATTCATTTTTAGTATCACTGTAAATAACCCTTTGACTTTCTCTGTTAAGTCTCTCTCCTCTTGACATAATAAAAGCCTTCCATTTTAAAATGTAAGTATTGCCAAACAAAACAAATCAATATATTGAACATTTCTGAGAATATATACTCACTCTCCCTCTGTATATATATATATATATATATATATATATATATATATATATACACACACACACACACACACACACACACACACACATTATATATATAAATACACACATATATAATATGTATGCATGTATATACATATACACATAAATATATATTGGATATATGTGTATATATACATATGTGTATATATATATACACACATATATATATATATATATATATATATATATGTAGGTATGCACACACATACACATTTTGTACCTCTAGTCTGTCACTTTTCTGCCAGGAAGTGGCAAATATGTTTAAACATCAGTCTTCTGGAATCATAATTGGTTAGTGCATTGATCAGAAGTCTTAAGTCTCTCTAAATTATTTTCATTTTCAATTCTGTACTCATTGGGTAGATTGCTCTTCTGGTTCTGCTTACTGTACTCTGCATTAGTTCATAGAAGTTCTCCTAGATTTCTCTGAATTTCTTTTTTCATTATTTCCAATGGCACAAAAATACAGAATTACATTCACATTCCATAATTTGTTCAGCCATCCCCCAGCTGAAAGGTATTCACTTTGATACTAGGTCTTTCCCTTTAAGAAAGGACTACTACAAACATTTGTACATACAGGTGCTTTTTTTCTGTTACTCCCTTCTAGATTTATGTTTGGTCCATACTAGGCATGTACTTAGTGTGGATATTGCTAGGTCAAAAAGTAGGCATGGTTCGGACACTTTTAGGGGCCAATTCCAAATTACATAAAATAATTTAGTTCAAAATTTTAATAACTGCACTAACAGCACTTTATTGTGCCTGCCCTTTGACAACCCCTCTGAAAACTGTCATTTTTTTGGACATCTTGACAATGGGACTTCAGAACTGTTTTATTTTGTATTTCTTTTGTTGGACCTTTTTTTATATGGTTGTATAACTTGCATTTCTTCTGAGAATTAATTGTTCATATTATTTTATCATTTATTTATTGGAGAAAGATTCTTATTCTTATGTATTTGTATCAGTTCCCTGTATAGCATGGATAGCAGTCCTTTATCAAAGAAATTTACTGCAAAAATGCTTCACTAGTTAACTGTTTCCATTGTAATTCTAACACCACTGATTTTATTTGTGCAAAAACTTTAATTTCATAGGGTCAAAATTAAGCATTTTATCTCTTGTGATCATCTCCATCCCTTATTTGGTTAAGAATTCTTCAGTTATCTATAGTTATGAAAGGTATTTCCTTCCTTATGATATAATATTTTACAAATATGTCTTGTATTCCTTTAAGGCTCCTTGTGGTATATGGTATTTGGCCTAAGCCAAATTTCTGCCATATTGTTTACCAGTTTTCCTAACAGTTTTTTGTCAAATGAATTAAAACCCCGTAGTTGAAAGCATTAGGTTTATCAATACTACAATACTAAATTGTTTCTAGGTCCTATGTGCCTATTCTATTTCATTGGTTATTTTTTCCATTTTAAAACTACCTACTCAATAGTTTTTGTGATTAGTACTTGATGGTACTGTTTGAGATCTGTTCTTGGTAGTAACCTTGTCATTTTTATTTTACTATTTCCCTTGAGATTCTTGATCTTTTGTTCCTCTAGATGAATATATCTTGTCTATATAAAGTAACCTTTAGTCATTTGTTTGGTATGACACTGATTATTTAAATTTGCTTAGATAGTGTTTCCATTTTTATCACATAGGTACCATCCAACAACAATATATCTCTCTAATTATTTAAGTTTGTCTTTATGTATATGAAAGGGCAGAAAAGTCTACGATCCTTTTCCTGTTAACATAATTTTTGTATGCTCAAGGTTTAAACTGCACCTAGTTCTAGTTAGAACTAGCTGTTGAAGTCATAAAAGCTATCTGGTATTGGTTAAAGATATTAAGATCAATAAATGGAACAAACCAGACAAGGGAAAATCAGAAACAATTGAACTCAATAACCCAATATTTAATAAAGTAAAAAGCATAAATGACCCCAGAAGAAATTCTTTATTTGGTTTTTAAAAAACTGGAAGAAAAACAACTGGAAAACAGTCTAGCAGATATTAAGTTTAAGTCAACACCTTATGCTACATTATACAATACATTCTAAATGGATGTAAAACCTTAATATTAAAAAGATCATATGATAAAAAATTTAAAAGAGAAACAGATTATATACCCCTCACAGCTATAAGTAGGAGATATAGTCTTAACTAACAAAGAAACAGTCAATTACAAAAGATGAAGGTGCAGCTAGGATTGTGCATTGGAATGATAGAGTGCCAGGTCTGAAGTCAAGAAGACCTGTATTCAGATCTGGTCTCAGACACTTACTAGTTATGTGACCCTGGGCAAATCACTTAATCCTATTTGCCTTAATTTCCTCATTTATAAAATGAGCTGGAAAAGGAAATGTCAAACTACTCCATTATCTTTGCAAAGAAAATTCTAAATGAGGTCATGAAGAGTTGAACACAATTGAATCAATTGAATGAACACAAAATAAAATAGATAACTTTGATTATGTGAAACTGAAAACTTGCACAAACAAAATTAATGCACTTAGGATAAAAAGAGAAGTTACTGAATGAAAAAAAATTGTATCAAATTTCTTTGATAAGGTTTGGAAACCAGGACAAACACACACACACACACACATTAATAGCCATTCCTCAATAGATTCAAGGTCAAAGGATATGAAAAAAAGAATAGATTTTTAAAAATAAGAATTTCAAAATATTTGCAACCACATGAAAGAATGCACTAAATCACTTACAAGAGAAATGAAAATCTTAATAATCCTAAGGTCTCACCTTATTCCCTGAATATTGACAAAAATGGAAAAAATGGAAGTGGTCAATGTTGGAGGGGTATCAAGTAATGGACACTTTAATACATTATTGATAGAGCTATGAAATGACATAGCCATTTTAGAAAGCAATTTGGAATTACCCAAATAACATGATTAAAGTGTTCATACCTTTTAAATTAAAGACTCCATTAGTAAACTTATATACCAAGAATGCCATTGAAAAGATGAAAATCCCCATATACATCAAAATATTTATAGCAGCACTTTTTCTGACAGCAAAGAATTGGAAACAAAGTAGATAACCAGCAATGGGAAAAGGGCTAAACAAATTGTGATACATAAATGTCATGGAACATTACAAGGCTATAATAAATGATATGTGTGATAAATACAGAGCAGGATGAACTCTCTGAACAGATGGCAGAGTGAAGCAAGCAGTTACACACACACATACACACACACATGCACACACAAAGAGAGAGAGAGGGAGAGAGAGAGAGAGAGAGATTATCTGTGGCAAAATTACAAAGGCCAAGCATGACTCAGATGAAGAGATATGAGAGAATATTCCAATGCATTCTTGTGTAGAGGTGAGAGGTCTTCAGATGTTTAACATTGCACATGTTTTCAGACTTTTTTCAATGCATAGATTGATCATGCTGAGGCAACACAGTTCTAATTCCATCTTTCTCATCCTGAGTAGTCCTTCCTGTTTAATTTTTAGAATGCCTTTCCCTTTTGCTACTGGTCTATGTTCCCAGACCCCATCATCCCACCAGTGATATGACAGCTGGCACAACAAGGTATTGTCTGAAAATCCTATGCAAACCTGAGCCCCTAAAGGCTCTGGAACTTTGACCAGAAGACATATGACTGCTCATTTTGACCACCATCTAGTTTGTTGACTTCCAGCAAAGAAGGCTACATGCCACTCACTCACTGACTGAATTGATATTCATTTGTCCATATATCCTTCTATGCACTACTTGGCTATGAATATCAATAAAATCTTCTGACCCATCTAGTATTGCTATATGTCTTTTACCTGAACCTTGCTGCAAAAAGCTACTTTGTAGTTGATTAATGTAATTCTTGTGTGTTTATTTGGTAGCTGAATTCTCAAATATTTTATATGTTATGTAGTTATTTTGAAAAAAATTGCTTCAAGTCTTCCTCCTTGGTTTTGCTGGTACCATATGGAGAGGTTAATGATTCTTGTGGGTTTATTTTACATCCTGCTTCATTACTGAAGTTATCATTGCCATCAATTTTTACTTGACTCTCCAGGATCCTCTAAGTAAACCATCATGTCATTTACAAGGCATCCCCTGATTACAACAAATCTAATCTTTTGTGATTTCTTGAACTATGATTGTTTTATTTAGTAATGGTTTTCATCTATCCTTAACTTATTTTTCAGGGAAATTGTTTTGATAGTAGTATACATTTTCTTCTTCTTTCAATCTTTTGATTTTATTCTAATATTTATTATCTCACATTTTCTCCCATTCTATTTTTCAGGGAGTCTGCAACCAGCATTATATTTTCTACTTTCTATTCTAACTATTCTCCTTCCAAATTTTTGCCTCAAGAAGTATGATTTTGGTTTTCATCTCATTTCCTTTCTTTTACATTCCCTTCAAGCCCCACCCCAGAATCTAACTGTAATTATTTTGTAATTAATCTCTTCTGGAGTTACCTCTTAGGATTCTAGAAGAAATCAATAGTATCTTTTCACTGTGTTGGATGTTTCATTCTGCTTACTCATATTTCTATTCTCAGTTCTTGATTGGAACTTTTTATTTGAGCCTCTTCCTTCTAGGTGAGATTTCCCACTTGGATAAGTTGGGTGGCATCAATTTGGACCCATTCCCTCTGTAGTCTACATGCTACTGTTGTTGTGGATGAGATGGCCAGTACTAGACCTCACTTTCTGCCCCAGTTTCTACCTTCTTTCCCTGTCTCCTTGTCCACTGTTGGTCCTAGTTTCAACCTATCTCTATCTTCTCTTTACATAATCCCTGGTGAGGATTTGGTGCAGCTGTAGCCTTGACAGGTCCTAGTCAAATGCTGGACAACATGCTGGTTTCAAGTCTTTTAGAAGATCCCCTGGGGGAGGAGCCAAGATGCCGGAGTAGAAAGACATACTGATGCTAGCTCCAAAACCACAGCCTATAAAATATCCGTAAAGAAGAACTCCTAACAAATTCTGGAGAGGTGGAAGCCACAGAACAACAGAGTGGAGGAGATTTCTATTCCAGAAAGACCTGAAAAACCCTCACCAAAAGTCCGTCTCACACGGGACCAGAGCGGAAGCCAGACCTACCTTGGCCCCGCAGCCCCAGGAGGAGCAGATCTGAGCAAGCTTCAGAGACGGAATCTCTGGTGGCCGCGGGGGTTCCTCCACCCACAGGTGCTGCAGGTCAGTGAGAGAGACTTCTGGGCTGGCTGAGAGGGGAGCTGGGTGTCTCCATAACTCAGGTCCCCTCATGAGGCAGTGGCAGAGGTAACAGGTGGCCAGAGGCCCCGGGAGCAGGCAGGAACTCAGCAGCAGCTCCATTACAGAAGGTCTCTGCATAAACCCCCTG
>CM053769.1:451582454-451603173 GCA_028658325.1 Potorous gilbertii
AAAGAGAAGATGGGGTAAGGGAAGCGAGGGATGAAAGAAGAGAGGGCAGATTGGTGATAGGGGAAATCAGAATGCTTGGTGTATTGGGGTTGGGGGAGGGGAAAAATGGGGAGAAAATTTGGAACCCAAAATTTTGTGAAAATGAATGTAAAAAGTTAAATAAATAAATTTTTTTTAATTTTAAAAAATGAGAATAAAAAAAAAAGAAGATCCCCTGGCATGGGCTCCTTCCCATTGAGTTGGCCTTTTCTCCCACTGACCCAAGAATTGGACAATCAGATCCTGTCTTCCTACTCTAGGACCTATGGGAACTGGCTTTGTGCCCTGTTTTTATTTTGACAGGTCAAGACCAGAATCTGACTGCGGGGCCCTGATTAGCTAATAATGGCTTGTGAATCCCTTCTTCATAGAACTGACTGACTTCAGGATCAATTCCAGGAATTTGTGCTGATTTTTCTTCCCCAGCCTCCATTGACTTCTGGCCATTTTTGTGTGCGTGTCTCTATGGCCTGTGTAAAGGAGCTTCTGTTTTTCTTTACCTTTTTCTTTATTATAACTGTTTCGAGGATCCCATTTTCATATATTTTCTAGGATTTATGTAAGAGAACTGGGTTCCTGTATGATCTTGAAGTTTCTTCTTAGCCAGAAATATAATAGTTAGCTTTATTTTCAGTAAGTATATCAGTAGGAAGAAAAAGAAAGGAGAGCAGCTAAATGGAAGAGGAGGGTCAAGGAAAGGATTTTTTTAAAGGATATCTTTTAGATAGATCTAATCTGTTTGTAGACAGATTGGAAAGAACCAGTGGAGAGAGAGAGATTAAAGAAGCATGAAAGAAAAATGATAATTGGTGAATCCAAGGTCTTAGAAGAAATGAGAGGGATGGGATCAAGGGCACAGGTAGAATTTTGTCTTAACGAGGTATAGGAGATGGAGGAAGGAAAATGCCATGGATAATGAAGTTGAGTTTTAAAGAGGAGGAGAGTTGAGAGATTATTCCATTTTTCAGGTCATGGAGGAGGCTAAATTATTTGCTATGAAGATGAAGGTAGGAGGTTTGAAAAAGAGGCTGCTATGAAGATTTAAATAGTATATCAATTAGAAAAGGAATATTGCTCACCAACAATGAGGACCCAGTTGATGGTATGTATCTATAGGTATGTGTAGATCATGGGCCTATCTGGATAGGAAGGGATAAATGGACTGAGGAAAATAGGACAAAAGTCTGGGGACCAGAAACCCTTAGAAAACAAAGAATGGAAAGTGTAAGTGAGGTATTTGAGAAGAGGAAACCAGAATTAGAAAGTAAAAATTCAAAATTCACAATCTAATAGAGTTATCTCCTTGATGTAGTGATAGCCAAGTGTTGACCATGCTGTTGTATGGTTCAAGAGGAGAGGAGCTGAGGGTGTTGAGGTTAGAGTTTTGGAAGAATCATCAGCACCATTATGCATTTTAATGCCTCTCGATCAGGAAAAATATATTCTTTATATCATATGATGGTACATTGTGGTACTGTTGTGCAACCAAGGTATTTGTGAGATGACTAGTTAGTACTAGAGCTTGGTATCTAATTTGGCAATTTCTTCAGTCCCTTGAATAAGTCACTCAGAAAATGAAAGCTGAAGTGTCTTCAAAGCACAGATGAGCTCCTAGTAAATAGACACACTTTTTCATGAACAAATGCAAATCCTTATGAACTCATAGAAATCCCTGGGACAGTCACACCATTAGGGCTATAACTGTCAAGAGAACTGAGGGAAAAAAGGTATGGTATTTAATAAGCATATAGTTAGAGAAATTATAGAAGGAAACTCATACCTAATGGGTCATTTAGGACTAAGTCTATTTCTTTGCTAATGCAGGACTTTTCCCTGCAGTAGTTTCCAATGTTCAGTTTCCATAGCTGTAAATGACTGAAGCTATGGGGTTTCTACCACTTCCCTTAAGGGCCACTTCTATAGCTTAAGAGATTTCATCATTAAGAGATTTCTCATTTTCATCTCTTTACTTCAAATTAACCCTGTGAATGATTTGGAACAATTCTGCCTGCAAAGGGGGTTATACCTTTCAAATACTTGCAGGTGGTCCTCAGGTCCTTTCCCTGTCAGGCATCACATTTTTAAAGGGCCCACAGACACATTTTGATTTTACAGCCTTGAACAATTTGTCTCACAGATGCATTTTTCTATGAAATTGGATAGCTGGGCAATAAAATTTAGCTCTTTGCAAATGTGGTCCATTTCACCCATTTCAGCCTTCCCTGAGATATCAACCCCGTCAGCCTCTTATTCAAATTCCTGTTATTCCCTAGAGCAATAGTCTCTAAATTTTTCTGATGACATACCCCATAAGGGCACAGTTTTTAAGGATAGCCCCCACCCCCCAGTATATGTGTGTTTATTTATAAATTATATGCATGAACCACAGCAGCAATATAGTATGTACATTATAAAACATGCACTAAATGAAAACTAAAAAGAGTAAAATAAAGAATATTTTGAAGTATTATGTTCATTATTAATGATACAAAAATCCTTTTTGATGGACCATGCTTCATTATTTTTAAAACTAGTGTATTTCTTGGGGAACAGAGCCAGCTTTTAAACAATATTTGTTTATTCGTAAATAATTACTAAGCTAATTTGGTCACTTTTGCTAATAAAAAAATGTGAATTTCTTTAAAAAAAAATACTTTTATTGAAACATATCCCATATAATAGAGAATGGGTCAGCAGGAGTTTCTTTTCTCTGTGCATAGATATTCACTACGCACAATTAAAAAATAACAATGAAAAGTGAATTGGCTCTGATTTCAATTTAGCAAAACGTTTTCGCTTAAATTTGTACCTTTTCCTTTATGTTTCTGCTTAATGAGGGATATCATACCTTGATTCCCTATTCGTTTAAAAAATAAATTAGTATGTTTTTGTATGAATAAGAGAGTAGCAAGAAGGTCAGCCTGAAATACAGGAGAGTAAAAATGTATGAAATCTGGAAAGATAAGGGGGAAGGAAAGAAAATAAGTCGTTATAAAATACTTACTATGTGCCAGGTATTGGGCTAAGCACCTTTGACAAATATGATTACATTTGTTCCTCACATCAACCCTGAAAGTTGTTTTATTCTTAGCTCCATTTTACAGTAGAAGAAACTGAGGCCAACAGGGGTTAAACAATTTGCCTGGTATCACACAGCTAATAAGTAGGGTTTCCTGACTAGACCCACCACTCTCTTCATTGTGCCTCCAGCTAGGTTGAGGCCAATTTGTAAAAGGCTTTAGATGCTAGACAGGAGTTTCTATTTTAACCTAGAGTCCATAGGGATTCAATAGAGCACTGGGTAGCAAGATGATATGGTTAGACGCAGCAAGGTGGGACAGTGCATAGAGCACTGGTCATGGAATCAGGAAGACTCATCTTCCTGAATTCAAATATGGCCTCAGACACTAGCTGTATAACTCTGGGCAAGTCACTTAACCCTGTTGGACTCAGTTTCGTCATCTGTAAAATGACCCGGAGAAGAAAATGGCAAACCACTCCAGTATCTTTGACAAGAAAACTCCAAAATTGGGTCACAGAGTTGGACCCAACTGAAAACAAGTGAACAGCAAGAATTGTTATACCTGTGTTTTAGGAAAATCATTTTGGATAAATTGGAATGGGGAGCAACTTCAGGTAGCAAGACCATTTAGGAAGCCACTGCAATAATCTAAGTGAGATGGAACAGGAGACTAAAATAGAGTGGTGGTAGCTATGTGAGTGGAGAAAAGGGGATAGAGACAAGAGAGTTTGTAGAGTATATTTAACCACTGCTTATATATGGGCAGGGTGGCTTGGGGGGAGTGGGGCAGGGTGAGTGTGTGAATGAAAATGAAGAGTCAAGAATGACAATGAGTTTGTCAATTGTCATAATTAGAAGGATAATGGTGTCCTCCATGGAAACAGGAAAGTTTGGGAAAGATCAAGTTTGCAGGGAAAGATAATATAATGTCTGGTACCTAGTAAGCATTTAATAAATGCTTTATCTTACTGGCTGCAACTCATCCATGCCTATTCATCCTGTGTGATTCATGCTGTTCTACTCAGAACAGAAAGCAGAATGGGAGTTACACCTAGAGTTACTGTCCCCAGAACTCCCAACCCACTCTCCAAGATGTACCTGCTGCACCCATGATCTGTGGGAGATGGAATGGGTCATAGCTGAGTTCTGGGGATGTGATTAGGTTATAAAAGACTGAAAGACAGGCGTCTGACCACAAAAGGGTAGGTTGGGTGTTTTTACAGTCAAGAGAAAGGTTAGAGTAGAGAATTTCAGGGACAATGAAAGGAAGTTAAGTATAATTGTGCTGGAGATGAGTCCCATGATGCCAACTAACCTTCCCATTGTCTGACTGCCTGATCATACACTTCATGGGCTCATGTCACACACCCTCATGTCTTCCCCACACCATGGCCCATAGTTGAAGAACATTTACTTAGAGAGTTGAATTTATGTCTTCAATAAATTCATTTCAATAATGTCATTGCCCTTTCTTTTCTTCTGGCAGTATCTCCATTGACTGATTTGCATACAATTATTTATTCTGCTTTTCTCTCACCTATTTGAGGGTAGGATTTTTTTTTAAAATCATAAGTGCTATTTATAAGGTTTTCATTACTTCTTTATTACCTCAACTCCTTTGACTAATTTTTTTTTTAATACACATGTTTGAGAGGGAAAAAGTCTGAAATGCCTTGGCAGCTCTATCTGACTCATGCTTAAAGGAAAATTAAAACCATGTTTTGACAAGGTTTTTCTGAGAAGTGTTGCTTATATAATTAATGAAAAGACTGAATTACATTGCCTTAATTCTATGAGAATGGAGACAAATAGAATTCAGAAAGCTTGGAGAGAGAGAGAAACAAACAAATATACTCTGATTTCCTATTTTGGGCAAATGTTCTAAAAGTTAAAGTGGAAAAGTGAGAAGAAAGACCAAAGATAAAACTGGCTAGCTCTTTTAGAAAATTGCATCGACCTTCTTTCATT
Source organism: Potorous gilbertii (assembly GCA_028658325.1). Classification (NCBI taxonomy): domain Eukaryota; kingdom Metazoa; phylum Chordata; class Mammalia; order Diprotodontia; family Potoroidae; genus Potorous; species Potorous gilbertii. Next base: position 451,587,484 of record CM053769.1, read on the forward strand.
CTTTCTTCTCTTATTATTTCCCTTCCCTTTAGCTTCAGTTTTGCAAAATGCTTAAATATTGTTGATAATTATCAGGCTGTAACTATTGAAGTGAGAAAGGGATGAGACAAGCATTTATTAAGCACCTACTATGTGATAGGCACAGGGCTAATCCATTTACAAGTATTGTCTCATTTGATCCACATAATAACCCTGGGAGGTAGATGCTATTATGAATCCCATTTTACAAATGAAGAAACTGAGGCAGACAAATGTTAAGTGATTTGCCTGGGGTCACATGGATAATTAAATGCCTGAGGTGAGATTTGAACTAAAGTCTTCATGATGCCAGATCCAACCCTTATCCCTTTAACTCTCATATAGGAATAAGTTCCTTGTGTAGAACACTAAAGAAGGAAGAAGTAATTATTGCAATTGTATAGTTATTTAATATGCTATATATTATATAAATTTCTGCACATTCTAATCTTTATAGATTTTTTTTCTGATCACACTTTCTACCAGGTGGCACAGTTAGGGGACCCAATTGACAGAGAGCTGGGTCTCAGACACTCACTAGCCGTGTGACCCTGGGTAAGTCACTTCACCCTGTTTGTCTCAGTTCCCTCATCTGTAAAATGAGCTGGAGAAGGAAATGGCAAACTGTTCCAGTAACTCTGCCACGAAAACCCAAAATGGGGTCATAAAGAGCTGAACACAATAGAAACAAGAAACTGTCCTTTGAAAGTTTTAATTGTTGTATGTTTTTTGTCACCAGGCTCATAATTTCTGACTTAGAGAACATTATATACCTTCATATTTATCATCTTATACTTAAACTATATTTTGTTTGGTACAGTAGCCCTCTGCTTAACAAGGGTTTTTAAACTAACATCTGTTTCTTTTAAACATCTAGATAAATACATTTCAATAGCATTGGCTTCCTTTGTAATCCTACGGATTACAGTTCATGCATTTAAATACATTATTCCTAGAATGATCCATAGTTCTCATCAGGCTGCCATATAGGGATCCTTGACATGAGTAAAGTTAAGAATTCCTCATCTACTTTATCATAAATATCCTCAGTCAGTGAATAATTCTTATTTATTTATCTTTGCATCTCCCTAACACAGTTCCTGGCATAAGGACCTGGGTTTTCCCCATTATTTTTCAACCATCATATATTGTACCTCTTCCATTATCTAAATAAATATTCTTTAGAAGCTACTATAGCAGAAAAAAAATCATCATTTCCTCTGACTAAGAAAATGATGAGTGTCTCCAAATTTAGTCTTCTTCTAGATAATTTGTATATTACTGGACACATACTTGAAACCTTTTGAATTTAGAGGACTTGACAGAATTTGTGTTCCCCTAGCATACATTGAGGCAGCAGGTGGTGAAGTGAAAAGAATGCTAGACCTAGAATCAGCATAGACCTGAGTTCAAATCCAGCCTCAGATACTTACTAGCTATATGAACTTGGGCAAGTCACTTAATCTCTCCATTTCAGTTTCCTCAGACATAAAATTGGGTAAGTAATACCGTCTAAGTTCCAGGGTTGTTGTGAGAACCAAATGAAATAATATTTATAAAGAACTTAGCACAGTGCCTGACACACATAGTAGGTATCATGTAAATGCTTCCCTGTTTTCTTGCTTTCTTTTTTCCCTAAAAATAACCTCAGAGAATATTACGGTCACCTTCATTCCTTGATGACAGATGGAAGTAGGACTTTAATGGGAAGGGAGAGGGAGACTATGAGCTCTGCATGTAACAGTGTCTTAATAAATGCTTTTTGGGGACAGTGCAGGGCCTGGAGTTAGGAGGACTCATCTTTGTGAATTCAAATCTGACTTCAGACACTTACTAGCTTGTGTGACCTTGGGCAAGTCACTAAACCCTGTTTGCCTCAGTTCCTTATCTGTAAAATGAGCTGGAGAAGGACATGTCAAACCACTCCAGTATCTCTGCCAAGAAAACCTCATAGGGGGTCATGACAAGCTGGACACAACTGAAATGACTCAACAACAGCAAACAATTTTTTGAATGGATGAATGATATGAACAAAGACAGCCAATAAGTGATAAAGCTAAGTCTTAAACTTTGATCTCCTGGATTCCAATCCTTTGTTTTCCCAGGCCTCCCCACTTCCAATTTCTCCAAATATTAATCTTCAGTCACACAGTTGAAGAGAGCTCACCTCAGCACACAGTTGACCAAACACACTCACAACAGTCCTTTTTTTCCCCTCAGACAAGTGTCAGTTTGTTTCCCATACTTTGGTTATCAGTTTCTGAAAATCTGAGTGTGAATTTTTTTTCACACATGGCTTGTCTCTCAAGGCAATTTTATTCTCTCTAAAAGTAAGACCTTTGAATAATATATTTCAATATCCAGTACCATGCATAGAAGTCTACTGTGACAAATGGAAGATATGCAAAAATTCAGTGGTAATTCAACATTTTCACATACCAGAACATGTGAGATGGTATGGTATAGTGGCTAAAGTGTTGGATTTTATCAAGAAGAAGTAAGTTTGAATTCTACTTCAGATTTTCATTAGATGGGTAACCAAGAGTAAATAATTTATTATTTTTAAGATCTGTGCCAAGAATTCATATATAATAAAGAGTATTCTCCCTTAGGAGGTAGATGGTGCTGAATGTATTTCAGTTTTTAGTGAAATTCTCAGTTTTGGAAGTTTCTAAAGGTAAGATGAAAATTGATCTACTTAATGAATAACTATTAATAAAAATAATAATAGATAGTATTTATATAATGCCTACTATTAGCACAGACCAGAATTGTGCTAAGTGCTTTACAAATATTATCTCATTTTATCCTCACAACAACCCTGGGAGATAGATATTATTATTAACTCCATTTTACATTTGAGGAAACAGGCGAATAGGTTAAATGACTTGCTCATGGCCATATAGCTAGTAGATATCCAAGGCTGTCTCTGGTCTTCCTGACACCAGGCCCAGTATTCTATCCACTTCGCCACTAGTGCTAAATGTTGCTGCTGCTAAGTTTCAGTTGTATCCAACTCTTCATGACCCCCATCAAAGGTTTTCTTGGCAAAAATGCTGGAGTGGTTTGCCATTTGCTTCTCCAGCTCATTTTACAGAGGAGGAAAGTGAGGCCAACAGGGTTAAGTAACTTGCCTAGGGTCACACAGCTAGTAAATGTCTAAGGTCAGATTTGAACTCACAAAGATAAGCATTCCTGAATCCACTCTCGGTACTCTATCTACTATGCCACTTAGCTGCCCCCAAACCTAGTGCTAAATACTCATGATATATTTTTGAAAGAACAAGAGTCCAAATTATAATTAAAATCTCGCACGTATATTGCATTTTACAATCTACAAAACACCTATGCCTCATTATTTTATTTGATCCTCATAATGACCCTATGAGGTAAGTAGTATAAGTATTATTAACCTATATTATTCATGAAGAAATTGAGAAAAGTGTTAATGTCTTACTCAGCCAGAATTTCAGATTCTAAAACCAGTACTTTTTCACCAAACTATAGCTTCTTAGTCTTTCTGCTGAAAGTTAAATACATTGAAATTATCAATAAAAGAATATCAGTCTTTATTGTTATTATTTCTTAAACACATAAAGCTGTCTAGGGTACACTATGTGCAAACACCATACCATCGACAAGAAGCTTACTATTTAAAACAATCAGAATGATTCCAAAAGTTTTGCAAAGGACAACTAGACAGCGGAATGTTAACTTAGGAAAAAAAATTTGTGTCATACGCAGGTCAAGAGAAAGTTGGTGTGAAGAAGGGTGCAAAAAGGAGGACATAAGAGGCAAAATTGTAGAGTCATTGCGGGCACTACGTTTCTAAAATAAGTGCCTCTCCTACTGGACAAATCTTATGCATCCACAACTAACTAACATAAGATAGCTTGTCAATATTCACAGCTGAAATTTACAAATTATTGGGGGAATTTATTGTTACGTGAAGGTATAATATTGATTTAGATTTTGCTTTGTGGAAGTTCTATGTTTTTTTTTTGATTGTTGATGTCAAAAGTGGAGCTATAACTTGGACAAGGTTTTTTATCTGCTTCAGGGTACTAAAAGCACTTGTAATCCTTTAGCAACTAGATTTAACTAAGCTTACCATTTACTTAACAAGATTAATTAGTTAAAACAGAAAGGTACTGGATAGTGTGTTACTTTCCTCCCAAGCGCAACCTAGCAGTATCATGGTGTCCCTTCCTGCAGAGGGAATTCCTTGGTTTTCTTCCTTTATTGGATTTTTTCTCCCAAGGCCCATGATATTCACCTGAAGTCTCTCTTTTTAAAACACCTTTCATCTTGATATCATAATCATTTCAACACTCTTCACCTTCTACCAGGTTAAAACTTTCGCTGTGGCAGAATGATAATGGGTTAATTGGGTTTTCCCAAAATCTATACAACATGAATTTGGTTAACTTTTCTCAAAGAAGTCTGGGGATGGGACAACCCTCAAATTCCACTTTCCTGGACATAGTTTTCTGAAAGACTCTGATCATATCATTGTGGCTTCCTGATCATCTAAGGGCATAAAAAGGTTCACTCATGTTGGGTCATGGCCCTCTGAAATTAGCAAATGTCCCAAGACTGGGGGAATTACTTCCTTGTTAACCAGTCTCTCTGATCCACAACTTGGGCTAGAGAACTTACAGAGTTTTTCCTGGAAGGGCAATGATCATGGTAAGTTCTAGATAAAACTGCCCCAGTGCAGACTATTGGACGAAGCCACTCTTGAAAACCTTGAAGAATAAAGTACTCATTATTTATAAACCAGAAAATACTCATCTGAACCAAAGAATATTTTACTTTGCCTTCCATTTTCCATTAATTCATGAAAGTTCAAAATAAGGCTAAAAATGTCCAAAAAAAGAGTAAACGAAAGAAAAGAACATTGTTAAATGTCTATAATGTAGGCAAGAATATTCAAGACATAAATCTAGAAAAAGAGAATAGCTTCACTTTATCTAAAAGAAAAACCTCAAAGAAAGTCACAAATTTGTGACAACCATACTGTAGTTTCTGAAGAAACTAAACAGGAAATTATATATAAATCAAATTGGATCTCTAGAGGAAAGGAAAGGAAATGAGAGCTCTAAAGAAAAGAAAACAATAACAAACAACTTAGGACAAAAGATACAAAAGCTTACAGAGGTTATAGACTCCTTAAAATTAGAATGAATAAGATTTAAATCAATGCTATGAAAAAAGAAATGTTACAACACCATAATAATGAAAAATGTCAGAAAATATAAGATATCCTCTATAAAAACAACTGACCTGGGAAACAAATCAAGAAGAGATCATTAACTAATTTGTTATGGAAATGTTTTTTAAAAATTTCTTAAGTTTAGACTAAGCACACACGCATGTGCACACACACATACACACACACACACAGTTTAGTATAGATATACTTTTAACTCAACCCAAAACAGGACAAAAATACAGGTAGAGGAAGCACACACTAAGAGACAGGATAGATGAAAGGAGGAATTTGTGAAATAGATAATAAAGGGGAAAAAACAGTGATGATGGTGGGGTAAGTTAGAGTCTATTATTGGAGACTTGGCAAGAAAAAAGGAGAATGACAAATATAGTTCATTACTATTTAGTACACTTCTCTTTGAACACTCTCTTCTTTGTAAAGAGGAAGGTAGGGGAAAAGAGAAAGAAAAACATGAAGATGAAATTGAGAAAAATGTACAAATAACTGTGTTATTTGTATAGAATCCAACAATATGTTGTGTACAATAAATACATTTAAAACATAAATATTCACATAGACTTAAAATAGGGGGCAGGAACAAAATCTGGTCTTCTTCAACTAACTCACAAAAGCTGGGGTAACAATTATGAACTCACTCAAGATGGCAGTGAAAATAACCTTAATTAAAAGAAACTGATAGAAAAGCTACATTATGTTTAAAAGTACCATAGATAATGAATTAATATCAAGTAAATGGCAGAGCATCAATATACTTTAAGGAGAAGTTAATCAATTTATAGAAACACACAGTAAAAGGATTTTAATTTGTCCTCTTAAACTTAGAGAAATCAAGCCAAAAGATAAGCCTTTTGAAAAAAAGTCAAACACCTGAATAGAATTTTAGAAGTTAGACATGATAGATATCTGGCAATATCTTTGTGAGCATGTTTTTGTTTTGTTCTGAATTAAATCCTATGAACTACTAAATTCATTACTAAATTCATAAAAGCAGAAACATTAACCAAATTCTTTATTGACCACAACATTATGAAAATTATATTCAATAAAAGTCTTGAGAAGACTGTATTAGAATATAAAATTTAATTGGGGAGTAAATTATTTAATCCTACAGAATACAAATATTGAAGAACAAATCACAGCAACAATAGCAAACTGAATCCAAGAAAACAACAATGGAATAACATCACAAAAATTTGGGGATACAAAGGAGATCCTTAAGGGAAAATCTATGTCTTTAAACACTTCGATAACCAAAAAGGCAAAGAATAGAGTGATAAGTTTTTCATACAAGAAAAAATTCCTAGAAATCCAACAAAATTTAAATTTCTAAACTCCAAAATAGAAATTCTGAAAATAAAAAAGATGAACAAAATTACAGAAAATAACAAATGTTAACTCAAGGCTTCTTAACATGGGGTCCATGAATTTGTTTTCTTAAAAAAATTTTTTAATAATTGTACTGCAGTACAATTACAAAGTGTCCTTTGTAATCCTGTGAATTTTATTTTATGTATTTAAAAGTATTCTTCAAAGAGGTTCATAGGTTAAATTGGAATGCCAAAGGGATCTATGACACACACACACATACACACACACACACACACACATGCACACACACATGCACAAAATGTTAACAGCCTCTGGTCTAATTGATAGATAAAGCTAGAAACTTTCTATAAAAAGTAAATAAAATATACTAATTGATTACCTACTCTTATTTTTTAAAAAATTTACAAAAAGAATGAGATCACCAAAAATTTTAAATTATAGAAAACTATTAGAAACTATTTTGTTCTTATTATATGCTAAGAAAAATACAAAAAAATAACAGAATAAGAAATATATTTAAATAGTTCAATCGCTGCAAAAATGAATTTAATAAACCAGAAATATACTTCCCATACATATACAAAAAAACCTCAGGACTAGATTAATTTATGAGTGAGTTCTATAAAACATTCAAAGGGTAACAAGTTCTAACATTACCTAGAGCCTTTGCAAAAATATATTAAAAAGAAAGTATCATGTTAAATTTCTTACATGATATAAATATGGTCTCGATACCTAAAGCAAGGGGGAAAAAATCAAAGACAAAATCTATAGACAAGTATCATCCATATAGACATGTCATCCATGAATATTGAGCTAAAAGTTTACAAATTTTAGCAAAGTTACTACTAAAGCATACAAAAAAAAAGAAATACTCTATGAACAAGTAGGATTTATGCCAAGGATTTAATTTTTCTTTAATAATGAACAAAACAAAACAAAAACTAGCACACAAAAACTACACGTTATGGATTATATGAATACTCCACTATGATGACATGATTTTCATCAATAGATGGAGAAAAGTATTTTTCAAAAAATATGATATCTATTTCTGTTTTGTTTTAAAGTGCTCAAAACCATAATTACTCTCTCTTTAACATAGTAACTAGCATCTTTTTCTCCAATTAATAACATTTTAAAATTTAATTTAACATTCTTTTTTTTTTTAATTTTGAGTTCCAAATTCTCTCCCTCTCTACGGATCCTGTCCTATCCCTTGAGAAGGAAAGAAATGTAATATAAATTGTACAGAAAAAACATGCAAAACATACTTCCATATCAACCATGCTGCCAAAAAAAGCTAAGAAGGATAAAGGGAAAAACAATATGCTTCAGTCTATACTCAGTTTCCTCTCTGGAGACAGATAGCATTTTTAATTATAAGTCCTTGAGAATTGTTTTAGTTCATTTTATTAATCAGAGCAGCTAAATCACAGCTGATCATCATTACATCATTGCTGTAACTATGTATAATATTTTCCTGGTTCTTCTAACTTCACTTTGGATTAGTTCATATAAGTCTTCCCAAGTTTTTCTGAAAGTACCTTGCATGTCTTTTCTTATAGCACAATAGTATTCCATCATAATCATATGCCACAACTTGTTCAGCCATTCCCTAATAGATAGACATCACTTCAATTTCTAATTCTCTGCCACAACAAAAAAAACTTGCTATAAATATTTTTTTTCAATATAACTTATTTTCCTTTTTTAAAAATTTCTTTGGGATACAGATCTAGTAGTGATGTTGCTGGGCCTAAGGTTATGTACAGTCCTTTTACATAGTTTGGAACTATTGTCCAATATAGATGAACCAGTTCACAACTCTACAGAGGGAGTATGATTGTGCCTGTTTTTCCTTATCCCCTTCAACATTTATCATTTTCCTTTTCTGTTGTGTTAGTCAATCTGATAGATGTGAGGTGGAATCTCAGAGCTGTTTTAATTTACATTTCTCTAATCAAAATGATTTAGAGCATTTTTCATACACTTATAGCATTGATTTTTTCCTTCTGAAAATTGCCTTTCATATCTTTTGACCATTTATCAGAGGATGGCTTTTACTTTTAGAAATTTAACTCAATTCCTTATATGTTTAAGACATGAGGCCTTTGTCAGAAAGATTTGTGTAAATTAGTCTCATGGCCCATTTTCCTTCTTTCCTTCTAATTTTGACTGTTGGTTTCATCTGTGAAAAATCTTTTTAGCTTCATGTAATCAAAACTAGCCATTTTATTTATTGTGATGCTCTCTCTTTTGTTGGGTCATAGACTCTTTTCTTACCCATAGATAGGACAGTTAAAATTTTCCATTCACCCGTAATTTATTTGTGATGTCATGCTTTATGTCTAAATGATGAGCCCATTTGGACTTTCTCTTGGTATACAGTATGAAATGTTGGTCTATGCCTAATTTCTGCCAAAAGCTTCTTTCTAGTTTTCCCAGCAATTTTTGTCAAATAGTGAGTTCTTGCCCTAAAAGGTTGGATCTTTGGTTTGATCAAACACTGGATTACTGTGACCATGATTATTTATTACTACATATTGTAAACCTAATCTAGTCCACTGATCTATCATTCTGTTTCTTAAGCAACATCAGATTGTTTTGATGAATTACCTCTTTGTAACATAGTTTGGCTACATTCCTTCCCATTTGTTTTTATTGATTCCACTGGTATTCTTGATCTTTTGTTCTTTCAAATTAATTTTTGTTATTATTTTTTCTAGCTCCATAAAATGATTTTTTGGTAGTTTGATTGCTATGACATTGAATAAATAAATTAATTCAGGTAAAATAGTCATTTGTATTTTATTGACTTGGCCCATCCATGAGCAATATATTTCTCCAGTTGTTTAGATGTCTTTTAATTTGTGTGAAAATCGATTTGAAATTATGCTCATATAGTTACTGGGTCAGTCTTGGCAGATCTCAGGTATTTTATATTGTCTACAGTTATTTTAAATGGAATTTCTCATTCTATTTCTTCTTGCTGTTTTGTTGGCAATATATAAAATGCTGATGATTTATGGGAGTTTTTTTTATATCCAACAACACTGGTGAAGTTGGTAATTGTTCCAACTAATTTTTTAGTTGATCCTATAAGGTTCTCTAAATATACCATGTCTGAAAAAGATTGATAGTTTTCTTTCCCTCACTGCCTAGTCTTACTCCTTCAGTTGCTTGTTTTTTTCTTGTCTTATTGCTATAGGTAGCATGAATAGTAGAATACTGTATAATAGTAGCAATAACGAGCACCCTTGTTTCACCCTGATCCTTTTGGGAAAGCTTCTAGTTTATCTCCATTATAGATAATGCTTGCTCTTGGTTTTGGATAGATACTTATAACTTTCAGAAAGGTTTCATTTATTCTTATATCTTCTAGGTTTTGTCTTTTTTAAATAGGAATGGGTATCATATTGTGTCTTGTTCTGAATCTAGTACTATAATCATATGAGTTATTAGTATGGTAAATTGTGCTTATATTTTTCCTAATATTGAACCAGCCCTCCATTCCTGACGTGGTCTATCTATTTATTGAGTTGTTTTTCCCTAACAAAAGCTTATAGTTTTATTTATTAATTTGATGGGGTTTTTTCCACTTTTATTTTCTTCTTTTGATTTTCAGGATTCTTATTTTGGTGTTTAATTGGGGATTTTTCAGTTGTTCTTTTTCTAGCTTTTTAAGTTGAACACCCAATCCATTGACTTGCTCTCTCTCTTTTTTTAATCACTCATTAGAGATAGGCACTTCCCCCTACATACTGCTTTGGCTGCATCTTGCAAATTTTTATATTTCATTTTATATACTTCATTTTTGTCATTATCTCCAATGAAATTATTTCTTCTGTGATTTCTTCTTTGATTCACTTACATTCTTTAGGAATGGAGTATTTACTTTCCAATGAATTTTTAATCTATGTTTCCATCACTCTGCCTACTAGAGTGCCCAGCACATAGGGTGTTGCTTGTTAGGTGATTGACTGATTGATTAAAACAAACCAAGTCCTTGAGTTCAAGTTAATCTTCTCAGCTTCACCTGGTTCTATTGAAATAACAATGGAAAGTAGTTTCCTAAATAATGTAATAAATGTCATTTGTAAAATGTATTTTAAATAGTTTCACAACTAGGTGGCTCAGTGGATAGAGTGTTGAGCTTGGAATTAGAAAGACCAAAGTTTGAACATGTCTCAGATATTTACTTAGATGTATATTCCTGGGCAAGTCATTTATCTCTGTTTCCCTTAATCCACCAGAGAAGGAAAGGGCAAACCACTCCAGCATCTTTGCCAAGAGACACCCATGGACAGCATGGCATGTTATGGTCCACAGGGTCATGAAGATCAGATGAAACTGAACAACAGCAACTTGCATCAAAATAAGCCTCTATGTTAGGGGTTCTTAACTGTGGTACATGGACTTGAGTTTTTTAGAAAAATACTTCTATATTTCAATATAATGAGCTTCTTTTATAATTCTATGTACTTCATTTTATGCATTCTGAGAAATATATAGGTATCAACAGACTTTCAAAAGGGAACATGACAAAAGAGTTAAATTCCATGCTTTAGGTAATAATGTTCTTTTTCAAAACATATTTTATTTTTTTCCCAATTACATAACAATACCAAAACAATTTTAACACTCCTTTTTGCCCCAAATATCAAGTTACAAATTCCCTCCCTCCCTTTCTTCCCCTCCCTTTTATTGAGAAGGGTAGCAATTTGACATAAGTTATATATGTGTGGTCATGCAAAACATATTTTCATGTAAGCCATTCTGTGAAAGAAAAACACATAAAAAAAGCAAAACAAGAAAAATAAAGAAGAAGTATCTTTGACTTGCATACAGACTCTACCAATTCTTTCTTAAGAGATGAACTGCGTCTTTCATCATAATTGCTACAGAATTGTCTTGGATCATTGTGTTGCTGAGAATAGATGTTATTCATTGTAGATCTTCATACAACATTGCTGTGAACAATGTTCTCATGGTTCTGCTCCTTTCACTTTGTTATCAGTTCATGTAAGTCTTTCCATGTCTTTCTGAGAGCATTATGCTTGTCATTTCTTAAAGCACAATATTATTCCATCACAAGCATATACAACAACTTGTTCAATCATTCCCCAGTTGATGGATATCCTCTCAATTTCCAATCCTTTGCCACTAGTAGAAGAGCTGCTATAAATTTTTGTGTCCTTTTTTTAAATATATTTTTGATCTTTTTTCTTTTTGTGTTTTTTTTTTTGAAAATTTCTTAGAGATACAGACCAAGCAGACTGGTGTACATGGATTTACAGCCCTTTGGACATAGTTCCAAATTGCTCTTTAGAATGGTTTGCTCTGTTCACAACTCCACCAACAGTGCATTAGTGTCCCTATTTTTCCTCATTCCCTTCAACAGTTCTCATTTTCCTTTTCTTCCATATTAACCAATCTGACAGGTGTGAGGTGGTAGCTCAGAATTGCTTTAATTTGCATTTCTTTCATCAATAGTGACTTAAAGCATTTTTTCATATGATTACAGATAGCTTTGATTACTTTGTCTGAAAATTGTCTGTTCATATCCTTTGATGATTTATCAGTTGAGGAATTACTCTTATTTCTATAAATTTGACTCCATTTTCTATATGTTTGAGAAATGAAGTCTTTATCAGAGTAACTCATAAAATTTTTTTCACAGTAACAATTACCATCCTATTTCCCCTCTGCTTATTCCACTCTCTCTTTTACCCTGTCCATTCTCAAATGTATTTTGTTTCTGACTCCCCCAAACTACCCTTTTTTCTATCAGCACAACCTCTGCCTTCTATTATCTCTTTCCCTTCCTACTTTCCTGTGTGGTAAGATAAATTTCTACACCCAATTGAGTGTTTATATTATTCTCTTTTTTAGTCAGTTCTGATGAGAGTTAGGTTCATGTGTTGTTCCTTCTCCACTTCCTCCATTTTCCTCTCCACTGAAAAATCTCTTTCAGGTCTCTTTTATGTCAGATAATTTATCCCATTCTACCTCTCCCTTTCCTTTTCTCCAAGTGTATTTTTCTTTCTCATCTCTTAATTTTATTTTTTTATATAATCATACCATCACATTCAACTCACACCTCTGCTTTCTGTGTATGTATACTTCTTCTAACTGCACTAATAATGAGAAAGATTTTAGGAGTCATAAATATTATTTTCCCATGTAGAAATATAAAAAGTTTAACCTTATTGAATACCTTATGATGTCTCTTTCTTTTGGACTTTTTTATGCTTCATTTGCATCTTGTATTTGAAAATCAAATTTTTCTATTCAGTTCCGATCTTTTCATTAGGAATACTTGAAAGTCCTCTATTTTTTTGAATTTCCATGTTTCCCCCCTCCAGGATTATACTCAGTTTTGCTGAGTAGGTGATTCTTGGTTACAACCCTAGCTCTGTTGCCCTGTGGAATATCATATTTCAAGCCCTCCAATCCTTTAATATAGAAGCTGCTAAATCTTGTGTTATTCTGACTGTGGCTCTATGATATTTCAATTGTTTCTTTTTCGCTGCTTACAGTAGTTTCTCCTTGATCTGGGAGGTCTGGAATCTGGTATTCCTGGGAGCATGATTTTGGGATCTCTTTCAGGAAGTGATTGGTAGTTTCTTTCAAGATCAATTTTACCCTCTGGATCTAGAGTATAAGGGAAGTTTTCCTTGATAATTTCTTGAAAGATGACGTCATTTTTCACCATGACTTTCAGATGGTCCAATAATTCTTAAGTTTTCTCTCTTGTATCTATTTTTCAGGTCAAATTTTTTTCCAAATAAGATATTTCACATTTTCTTCTATTTTTTTTCCATTCTTTTCATTTTGTTTGACTGATTCTTGATGTCTCATAGAGTCATTAGCTTTCACTTGCTGAATTCTAACATTTAAGGAATTATTTTCTTCCTCCTTTTCTTTTGTACTTCCTTTTCCAGGCAGGTAGGTGGTGCAGTGGATAGAGCACCAGTGCAGGAGTCAGGAGGACCTGAGATCAAATCTCACCTCAGACACTTGACACTTACTAGCTGTGTGACCTTGGGCAAATCACTTAACTCCAATTGCTTTATCCTGTCATCTCCAGTCATCCTGATGAATATCTGGTCACTGGATTCAGATGGCTCTGGAGGAGAAGTGAGGCTGGTGACCTGCACAACCCTCCCTCACTCAAAACAAAGTCAAGTGCAAGTCATGTCATCATTTCTGTGATGGCATGGTCTTCTTCAGCAACAAAGGACAAACACGAACACCCCCATCTCTAAGATCAGAGCAGCTTCATAAAGGGTATGGAGGGCCTCTCATCCTATACTTTGATGCTTCCTGGGCAAGATGTAAGGAGGTAAAGTTCACAAAGGGCCAAACCTGCAGAACTGCCAATGACCCAGTATATTATCACTTTCCTACCCAATTTCTAGAAAACAGCTTGGCAGTTTTTCTGAGAAGTGGATTAAGAAGTGGTTTTCCTTCTGATAGAAAAGTCTTGGAGTCCATTTGCATATAATCATGCCATAATAGTTCTTCTCCACATCAACACACACAGTTTGGGGTAAGCCCCCTACATGACTTTCCCTTCCTATTCCTCTTTTCCTTACAAACTTCAATAGTGCTATTTTATGATTTTTCTGCCCTTTGAGGCCACCCTAATTTTTTTTTCTTTTCATTAAAAAAGAGATTCTCCATTTTTGGTTTTTACACAACACTCATCTCCTGATATAGAAACCCTTTCTTCCCCACCCCCACCCCCAAGAAAACCTTCCCTAGTAACAAAGGAACACAGTTAAGGAAAACTAAAATAAAGATATATGAAAATCTATTGCACTTTTCATTCACATCTCTCTCATCTCATGTTATTTCAAATTTTTTTCCAAAATGGTCCATCATGTATCCTCTGGGCTTAAAATTAGTCATTGCATTTAATTTGTGTTCAGCTCCCTTTCTCAATTATTTCCATTGACATTGATAATGTAGGTATGCATATTGTGCTACTGATCCTGCTTTTTTTCCCCTCTGCAACAGTTCATAAAAGTCTTTCCATGTTTTTCTCAATTCCTCACATGAATAGTGTCTAATGAGGTCATATCATTGCTGGGATTTCCTTACTGTTACCACAAAAAATGTTCCTGTGAATATTTTGGAACTTTTCTTCCATCCTTAACCCTTAAGATATATGTTGAATAGTAGTCTAGATTAAAATATAGTTTAGTGGCATTTCTCAATGACAACAGATTGCCCTTGGGTTAAGGAAATGGTGGGACTCGACCATTAAAGGAACAAGCTCTATAGCCATGCAGATACTAGGTTTAGCCTAACAAATAATTCCTAGATATTTATTAACTACTTCCTATTGTTTAAATGAATTCTGAAAGCAGTAGTCTATCTGTACGTCCATTTTAACATGGTTAATAACCGTACATATTTTACTGTGTTTCATATAATTTGTTTCTGAATATATTTTGGGACTATTATACTTACCCAGCACAAGACTACTAAAGGTTTTAAATAATATCATTTGTGTAAGGTTGAACTTAGGAATGAAAAAAAAGCACCTACTTAGCATAAGTACTAGTTATATCAAAGTATAATTTTTCATGATGAATCTGTCACTGTTACCAATGTGAGATTATAGTCAATACTTATTATCTAGGATACATGATCCTTGAGAGTTGAAGATTGTTGGAATTTACTACTTAAGACCTTATGGGACTGCAAATTAATAATACTCTGAGTCTGATTCCAGGCATGATCATCAAAAATGCTACTAAGCTAGTAATCTGTGATGCCAGCAACCCTCTGGGTTTTATATGTGTGAATTGTAGGTGTTCTCATGGAAAAAGTTTGGGAGGACAATTCTCGATATGGACTGAGGTAGGATTCTCCTGGCTCAATTTCAATTTTATGATCTTTCCTCTTGAAAATATCCCACCTGGCTGGGGCAGTTGGGTGGTGCACTGGATAAGGAACCAGTACAGGAGTCAAGAGGACCTGAGTTCAAATCTCACCTCAGACACTTGACACTCACTATCTGTGTGACCTTCGTCAAGTCACTTAACCCCAATTGCCTCATCCTGGGTCATCTCCAGTCATCCTGATGAATATCG
>CM053769.1:451603673-451680151 GCA_028658325.1 Potorous gilbertii
AGAGAAGATAGACTCAAAGTGTAGAATTATATGTATGTGTGTCTTTATCTATATTTATAGTCCTAGCTACATCTGGATGTACACACATATCTGTATGTATTTATATATACATATCTGTGTGCCTACACATGCATACAGATATGTGTATGTATATAGTCAAATGCGTATATACATACATATGTATATACATGTATATATATAATATTTAATATATGTGCACATATACTCTTAGTTATACATATACAAATGAGTGCCTAATATATACATATATTATATATACATTTGTGTATTATATAGTCACATATTTACATACATACGAATATATGAGTATGTATCTATATCATATATTATATGTATATGTATCCATACTTGTATGTAGTTGTTTTATAAATGTTTATTGAATAGTAGTTGTTTTATAAATGTTAATTGAATTGGATTGAACCTTCTAGTGATATCAGTCTGTGTTCATCCTTTGTTTTCGGAGAAGATCATGACATCAGAGAAATAATGACATGACTTGCACTTGACTTTGTTTTGAGTGAGGGAGGGCTGTGCAAGGTCATCAGTCTCACTTTCTCCTCCTGAGCCATCTGGGTCCAGTGACCAGATATTCATCAGGATGACTGGAGATGGCTCAGGATGCAATGGGAGACCTTGGTCTTTTTAGACTGGCCTTTTCAGGTACTTACTTAGAGGGAGTTAGCACCCATAGAGTGAATAGACCTCTTTGAGAAATAGTCAAGGAATGGCCTAAAGGGCAAATAAAGAATTTGGGGATCATCCATTGGTTTATATAATTATATATTTTATATATATATATATAATTATAACTTCCTGATCAGCAGGAACATCTTTTCCAAAAGAGCCTTTGGAACATCCTCCCGTTGGGAATGTACATAGAAATTATCCTAAATTCTCTTTTAAGCCTCATCAGAAGACAAAACCTGTCCACAGCCACAACCACACTCTGAGAGCTTGTCTCACCAAATGAGTTCTGAATGCTGGTCATCTGCCTTTTATCCACTCCACCACCAACTAAATTACCTATCCCGATATCTATAGAAACTTAAATAGAATGGTCACAAGATGATAGATGCCTAGTTTGTTTCTGACTCTATACTAAAAACCTTTCTAGCTTGGTAGGAATTGTAGCACTCCCCTGGTATTGGCTTCAAGAACCCAGGATAGCTTTTACATCATGAAGAATTATTGACAAGATATATACTAAAATTGTCAATATTTAGAGAAGAAAAATTAAAATAAATTTTTCATTTTTATGGGGCCAATATATTTTATTTCTTCTTTTGTCCTACCTACTTGATCAATCTGGGATCAACTATTATCCTTATTTATGAATAAAGGAGAGGAAGTGTGGCAGAGTGACCAGAGAGCTGATACTCAATCTCGGACAAACTGAGTTCAAGTCCTGCCTTTGACATATATTGGTTATGTGACCTTAGGCAAGTCACTTAACCTCCTAGTAATCTAGGCCACTAATTCTAGAACTAGAAGTTTTACAGAAGGTAATGACCTGAATTTCTAGGGGAGGCTTTCTCACTTAGATATTCCCTAAATGAATAAGACCACAGATCCAGTCCATAGCCCTATGGATGATGATAGGACCTAACGTGCATATAATGTTGTTTTTTTTTGATTTACAAAGATTTTAACATAAAGGAGGAGTCAATTGACCTTAATTGCACCTCTTATCTGAAAAGTCAACATACTGAATCTGGAGAGCTGAAAATCAGAGTTCATAAAAATATAGTTGGGGTACCCCATTTCTCCTAGATAAACTTTTGCCTTCTCTTGTTGGGGTCTACATCTCTATATTACTTCTTAGTCTTCTTTTTACTATGGCCCCACTCTACAGTCTTCTCCATTCTGCTAGATCCTTGGGTTCTACCCCTGGTTTTGCAGGCTCTGATAGGTGAGAATTTGCACACAGTAAGTGATTAATAAATGCTATATAATGTCCTCTTCCCCCATCCTTTTTATTTTCCTCTTTCCCAGTACCCCTTTATGCATTGGCATTCCATATTAGAATACAAGCTACTTGAGGGCAGGAACTGGATCAGTTGCTTATATTTGTACTCCAGAACTTAGCACAGTGCTTGGTACATAGTGAGGGCTTTAAAAAAGTTCTGTTTGTTTTTCTCTGTATCTCATACATACATACATACACACATATATTTCTGTCATCTCATCTCAGTTAACTTAAGAAAATATAACAGAGGAGGTGACACTAAGATAATCAAGCAGAGGGAACTCTTCCAACATTCTCTTCTAAACAATTTTAAAAAACACAATAACACATCAAATTGAATTTTGGAGCAGTATAGCATTTTTGAGAGCTTTTATTATCAAGAAACAGTAAGGGGATTGGACAACTGGTAAGAAAGAGATTACAAGGGACCACTATGCTGGTGGCACTGAGTGCAGGACCAGGAACTGTTTGACAACTCCATTGCCCATTGCCCTGTTTCAAGTCACAGTTCTAAGAGAAGAGCACCTGCAGTTGCAAGGAAGCAGGGGCCATGACTACAGTTCTAGGGCAGAGAGAGACCAGGATTCCTAGTTCCAGGTCACAATTCCACAGGTTACAGAGAGGAGCACTAGAACTTGTGGTTGAAAGGGAACAGGGCTGCTATCTACACAATAAGCAGAGCACAGACCAGGAAAGCAGTGACCACACCTATTTCAAGATCACATAAGCTTGGAAGCACCAAATATTTACAGACCCCTGAACTAGCAGTAAAAATAGAGCAACAAAAAACTTGAAACTTGGGATATTGGCACCCCATCCCTCAGTCCTTCCATTAGCAGAACCCAGCTATAGTATAAAGTTCAAAGCCAAGAAATAGGCTGGGGAAATGAGCAAACACTAACAACAACAAAAGAATCTAACCATAAAAAGCTACTATGATGACAAGGAAGATCAAAACACAAACTCAGAATAAGACAATGATATAAAAACATCTACAAGCAAAGCCTCAAAGAAAATGTATATTGGACATAAGCCTAACAAAAAAATCCTCTAAGAGTCAGAGAAAAAGAGAGAGAAGACCAAAAGATGAATTTTAAAATCAAACAAAAATAATAAAGGAAAAATTGAGGAAAGAACTAAGAGAAATGCAAGAAATTATGAGAAGAAAATTAGTAGTTTGGTAAAAGAGGCAAAAAAAATACTGAAGAAAAGAATTCCTGTAAAAAGTAGAGCTAACCAAATGGAAAAAGAGGTACAAAAGTTCACAGAAGAAAAGAGTTTCTTTAAAATTAGAACTGGAGAAGTGGCAGTTAATGACTCCATGAGACATCAAGAAACAAAACAAAGTCAAAAGAATTAAAAAAAAGAAGAAAACATGAAATACTTCATTGGAAAAAATAACTGGCCTGGAAAATAGATAGAGAAGAGATAATATAAAGAAATTACTGGAATACTTGGAAGTCAGGATCAAAACCAGAACCTAAACATCATATTCTAAAAAATTATCAAGGGAAACAGTCATGATATCAAGAACGGAAATGGAAATGAAAAGAATCCATCAATCGCCTCTTGAAAGAGATCCTAAAATGCAAACTCCCAGGAATATTCTAGCCAAATTCCAAAGCTCCTATGTGAAGGAGAAAATATTTCAGGAAACAAGAAAGAAACCATTCAAATACCATAAAAATATGGTCAATATCACATAAGATTAAGCAGATAATTCATTCAAGAAGCAGAGGACTTGGAATATGATATTCTGGAAGGCAAAGGAACTAGGATTGCAACCAAGAATAACCTATCCAGCCAAACTGAATATAATCCTTCAAGGGAAAATGGATATTTAATAAAATAGAGGACTCTTAAGCATTCCTGGGTAGCTAAGTGGGGTAGTGGATAGAGCACCAGTGCAGAAATCAGGAGGACCTGAGTCCAAATATCAGATGCTTGACACTCACTGGCTGTATGACCTTGGGCAAGTCACTTAACCCCAACTGCCTCATCCTGGGTCATCTCCAGTCATCCTGAGAAATATCAGGTCTCTAGATTCAGATGGCTCTGGAGGAGAAGTGAGGCTGGTGACCTGCACAGCCCTCCCTCACTCAAAACAAAGTCAAGTGCAAGTCATGCCATCGTTTCTCTGATGGCCTGGTCTTCTTTGGCAACAAAGGATGAACACAAGAGCTGGTTCAATATCTGACAAACTATAAGTGTAATTAACTAAATCAATAAAAAAAACCCATCAAAAATCATCTAGTTAGACTAATAGATGCTGAAAAAGCTCTTGACAAAATACAACACCTACTCTGATTTAAAACATTAGATAGCATAGGAATAAGTAGAACCTTTCTTAAAATAATGAGTAATATCTATCTAAAACCATAAGCAAGTATTATCTCAAATAGGGATAAGCTAGAAGCCTTAAGAAATCTTTTGATGAGGGTGAAAGAAGACAGCATAAAAGCTGGTTTGATGTTTAACATCAAAAAACTAAGATCCTAGCAACTAATTCCATCACTTTCTGGTGTATAGAAGAAGAAATGGAAGCAGTGTCAGATTTTATATTCTTGGGCTCAAAGATCACCACAGACGGTCACTGTAGACATGAAATTAAAAGATGTGTGCATCTTAGAAGGAAAGTTATGGCAAATATGGATAGCATGCTAAAAAACAGAGACATCACATTGCAGCAAAGGTCCATATAGTTAAGACTATGGTGTTTCCAGCCACAATGTATGGCTGTGAGAGTTGGTCTATAAGGAAACCTGAGTGCTGCAGAATTGACACTTTTGAATTGTGGTACTGGAGAAGACTTTTGAGAGTCCCTTGGACATCAATGAGATCAAATCAGTCAATAATTAAATTAACTCAGGCTATTCAATGGAAGGTCAGATACTAAAGCTGAAGCTTAAATACTTTGACTACATAATGAGAAGGCAAGACTTATTGGAAAAGACCTTGATGTTGGGAAAGATTGAAGACAAAGGTAAAAGGGGATGGCAGAGGATGAGATGAATATATAGCATCATGGAAATAATGTACATAAACTTGGACAAACTTTGAGAGGTTGTAGAGGATAAAAGAATCTCAAAGAGTTATATACAACTGAAGTATTCAACAACAACAGCAAAAGCAAGTATGTCCATCCTTGCTTCCTCACTATTATTCCGTATTGTATTAGAATATCACTACTATTGTTCAATATTGTATTAGAAATGCTAGCTATAGCAATACAACAAGAAAAAAGAAATAGAGAGAATAAGAATGGACAATGAGGAAACAAAACTATTACTCTTTGCAGATTATATGATGGTATACTTAGAGAATGCTAGAGAATCACGTAAAAAACTAAATCAATGAACTATTTTAGCAAAGTTGAAAGATATAAAATAAATTCACATAAATTATCAGCATTTCTATGAATTACCAACAAAACCAATCAGGAAGAGAAAAGAAAGAGAAATAAAAATTCAATATAAAATAACAGCAGACAGTATAAAGTACTTGAACGACTACCTGACCAGTCAAACCCAAGAACCATATGAACAGAATTGCACAATATTTTTTCATACAAAAAAAAATAAAGTCTAGACAACTGGAAAAATATTAATTGCTTATGGGCAGGCCAAAACTAAGAAAATACACATTACAATTCTACCTCAATTAATTTACTTATTCAGTGGAACACCAACCAAACTACCAAAGAATTATTTGATGGAGTTAGAAAAAATAACAAGACATCTACAATAACAAAAGAACAAAAATATCAAAGGAATGGAAAAAAAGGAGAGGAAGGCAATCTAGTTTTACTAGATTTCAGACTATGTTAAAAGCACTAATTATGAAAACAATCTGGCATTGGCTAAGACGCAGCATGGTTAAAAAGTGGAGCAAATTAGGTAAACAACACACAGTAGTAAATGACAGTAGTAATCTAGTGTTTGATAAATCCAAAGAGCTAAGCTTTGGGAACAAGAACTCACTATTTGACAAAAACTTCTGGGAAAACTGGAAAGCAGTTTGTCAAAAACTAAAGAGAGACCATCATCTCATACCATATGCCAAGATAAGATCAAAATGGGTACATGAATTAGACATAAAGGATGGTACTATAAGTAAATGAGGGGAGCATGGAAAATTTTACCTGGTAGATACATGGATAAGGGAAGAATTTATGAACAAATGACATAAATTGGATCACAGGACATAAAATGAATAATTTTGATTACACGAAACTAAAAAAAAAATTTTGCACAAACAAAACCAATGTTGCCAAAATTAGAAGGAAAGCAGGAAAATGGGTGGATTGGTAATCTATAGCAAATTTCTCTGATAAAGGCTTTATTTCTCAAATATATAAGGTATTGAATCCAAATTATAAAAATAAAAGCCATTCCTCAAATGGAAAATGGTCAAAGGATAGCAATAGGAAGTTTTCAGAAGAAGAAATCAAAGTTATCAGTAGTAACATGGAAAAACATTCTAAATCACTATTGATTAGAAAAGTGCCAGTTAAAACAGGCTTGAGATTCCACTTCACACCTATCAGATTGGCTAAATGACAGAAAAGGAAAATGATAAATGTTGGAGAGGATGCGGAAAAACAGGTACATTAACTCACTATTGGTGAGTTTTAAACTTGTCCAACAGTTTACTGAACAATTCAGAACTGTGCTAAAAGGACTATAAAAATATGCATTCCCTTAGACCCAGCAATACCATTACCTGTTTCTTATCCCAGAAAGATCAAAGAAAAAGGAAAAGGCTCTATCTGGACAAAAATATTTATAGAGGCTCTTTTTGTGGTGGCAAAGAAAGAATTATGGGTATGATCATCTATTGGAGAATGGCTGAAAACATTAAAAGGACAAGCAGGATAGTTTCAGAAAAACTTGGGAAGAGTTATATAAACTGATGTAAAATGAAGTGACCAGAACCAGGAGAATATTGTACACAGTAACAGCAGTACTGTAACATGATCAACTGTGAAAGATTTAGCTACTCTGATCAATGCTAATGATCCAAGATAATTCCAAATGACTCATAACTGAAAATGCTGTCTACATGCAGAGAAAAAACTGATGAATTCTGAGTGTAGACTGAAGTGTATTGTTTTTGCCTTTCTTTTTTGCAACATGACTAATGTACAAATATGTTATGCATGACTTCACAGGCATAATAGATATCGTATTTCCTTCTCAATAGGTTAGGGAGGACCTGAGGAGAGAGAGAAAACTTGGAACTTTAAATAAAAGAAAAAGAATGAAAAGAAATTTTTAAAAATGTATGAGGTTTTTCTTGTGATTTTTTAAATATCCCATATCTGAGTTCACATGGTGAAATAGCACTGTGAAGTTAACTCATATAATTTCTTATCAGGTAAGCTTTATGTTATCATAGATAGTTTGTGTTCCTAGGCAAACCAGAATGTCTCAAGAAATTGAGTTTTGTCTCCCAGTTTAAATTTCTACTTTTAAAGAAAAATGAAGTTGTTTATTTAAAATAATTGAAGTATAGTTTAGTTTCTAGTTTCTTTGCTAATTAAAAATAATCTACTTTCTGATTATTTAAAAAAATTGAGCTTTTAAAAAATAAAATTGCTAAGGTGTACACACTAATGAATTATGTGGTTCATGCCTCTGCCTGATACCACACCCACATTCTTAAGATTCACCTGACATTGCAGGTGGCTCTCCCAATAGATCCAATTTCTTACCTGTACTCTGGAAAGTATTTGCAAACTAAGTATAATATCAATAGTTGTCAGGGTAGGTTAACATTTACAGATGATTAAATTGACTTGAAGCTATAATGTACAGTTCCCCAGTAAACACTGGGGATAGTATGCCTGCAGCAGCAAAGGTTAACGAAACTTAGTTTGAATTAAAACATTTTTCTCAGCTGACCTGTTTTCAAAGACATGATCTAGAATGAGCTTTAAAGCAGATTAGAGACTTGCCAAATGTAATGCCAAATTTCACCTTTTAGGACATCCAGGAATCAACGGGGAGGTTTTGTTTCTGTTTTATTTTTAAGAAAGGATAGGAAATAATAAACCCATGACATTATTGAAAAGCAGCAGTTTGCCTCTGAATACTGAGAAGAACTAGACACTTGTTACACCCTAACTGGTTAATGAAATGTTGTTTTGGAGATTACGTTGTGCAAAGAAAATTATTGTATCAGAATGAGATGGTTATCTATACTGGGAATGAGCATAAAGGAAATGAATAAAGTACCTACTCTAAAGGTTTTTTTTTTTAATATTAACAACATACTCAATGTAACCAGGACTGAGAGTTAAGAAGCCAATCTTAATATTAAGAGGTGTTAAGAAGTTTGAATAAAAATAGATTCACTTGCCATTTGGTTAACTGCCCATTAATAATAAAGGAAAAATCTTACACACCTAAAATCTTCTATCATACATGCATTATCAGTGTTGACCTAACTGATGAGAAAATTTGAATATGATGCACATTAAACAGTCCTACAATCCAGGAGTGTACTGCAGCCAGATTGTGAGAGCTGTCTGTTAAATTTCAGTGCTAGTATTTACATCTTGGAAATCAACAGAGGCTACAAATTTGGACTTAATTTACTGTTTTGTTGATTGTCTAGACGTAAGAAAGCGAAAGAGAAAATGTTAACAACTCAGATTAAACTTAAAATTGTGTCATGTGTAGGATCCTCCCCCTTTCTCCCCTCCCCCCATTGATGGTTAGAAGAGTTAACAAGTCATTTGCCTCAGTTTCCTCAACTGTAAATATGGATGATAATAGCACCTATATGTGCACCTCCCAGGGTTGCTATGAGCACCAAATGAGATGTTTGTAAAAGAGCTTAGCACAGAGCCTGTCACATAGTAGGTGCTATAGAAAACCTTATTACTTCCTCTCTATCACTGTTAAACTTTTGCCACCACCTATTCAAGAAAGATGGAAGGAAACACTTCGTCATGCTCTGGTATATATATGGTTTTGGTGTATCACGGTACATGTAGAAGTTTGCTAAAAGGATGAGGAGTGATCTTGAAGTTTTGTGTAATAGTGTGCTGAAAAGGCAGATAACCAGATAGTAATGAATATTATAGCAGGAATTGAACTCTATTAGCATGCTTTTAATTCTGGATAGCAACCTCCCAAAAAAGCATATAATGATATGGCTTCGTGAATTCCTCTCTCCCCATATCATGTCTCCATTCCTGCGTCTTTTTATTCTACTCTGTCTTTATGAGAGAAAACATATTTAGAGGGAAGGGAGTTCTACCTAGTACCTGGGGAAGGACCATTATTCTGGATTCCAGGGCCCTAGGTAATAAATCTCATTTCTGATGCTTATAGTCTCTGTGATGTTGGGGAGGTCACTAAACTTTTCTGGACTTCAATTTTCTCAACTTTAAAGTGACAGAGGTGAAATAAATGACCCTACAGTTCCAAAAATTTATGATCTACGAATCACTTTCCGGTATTGGTTATCTATTTTCATTTCTCATCTTTATTTTCTTTATGAAATAGTCCAAGGGACAAATGTAGGAGGAAAGTATTTTTCTATTGGTCATTCAGGTTGGGCTGATTCAGTATTTGGAGAAGAGGATAGATTGAAAAGAGATTTACTACAGAACCTCACAGACATAAATACAATGAATTCTTTAGCTTATTTTTAAATTTAATTTTGTCAGACAGCATGTGTCTTAGCAATGTAATGGTTTTTAAAATGTAAATAGTATCTACTTTAAATCCAATGCATTTCACACATTATTTTTTTCAATAAATACTCCCCATTCATTCCCCGTAACTGTAATATAAATAAGCAGTCAGTCCTACTCAGTTAAGGCAGTTTGTTGAAATACTTTTTTTTTAGTAGCAGGATGATACAGTATATTTTCATGCTTCCTCTTTGACAATGTGAATTAATATCTGAGTTTTGATTCAGAGCAGTACTTCAATGATATGTTATGACAAGAAGGCTTAGAAGAAAGCACAGAAAAGCAGGGTAGCTTTAAAAATAATGTGTAATGTTTATTACATAATTTTTGTTTTTTTTAAAGGAAACTGTGAAATGAAAATTCATGATTTTATATGGGATCCTCTTTTTATGTTGTGCTTGTTTGCATAAAAATGTTCTTTTTGGGGGTCTTTTTGCATTTAAGTTTAAAATTAATAAACATAGTAAAAAATGGTTGTATTGAATATCATTCCATAAATGTAATTTCGTTTGAAGATTTTTTTTCTCTTTTTTCAGACAAAACCCATGACCTTTGCTTTCCTGATTTCTAATTCATTTTTCCTTCAGTACAATTTTGGCTTTAAGCAAGGGTGCCAGAATTGGAATTTAATAGCCAGATACAGACTCTGCCAATTCTTACAGTTATGTTCACGAAAGCCAGCAACAAGTTCATCCTCTTAAGCAGAGATAGGCAGCTACTTTAGGCAGCCCTTAAAAAGTGAAGTAGAGAGGGAAGGACAAGAAAAGCTAAACACATTTGTAGGTCATTTTCCTTGAGAAGGTAGTTTTGGGATTCCCTAACACTGGTGACCAAGCCAAACTTTGAAGAAAAAGATTCTGTTTGCTGGGGGAATAAAAGCAGGCTGGCGACAGCTTTAAACTCGTCCCTGTTTTTCAAGCAGCAGTGGTAAAAAAAAAAAATCTGCAGAGAGCAGAGAGGATTGCTGCCTTAGCAAGGCCCCACAGAGATGCTTCATTAACCCAATTAAGCAGGTGGATGGAGAGGGTCTCTCTGATAATTTACACCTTGCTAATGAAGTGTGTGACTTAATCTCCTCCAAACAAGTTACATTTATGAAACTCTGGGGCAAGGAAAGGGAAAATTAATTAGGTGAAAAAACTATGAGATTATAGGAGAGGGGTTCCAACAAGGCAACTGTAACCTAGGTGGTTATTCATTTTAACCTTTCTTAAATTAATGACTGAGCTGTCAAGTAAACAAGTTTGGGTACCATTTTGTCTTACAAGAAATTTCTGTTGCTTTCAAGTCAGGCATCATGACTTATCTGATTTTTTATTTTCTTTGATATGTTATAAAAATCACTCAGATGGAGCCCTACGACGCATGGTCTTCTGGAGGCTGATTTTAATCTCTGACAACTGCAGGGCTGTTTACAAATTAGAATGAAGAGTAGACAGAAACTTCATTAATCTGTCTATCCATCTCAGCATTTTTACAGACCTTTTTACTGCCATCCCGTTGCTATTTTGCATGATAGTACTGTGGAGATTTTGGTAGAGATACATAAAGCAAGAGTAAAAATGATATTTGAAGTTTGTGTGTGTTTAAGGACTATCAAATTTTGTGCCCTAAAATAATTAATTTGAGAGCTTAGATATCTTTGACCATCTCTTTTTTCTTCTGCTGCTCTTTATCATTCATCTCTCCTATTTTTTCACTATCTTCACTGTTCTTTGCCCCATCTAGAAAGCTACTCGAATCAAACAATGAAAATGACAAAAATCTGATGAAATGTGAAAATTTATTACATCTTTAATGCTGGGTGTCGTGACTTTGGCACAATTAACAGGTCTAACTTCACTTTTTCAAGATTTTGGATCTTTGGCATCAGGAAAAGTATTTTGTTGTTTTATGTAATTTTATTTGTCATTTCAGGATTCCTGTTCTTCGCTTTAGGCTTGAAGATTATAATGAATTATAACGAATGGTATCCCAATGTATTAGGTATCCTTGTCAGGTTTATGAAATTTGCAAATTTGATAGCAGCTCTGAACTCTTACTCAGGTGTTTCCCTACTCTAGGAATATCTCCACCCCACCCCACCCTGTTTTACCTGTTAAAATTTCTATTCATCCTATAAAGTCCAACTCAAACATCTCTGCCTCTAGGAAGTCTTCTCTTTCCTCTCAACTGGTAATGAACTTCCTCATCACACTTCTCATAATACTCAGCTTTGTAACCATCTAAAGTACTTAAGTAACATTGTATATTACAGTCATCTGTTTTGCCTTATCCCTCCTTTATGCTACTAGATCCTTGAAGACAGGGACTATGTTTTCACTAAATTCTGTTTTTACCACCCTCTCTCCCTCTTAGTAATGGGTTCAGCTCAAGGTAGCTGCTTGGTAAAAGCTTGTTTTATTGGTTATTATTGTAAGCGGGGGGGGATTTTGTTGTAAGCAGATTAGAGCTCCATTTAATAAACCTTTGGAATTATAGAATCTCAAAGTTGGAAGGAATCTTGGAAGTCATTTGATCAAGTTGTTTTTTTTTTTAATCCAGCTTTGAATATCGCAGTTTTGTGCCCCCTCACCATACTGATTGCCTTCCCTTGGACATGTTTCAGCTTTACAATATCATTCCTAGCATGTAGATCCCAAATCTGAACACTATGTTCCAAATATAATCTGTCAAGAGTAGTGTACAATAGGACCATCACTTCCCTTGTTTTCACACTATACTTTTATATGTACAACCTAATTGCGTTTGATATTTTTGGATGACGTCATGCTGTTAACTTACTTCAGCTGGTACACCACATAAACCCTCAGATCTTTTTCAAACAATTTGTTATGTAGTCACATCTTCCTACCTATACTTGTATGGCTGATTTTTTAAAATTCAAATATAGGATTTTACATTTGTCTCTATAAAACAGGGGTTCTTAATCTGGGCTCCACAGAACCTAGAGGGAGCCATGAATAATAATAAAATTCATTCAATAATCAAAGCCAAGACTTATGTAGGACTCACTATGTTCTAGGCATTGTGCTAAGCACTTTACAGTTATTACACCATTTGATACTCATAACAACCCTAGGTGGTAGGTGCTATTATTCTCATTGTTTTACAGATTAGGAAACTGAGACAAATAGAGAGGTTAAATGAATTCTCCAGGATCACAGGGCTAGTAAATGTCTAAGGCTGGATTTGAACTCAGATCTTCCTGACTCCAGGTCCAGCTCTATATGGACTATGTCACCTAGGTACCCCTAAATAAAATTCAGAGGGTTTGTGAGCTTGGATGGTGGAAAATTGCATCTTTATTTTCATGGACTTCTTACTGAAATTTATCATTTCCTTCTATTATTTGAAAAAATATTCTGAGAAGGGGACTATAGGCTTCATCAGTGCGCCAGAGGTCCATCACAAAAAAGTTCAAAGACGTCTGCTATAATGCTTCATTTTTGTCCATTATTCTAGCCTTTGGAGATCTGTTAGAGTTTCTGTTTATCATCCCAGTATATTAGGTATCCTTACCAGGTTTGTGACATTTGCACATTTGATAATTGCTCCATGTCTGCCTTTATCCAAGACACTGATAAAAAATGTTGAATATGATAGGTCTTCAGACAAATCCCCAGAACATCCTGCTTCCCAGTTTTGTATTGTTACATTAATGACTCTTTGGGTCCAGTCATCCAATTAGTTCTACCTAACTATGTTATCATCAAGCTCACATCACTCCAGCTTGCTTGCAAGAATATCCCAAAAGACTTTGTCAAGAGCCTAGTTAACATTTAGATATACTGTATCTAGGGCATTTCCTGACCTACTAATACAGTAACCTTGTCCAAAAAAGAGAAAAAAGTTTAGTTTTGACCTGTTTTAGATAAATACATGCTGACTTTTAGATATCAATTCTGCTTTAAGTGCTCATAAACCATCTTTTTAATAATCAGTTCTAGAATTTTGCAAGGAATCCGATCAAGCTTAATAGCCTGGAGTATTTTTCGGTTCTTTAGGGATTATAAAAACATCACTGATATCTCTCTAATCATGACTGTAATTTTTTTTTTAGTTCAACTAGTTCAATTTAACAAGAACTTTTTAAGGGCTTACTACATTCAAAGCACTGTGCTAGGGAAATAAAGCCAAACTGAAAAAAGAAAATGTCCCTACCCTCAAGGATCTTGCAATTTATAGAGAGGAATGGGAAAGAAAAGAATACAACATGTACACAAAGAAGTAAGTAAATCTTACTTTACTTACTTTCAAAGTGCGATGACTGTATGTATGTTCTCCAATAATTATGAAAATGTTGAGCTAAAAGCCACTTCCCTGTGATTTCCACTAATTGATCCCAGTTCTACTCTCTCAGGCCAAGCAGACACTAATTCTTCTTGCACATGGCAACCTGTCAAATATTTGAAGACAGCTATGATTTCCCATGAGTCTTTTCTTCTCTAGGCTAAATATTGCTGTTTTCTTTGAATAATTGTCATTGGGCATGCTTTAATGTTCTTTCACTATCTAATTTGTTCTATGGATATGACCAAGCTAGTGACTGTCTTTCCAGATTTGTGGGTCCCAATATTCTAGATGAAATTTGGTCAAGACAGACGACAGTGGGCTAGCATCACTTTGTGCTGGATTCTTTATTTGTACTACACACCAAGTAGTCCAAATTTCTTTGTTCCCTTTACAACCTAGCATCAACGTATCTTTTCAATCTTATTTACTCATACCCTGAACGCTGTCTCTACTCCAGTTATCATTCCCAACTCTCGTGCCCCTGGAACCACTTAGGGCTCTGATCTGTAGGATTTTACCTCATTTTGTCTGAAACTAGGCCTTTGTGACACTTTTGGCCACCATTTACAAGTCATATCACTTCCCCACAAATGGACAGCCTGTCCCCTCTTTTTCTAACTAACTTTTATGTGCTCTCAATATTAGAAAGTAAGCCCTCAATATTTGAGGGCTCTCTCTCTCTTTCTTTCTGTTTCTTTCTCTTTCTCTCTGTTTGTCTCTCTCTCCTCTGTCTTCCCTCCCTTGAACCCAACTTTTATTTTCCTATTTCCATGTAGCTCATACTATTTTTTCTCCTTAGAATTTTCTCCCAAACTATCTCTCTACCTGTCAAAATTTTATCTGTCTTTCAAAGCTCATCTCAGATATAGTAACTCCTTCTCAAAGCCCACCTTCATCCCTCAGCTGAAAGTAATCTCTCATATATTTGAAATCCATGAGGATTTTGGACTTCTCTTATGGCATTAATAATACAATCTGTATGTATGTGTATCCCCACCTCCCCATAGGATTGCAACTCTCCAGAGGGCAAAGACTGTGTCTTAAGTCATCGCTATATTTTCTACAATGCTTAATCGTGGTAATCAAATGTAGTATAATGGAAGATCAATAGATCTGGACTCTGGATTGCTGAGATTGATTAACAGCTTTGTCACTTACTAGTGATAAGATTTTTGTCAATTCATTCAAACTTTATGAGATTCAGTTTCCTTATCTACAAAATGGGAATAAAAATATATGTCTTTGTAGATTCCACACATTATAATGTATGCAAACTGTTTCTTTTTTTCACACTGCAATGCATAAACTTGATATTCCTAGGGAATATATAGTACCTGGCACATTTGGGGAGACAGGGTAAACAGGGGTCCAGATATGTGATTTTATCAATGTGATGGATCTTGCTGCAGTAATTTCCTCCAAGATGCATGCAGATTGGCAACTCTGTCATTTATAATCTTTCTTTTTTTTTGAATAGTGAGTTTTTAATAAATTCAAGCTATTCTGAGAATTCAAGTGAAACCACCATGAATTACATTATTTATTTTGAAAAAAAAATATTCAGACTTACATTATACTGAACAGATAATCAGACCTTTTAAAAAAATTTCTCTGAGCAGTTTGCATTTTCTTTTTTTGTTTCTTTTTTTAAAATCATTAATTTTTAGTTCACAACGATTAGTTCCACAGGCTTTTGAGTTTTACATTTTCTCCCTGTCTCTTCCCTGCTCACTCCCCAAGACAACATGCAAACTGATATAGGCTCTACATATACATTCACATTAAACATATTTTCACATTAGTCATGTTATTTATAATCTGAAAGAACTGCAAAGTACACTATGACAATGTATGACTTATGTGCAAACATAACAGCTCACATGTCAGAGACAGAACTCAAATGGAGTATAACTGACTCCAAAGCCAGCTCTGTATCCATTATGACATGCTGCCTCTCACCTTGAAGATAGCTGGTATTTAATATGTGTTTATTGTGTTGAAATGAATTTTACAAAGAGGTGAGAATAGCTCTCTGTGCAAAAGCAAGGGTATTCTCAAAATGAACCACTGAACAATAATTCTAAGAGCTACTAGTTATAGTGTTTTAAATCTCACGGAGTGCTTATACACTTCATCTCATTTTATCCCCACAACCACCCTTTTATCCTTATTTTGCAGTTAAGGAAACTGAAGCATATAAAAGGTTAAGGACTTCCCCAAAGTCACAGAGTTAGAAAGTATATGAAAATAGTTCTATCTGATACCAAGAGCAGTTAGGTGGCACTATGGGTAGAGTGCCAGGCCTGGAGTCAGGAAGACTCATTTTCCTGGGTTCAAATCTGGCCTCAGACACTTAATAGCTGTATGACCCTAGGCAAGTCACTTAACCCTGTTTGCCTCAGTTGGCTCATCTGTAAAATGAGTTGGAGAAGGAAATAGCAAACCACTCCAGTATCTTTACTATGAAAACCTCAAATGGGGTCACAAAGAGTCTGAAATGACAGAACAATAATAACACCTACCTGATGCCAAGTCCAGCATTCCAATACCACTGTACCACCTTGCTTGTTAAGTGATTTACTAAATGCAAAGCAAGTTTGATGGCTGGTTCAATATTTGAGGAAATTTCATGTCCAAAGATAGTTTTTTTGAGATCAGAACCATCACATGAAATACTGACTACTGAGCAAACGATTTTATCAGTTATCTGTTTATGGTGTGGTAAAAAGAGTAGTAGTTCTGGAAATAGGAGACCCAAGCTTAATCCCTAATTCTAACATTTTACAGAATCATAGTTTTAGAGCTGAAAGGGCCATTTGAGATTATCTAGTCTTACCCCTGACCTCACCTTCACCATTCATTTTGATGAAGAAGCAACTAAGGGCAGAGAAATTAAGTGACCTATATAAAGTCATACAGGGAGTCAATGACAGAGCCAGAATTTAAACCCACATCTCCTTTAAAACACTTCTTTTAAAACCTTTGCTCTTTGCTCTGAAGCCTTAACCAGATTATGATCTGTGTAACCTCGTACAGGTCACTAAATCTCAGAGGCTAATGAGTCTAAGCATCAATTGAAATAGAATTCCTCTGTAATATTCCCAGTGATGAATCATCCAGTGAAAAAATGTAGTCAGAAATTTTTACAACTGGGGCAAACAGCATGAAATACATCTTCATTCAACCCCAAGGGAGAGTGAGACAGAGAACCCCTGAGATACTACTCTATGGGGAAGCATTACATTGCTACCTGGGGAGGTAAGTTCCTGGGCCTCTATGATGCCTAATTTTAAGGAACTTGATATGGGAAATGAGAGGTCTAGATTAATTATTTTTGCTGACTAGGAACTAGGTTTTATTGTTTCTCCTGAAGGACTGCAAATGCTTTCCATGCCCCTAAATTCAGCACCTTGGAGAAGAACTTGGAACTCCCCTATCTTAATTGTAGCTCTGTTTCCAATCGGATTCAAAACCTCACAGAACCTGTTACTGACCAAAGTAATCTATCCCATTATTGGACAGCTCTAATTATGAAATATTTGCTTATGAAACCCATGACCCAGAGCGTGGTTTCCATTTAAGCCCTCAGTGAAGCACCTGAGCACTTTTTATGTCATGTGGATACAACGCATTAGATTCAATGAAGCCTATAAACAAGTTCTCAATAGCCTACTGACTCCTCCTGGAAGGGAACTGAATATGACTTTACCACTGGGACAAAATTTTGACATCCTGGGAAACCTCCCCTACAGGATCTTTCAAAATCTCCCCCTGCCCTAGACACACACACACACACACACACACACACACTCACACACACACACAAACACACTCACACACATACACACAAACACACTCGCACACACATACACACACACACACATACACAGAGTACTACTTGAACTGTCTGTCAATAATTGTTCTCTCTTATCACATCATCCTGTCTGTTTTGATTATACATTTCCGTGATGACATCCACTACACAACTCAAGGGGAGGTGATGATTGAGGTGGTGATAGTGGTTTGACCCTACCTACATTCTACCTCCTCTCTGTCCCCCAGGATACCCTGAATTTAGTGTGTTATACTAACTAGCCTATAATACAGTCTTTCAAGAAAAGCCCTGCAAAATTTGTTGGTTGCAATGAGCTGCAACTACTCATGGATTCCATATGTCTCTGTGTTGTCCTTTAGATGATATTCAAGTTCAATTCTTCAATGACTAGAGCATTCCATGACTCTCCCAACTGCATTCCTCACTCTCTACGCTTCTTAGAGCAGCCTTCTCATCTAGGAGATGTCTCTGTTCTAAGGTTCTCTCCCATGATCCGTGAGTCCTTAGCCTGATCCTATGGTGCCCAGGCCAAGCTCATTGTATTCCCGACTTCATCCCTCACTCTCCAGAATGCATCTGCTCACTAGCAACCTGCACCCTTATTCCTGCAAGTCCCCTCCCCTTCCAATTCCTTTTGGTGAGTTTATCTTCTTCCATTAGAATATAAGCTTCTTGAGGCTAGAGACTTGTCTCTTTTTTTTTTTGCTTATGCAGTTTGTATCTCTTTAGCACAATATCTTTAACAAATACCACATATGTTTATCTCTAGACACAAAAAATAAATGTAATAATAATGTTATTAAAATATGGGTCTTTGTTTTATGTATCTGTATGGTGCCATGAAAATATCTTTTATTAAATATTTGGTATAGATTTGACACATTGCACTGACAGAGTTGCAAAAGATATGTAGTACTTACAGTAAGACATAGCTTGACAAATATAGTTTCTATTCTTTGAGATACTTGAGGATTTTTTCAAACCAATAATTCATAGTGTTCCATGAGTGATATATAGTGAGATCAGGAACAAGGCCCTTCAATGATAAATTGGTTTGCAATATGGATTATGATCAGAGTCTACACGTTCTAATGGAGAAGCATTATAGCTAATAGACTGGAATTGACTGTCTTGTATATTCATTTGCCTTTGATGTCTTTCATTTTTTAAAATTTCTTTACTATTTAAATGAAACTTTCTTTCCATTTTAGGTGAATGTTAAAGGTTCAGGAGATTGACCTCAGGTACTTGGGGTGACTTGGCAGAAAAGTTCTGGATGATATATTTATTTGCTTAATTACTTCCCCCCATTTTCACTCCCTCCCCTCGCACTCTCCCTTTTCTCAGGCTTCACTTCCAAACTATGGCTGGCAGGTCATTCTAGGTTGGGGAAGGTTGTTGTGCGAGCTAGCAGCAGATTCCACAACTAGCCCTTGGCTGCCGTGGATACCAGCAGCAGTGATGGCCAATCCCTCAGACCCATTACAGTTGGCCAGTTCTACAGTTTTCAGTGGCTACTAGCAGCAATTTCATGAGTTACCCAGGTTACCCAGGATTTTGAAATTGTTTTTAATGCTTATGGTTGTAACATCACACACCCCCAACCTTCCATAAACCCCTCCATGTTAGAATAGTTCTAAACATTCCCAACATTTTCTTAGGAAAATATTGACCAAAATCTATGAGATTATAGAATTTAGATCTGGACAGGACATTAAAGAGCATCTAGCCCAACTCCCTCATTTGGTAGGTATTAAAACTAAACTGACTTATCCAAGGTCATACAGATTGCAGGCAGAAGAGATATGTTAGAAATCAGGTCTTCTGACTTTAGATACTCAGATCTAAAGATCTTCTGACTCTTTATCAAGTTTAGATCAATTTCTTTGAACTACACCACTCTGTTGCATATGAGTTATTCATATAAATTCAAAAGTACAAAAATAGCATATTATTGAAAAGTAACATGTTTATGTCAAGTAAGTACCCATTTACAAATAAATATTTTAAAAGTAGCTACTAAATGAATGGCATTAAAATTACAAAACTGGAAAAGAACATTAAGACTTGGGGAGAGACAGGAGGCAGTGCAAGGTAAGTCAGGCAAGTCAAACCACTTCTCTTTGCACCCCATTGCAAACTGTCTAGTCCCTGCTGCCATCATCCAGGAAAGTATCCCTTGTGGAGATGCAGCTTAGCAATTGCTTCTACAGGTGCTACAGCTTTCACCTCCTTAGCAGACACAGTTACTAAAGATCTGAGGCAACCTGGTAGCATCCTGGATAGGGACCTGAGTTCAAATTTAACTTCAGATACTTACTTAGTTGTCTGTCCCTGAGTAAGCCATTTAACCTGCTTCCATTTCCTCAACTGTAAAATGGATATAATAACAACACCTACCTTTCAGAGTTGTAGTGAGGGTCAAATGATAATATTTATAAAGAATCTAACATAGTGCTTGGCATAAAGTAGGCACTATATAAATGCTTATCCCCTTTCCATCTGGAAAAAAAAAGTTCTCACCACCAAAATCTTTGCCACTGTCAAAATGATTCAACATGGAATAACTTTATCAGTGGAAATGATAATTAAAGAAGTTCTACTACCATCTACTTTGCCACTGCATATATGACCTAGGGACCATGGGCCCTTTTCCCTCTTCCTTGCAGCAATGACCTCCCCCTTAGAATGTGAACTCCTTGAGAGCAGGGAGTCTTTCTACTTTCCTATTTATAAACCTTAACACCTACAACACTTAGAATGAGTTTTCATTCATAGTTTCTGCCCTGAAGAGACAAAGTAGCAGAAAATTGTGAGTTAGAGACTTATCTTCTAAATGAGGGAATTCATTTTTCTAATAAAGTATCTATGGGACTGGATAACAAAAGACAAATATATGAGCTCCATTATGCTAATTAGTACTGGATAATCAGAAAACAGATTTTCTTTTCTATCAACAGAGTTCCCATACTGTTCAATTAGCAGTACACTGTCAATAATACACTAGTGAAATTGGGAAAAACACAAACAGGCACACAGTTTAGAGAAAGTCTAACCACATTAGAGCAGCCAAGTAGTATTTATTAAGCACTTACTATGTGCCAAGCACTGTGCTAAGTAAGCACTGAGAGTATAAAAAAGGCAAAAAACAATCTCTCCTGTCAAGGAGCTCACAATCTATATAGTGGTGGAGGGGCTTGTGTAGCTCAGCGAAACTGTGAGCTATGCCATACAGGTTGCCAAATGAGAAACAACAGATTGGTTTAGGATTGTAATAGGAGTATAGCAAGGATGTATATTGTCACCTTATTTAACTTACATACAAAGTATATCATGTGAAATGCCAGACTGGATAAAATTAAAGGTTGCTGGGAGAAATATCAGCAATCTCAGATATGCAGACAATGCCACTCTGATGGCAGAGAGTGAAGAGGAATTAAGAAGCCTCTTGATGAGGGTAAAAGCAGAGAGTGTGAAAAGCTGACTTGAAGCTTAACATCAAAAAACTATGATCTTGGCAACTGGTCCCATCACTTCCTGGCAAATAGAGGGAGAAGTGAAAAACAATGTCAGATTTTATATACTTGGGCAGACAGTGACTGCAGCCATGAATTAGAAGATATTTGTTCCTTGGAAGGAAAGCAATGGCAAATCTGGATAGCATACTAAAAAGCAGAGATATCACCTTGTCAATAAAAGGTCCACATGGTCAAAAATATGGTTTTTTCAGTGGTGATGTAGGACTGTGAGAGTTGGACTATAAGGAAAGCTGAATGGTGCAAAATTGAAGTTTTTGAATCATGGTGCTAGAGAAGATTTTTGAGAGTCCCTTGGATATCAAAGAGATCAAATCAGTCAATATTTAAAGAAATTAATTCAGGCTATTCACTGGAAGGTCAAATATTGAAGCTAAAGCACTTTGACCACAGAATGAGAAGATGGAGCTCACTGGAAAGGATACTGATATTGGAAAAGATTGAAGGCAAAAGGAAAAAGAGACAGTAGAGGATGAGATAGACACATAGTATCATGGAAACAATGAATATGAACTTGGACACACTTCGAGAGATAATGGAGGATAGAAGGACTTGATATGTTATAATCTACGAGGTCATGATTTGGACATGACTGAACCACAGTGACATTATACATACAACTTTGCAATTCTAGATCAGGGCTGAAAAGTATAGTAAATTATTACTATCCTCATCCATAAATGGACAAGCCATATGGCAAACAAATTTCAATTTCTTGGAGTATTCTGTTCTCATTCTGGCTAGTAGGTTATACCTGCATTTCCTTTAAAATGGAGCTTAATGGCAACTTTTGTTCCAAACGGTTGAATCATGAAAACCTTTGAAATTAAAGTACTTTTCAAATTGTATTTTGTTTAGTTCTGAAAAAGGCAACTTTTTAGGAATTATATGTGGGTCTGTATAAAAATGAGAAATAAAATGAAAATACATAAAAGATTTTATAGACCTTTTAAATTTTCCATATTGATGATGTGTTGAGTTCTTTGAATTTACTCTTAATGTACTGTGTCATAGACAGTTGGCCTGTGAGGGCCCAGTCCTTGGAATGTGCACAGTGTTCTCTGCCTGCTGCTTACCCATATAGAGGCTTTGTGAGTCTACTTCTGGCCTTGGGAGATATAGGGCCCCAACTCTCTCCTTCAGAACATGTGCACAAGTAACTTTATTATATCGCAATGAAAAGCCTTTTAACTGACTGTTAAGAAAGAGCCAAGCATGCTTATAAAATACAGAAAGAGAAGAAAACTCTTTGGTCACTTTTGAGAAAGGAAGAAATAATGCTGTAAGCATCTTGTATTTTGGTTTCTTCTCTATTGTATTTATTCTTAGGTAGAGAGAGTATTCAAGACAGAACAACCTTATGAGCTTCAAAATATTGGAAGAGGAGGGAGTAAGCATTTATATAGCACCTGCAATAGCCAAGCACTCTGCTAAGCTCTTTTTACAAATATTATCTCCTTTGGCCCTCACAATAACCCTGCAACATAGGTGCTGTTATCATCTCGATTTTATAGCTGAGGAAAATGAAGCAAACAGAAGTTAAGTGACTTCTCCAGGGCCACACAGCTAGAGGTTGGATTTGAACTCAGATCTTTCTGACTTCAGCCCCAAGGTTCTACCTACTCTCTGACTGCATCATATTAGGAGCCTACTCATATCCTCACTCCTAAAGAGATGATAATTCTTAATTTTCTAAAGGTAAATTGACTTGT
Source organism: Potorous gilbertii (assembly GCA_028658325.1). Classification (NCBI taxonomy): domain Eukaryota; kingdom Metazoa; phylum Chordata; class Mammalia; order Diprotodontia; family Potoroidae; genus Potorous; species Potorous gilbertii. Next base: position 451,626,745 of record CM053769.1, read on the forward strand.
GTTTATAATCTAGTGACATATTTCCCTCAGCTAGTGCTGAAATGTTGAATGTATCTTAGTAATGGTTAAAGAGCTACCAGAAGTCTTGGAAGTCCATAGCAGACTTTATTACACCATAGTTAGCTAAGCCCAATGAACCAACGTAGTTTGAGAAGCAACCAGATTGACACCCAGGAGTCTAACAACCTGAGACACCATGTCTTGTAAGCAAGAGAGCAACTCATCCATTTTATATGCTGTACCCAGAATTATTTTGATGAGATAAACGCCTTGAAGCTAACCACCTTAAGGTAACCGTGTTTATTCTTAGACAACAGAATCAGCCTATTTCTGGGATCAGACTAGAAGCCTTTCTAGCAAGGTGTAAAAGGTTAGAATTTAGGATTTGCTCCAGAGCCTTTGAGAACTGACAACCATTTTCATGCCATAATGAGATATAGGAGTGTCAATAGAATGAGTACTAGATAAGCAAGCACTTTTGTTTGGGAAGAGATAAAGAAAGGAGAGATTTGAGAGGTCTATATTCTTCTGGTACTCATAGTAAGGAGGAGACAAAAAGGAGGAATGCAAGAGTTTCAAAGGGGAAAAATGCAAACAGAAAAAAGAATCTTTTTAATTAAAAGCAGTGCCTTTAGTAAAAACAAAACTTTTATTCTCTTTCAGAGATGCCTTGTAGTAGTAGAAAGGAATAAAAAAAAAGTAGGAGAAACAGGTGAGGAAAGCAAGCAATAAAAAATCCATTCCAAACTTGGATATTCAACCATTATTAAAATATACTCAACATTTCAGCAGTAGCTGAGAGAAATCTATAGCTAAATTATAGACACAAGTCTATTTAACTTTGGACAGATAAGAATGATAATTTCTCTAGGTATGAGGCTCCCAATAGGGTCATATGATTGATAATGCACAGAATTTCTCTCACAACTAGTCCTGACTCTTCACAACCCACTAGAGATAGGATGTGCAAGATCATTCATCTTTAAGAATAGAATAGCTGCAAGGAATTCAGACACAGTGGGAATCGGATCAGGTCCATCAGGAAGCAAGGGTAGCAGATGGAGCAGGGAAGCCAACTGGTTGTGTTGGGGGGGGGGGTGGTGAGGTGGCAGAAAGACTAAGGAAGTTATCTGAGAATCATTAAGGGGAAGGAAGCATTCACAGGGGAAGTGAATGAGACAGCACAAGAAACAGGAAGAGACTTGTGAAAGCCATGAAGAATCTACACAATATGAAATGAGTGAATTAGAAGTAACCATTTATAAGTTAATAAATGACAACATTTATGGTCAGATGCTGCCTAATACATACAATAATGCTACCCAATATCCCATTTGGCCTAAGAAAAATGCTTTCTTTAATTTGTTTCTGAGTATCAATACACTGACACATTTTTAACTCATAATCTACCCTTGTAGTTATGTTTTCAAAATTGTGACGGCATTCACAATTAATAAAGCAAATGGTTAAGGACATATCTACAACTATTTTAGCCAGTTTGACTGAAAAGACTAGTCAATTAATCTCAGAACTGATTTGAATAATTCCTACTCTGCACCCCACCCCCAAAGCCAATTTTGAGAGATGAATCAGATCAGTGAAAATATTTGAACCAAATGTGTGTGAAGAAGGTTGAAAAGATCTCTAAGGACAGGGAAGGAAACTAAAATACAAAAAGTGAAAGAGATTTAGTCAAGCTCATACATATTACCTTGCAATTCCCTTTTCAAGCAAGATAATGAGCACAATGAAGTTTTTTTGACTCCTTCATCTCTATATATGACAGATACTTTCACAGATACTTTCAGAGTCCTAGCCCCTGCTCAGAATCACACTCCATTCATTATTTAAGCCTCTGTGGGCCCTCTAAACCTCCCACATATCTGACAATCACATGACATCATGTCAATATAAAAGGACATTTACTTAGAATACAAGATCTACACTAGATGGATCAATGAATAGGTAGATAGATAGATAGATGATCAATAGATAGATAGATAGATAGATAGCAAAAACTACCTGCTAATCCAAGGGATTTCCAAAAATCATATACTTCAGTCATTTTGTCCCCGTGTATCATTTGGGGTCTCAGAATTTTACTTGTTCACCATTAACCAGTGTTTCCTTAGAGAGATTCAGAATTTATCTAATGTCTAGGCCTCCAGAAGTATAGACAAGAGGGTGCTTAGTTCTCATACAAATACACAGCTAATGATATGTTTCAGATATAAGAGAGACTTTATCTTACCCCACAGAAAGAATGAAAACAACATAAAAGATTCATAGTAGTACTTTAACAATCAAAAACAATTCTCCTCTCATCCTCTGATGGGTCATACCTTCCACCCCAAGGACTAATACAGGATTCTAAGAGCTTGGATTTCCAATGGAAAAGAAAGAAACTTAAGGTTTCTAGAGAAACTACCCTTACTTCTTGTAAGATCTACAAAATCCAAATAACTCATTGTAATAGTAGAGGAACATTTTTACTCTCCAACATTCTGGCTAGCTCCCTTACTGCTTCTTCAGATCTAAGATTACATGTTTAGTTTTCTTCTCTCCATTTGGCTGGATCTCAGTTCTCTTGCTATTCTTCCATTGATTGTTGGGTTGTCTTCGCTTCTTCATGGCTGCCATGAGCGACTCTCTGGAGAGATTGTATAGATGCATAGAAAACTTTATTCCACTAAAGATCCTATTTCTGCTCCGATTCTGTCCCTCTGTCAGATTCACAGCCTGGATTTTTGGTGGATCTGTCTGCTTGAACCAATCAAATCATCCACAATGCTGAGATAACTACTCAATGAGATCATCTTTCAAGTCCTTTGTACATAATCAAAGAACCAAATAATAGTCAGATCTCTTTATCCTCATCAAGTTGACCAAACCTTGCTGAATAAACCTTCATGCAAATTAAGTGTCTTTAGAGTTAAAATGCCAATCCCAGCTGCAATTTGGTGCTTTTGTCTTTGGTTGCCTGAATAAGTCTCATAGAGAAGAAAAATGGAAGCCTTAGCTCTCTCTTAGCACCACTCATTAACTAATGTTAATCTTGTAGTATCTGAAAGGAAACTAACAATTTTAAAACTTCAAGAATTGTTGTGGGCATTTGTGCTATCTGAAAATGAATACGAGTGTGTTGGAGGCAGTTTGATCCAGTTCAAGGGAGACTGTTGTTAAATTTTCTATTTCAGCAAATAGCCAATGCTACACATCAGGTTGGGTTTTTCAATTGTCTAGACTTTACAAAAAAACATTTAGAGGCAGTTAAATGACCCAGTGAATAGAGTGATGGGCCTGAAGTCAGGAAAACCCAAGTTCAAATTTGATCTCAGATATTCACTAGTGACCCTAGGCAAATCACTTAACCTCTGTTTGTCTTAATCTACCGGAGAAGGAAATGGCATACCACTCCATATCTTTGCCAAGAAAATCCCATGGACAGTTTGATTCATCGGATTGTGAAGAGTAGGACATGACTGAATAATTCAACAATAACAAAGAAAACAGTGATGGATAAAATGTGAGGAAAGCAAGTTAAATTTTAAAATGTGCTATATATATATTATTCATTCATCAGTTCATTTGCTTTATTTTATAGAGTCAGTTGTTAAATGTTTACCAGCCCAATCCTGAATGGGCAACATGAGATATTATAGGAAGGTTGCAATCTGCATTCATAAAAGGAGCACTCATATATGAGATCACAGATCCATAAATGTAGTTACAAGATAAGAACTTTTAACTCACAGTTCTATATTTCTTTTATGAATAAGTGAGATCTTAGACTTATTGTTGAGAAACTTAGTGAACTTTCACAAACTGGGATCTACTCAGCTCAGACCTTTACCCATGAACAAAGAAGCTATGGGTACTTCAGAATGGATTGTTCCATGAGAGTTTTCATCAGTGTGATTCCACATTCATGCTTTTCTATTTTTTCATTTTGTTTGCTTGCTTGCAATGCCACTGAAAAAAATTCACAGCCATAGAGGAGTCTTCTTGGAAGGGGGATTCTAAAAGAGCATTATAAAAGTGTCTTTATGGAGTTTCATTCTCTCATTCTTAAATTCCTCAACCCTAGTCTACCCATCAAATCCACCCATTTTGATACTAACTCTGCCCTTTCACTATGCCTACTAAAATTCCTGTTTCCTAATAAATAAATGTTCATTCTGAACTTCTCATGCTCTTTCTCTCTCCTTGCTCTCAATAAGATGTAGCTTTCCCTAGGTAACATCATATCTCTGGAATCCCCTCCGGGATTGACTGTTCATACTCTCATAATCCCTGATGCATAGATCTTGTAGGAGGAATGGATATATTTGTTGTTCCCCACTGCTACCTCCAGACTCTCTCTTTAGCCCCATCCCTTAGCAACTTCTCCTTTTGTGTTTACAATACATTTTTTTCCCATTCTTTATAGACTGACCCATCGTTCTCCCTCCTATGTCAAGAGTTCCACACCTGGCTTACTATCTTTCTCTCCTCAACTCCTTATACTTCAATATTCATGTTGATGCTTTTTTTTTTCAGTACCTTAACTTTCCAGTTCCTTGATTTTTTTGACTCCCTTGACCTACTCTTCTACTCTATCTCAGTCAACATGAACAGCATAATTATGTCCTGGATTTCCCCATTACCCACAAATGATCAGCTTCCTTAATCAAAAACTCTGGCACTCCTCTAACTACTATCATCCCATTTCTTCCCATGCTTTCCCTATTCTTTATCTTCATGACTGTCTCATCCCACTAGTTCTCCATACTTATTCAAGCCATTACCCCTCCTTTGATTTTCATTTGTTTCCTTCCTAGTTTCAACACTAATGTCAACCAGTTCATCCCTAGAGTATCCTTTACTTTTATATCCTTTGAGGAGAACTGGAACAATTGAAAACAAAATTATAGGGAAAAAATCATTTGGAAAGACTTTAGAACACTGATTAATGAAATGATAAGCCAAAGTCAAGAGGACTTGAAGAGGAAGCACACTACTCACTCAGATGGACATAACATCCAGAATAAGACATGCATTTTCGAACATGGCCAATGTACAAGTTTTCTTTGCTGGACTTTTGTGAGTTTATGGTGAGATTTGTTTGTTTATTTTTAACTGATCAAGGGCGAGGGCAGTGGAAAGGAGAGAAATAATAATTGCTTTGTAAACAATAATTTTTTAAAATAAATAATTGCTTATACTCATTGTCTCCACTTTCTCTCTACTCATTCATTTATTAAGTCTTTGCAATCTAGCCTCAACCTAGCTTTCCAGCTTTATTGTTCATTGCTTCCCTTCTCATGTTCTATGGTCCAGCCAAACCAGCCTCCTTATTGTTATTTTTTTTCAAACGACACTCTATCTTCCATCTTTATGCTTTTGTAAAGGCTGTTCTTTTTTCTGGAATGCACTCTGTCCTCATGTCTGCTTCATTGAATTTCTGTCTTCAAGCTTCAGCTTAGGTACCACTTTTTTACAGAAATCCTTTCTACAAATCCTCAACTGCTAGTACCTTCCTTCCATAATTCTTGCACCTACATGGTCCAGTAGACAGAGTCCTTGACTTGGACCTGGGAAAAGTCACAATCTTTGTCTGTCTCAATTTCCTCATCTATATAAAATGAACAATAATAACACCTACCTCCCAGGGTTATGAGATAATATTTGTAAAGATCTTAGCACAGTGCCTAACACACAGTAGGTACTTACCAAATAATTGTTATCTATATTTAGCCACCTTGTATTTATTTTTAAAGTACTTATATGTGTACATGTTAACTCTCTTGCAAGGATGCAAGCTCCTTGAGAACAGAAAGGTTTTTTTTGCCTACACCTCTAGCATCTAGCACAGGGCCTGACGTATAGTAGGTGCTTAATAAATGCTTGGTTAAGTGATTGCCTTGGCCCATTTCCTTACCTGTAGAAGGTAACAGAGTGGCTGGAATTGCATGCTATTTATTTAAAATAAACAAAAGAAAAACCAAACATAGATAAAACCTAACATTTTTTGGGATCCTGTTTGCATAGGACATACATGGGAGGGAATAACAATGCCTTTCTATTCATCCAGGTCATTCATTTCTTGATGACATATAGAAGGTGAGATTATGTTCTGTATACAATATATATTCTAGAAAGACTTGAAGTCATTGATCTATTGACCTACAGTAGATTCACTGTCCTCTCTGCTTCTTTTCAGAGTGTTATTATTTATTCATTTTTGAAATCTTTGTGTGACAACAGTAGTGACGGTGGTATGTTAACTCCATGAATTGCTTAAGAGAAAAATTAATGTGACCCTGAGTCCTCAGTTATTAAGCATTAATTTCCCTTGATGCCTGAAATTACTTTAAATTAACTGTATGTTTGTATTTGCTTATCTAGGTGCTTATTGTTTTCCTCCAGAGCAATGTAAGTTTCTTGAGGGTAGAATTTGTTTTCAGTTTTGTATTTGAATTTTATCTTTGATCCCTCTCACTGTGTCTGTCATGTAATAGGTAAATCCTTGATTAATTGAATTGAAAAAATACACATACACACAAACATATACATGCATCTATGTATTACTTTTCTATTTTTATAATTCTATGTGAACAACTGAGTTAATAGTTAGTAGAGCATTAGGCTTTTGTTTCCAAATAGTTGTCATGTGCAGTACATGAGCTATGGTAACTGCTTAGCCTCAAAGGTCTCTTTTCACCTGTATTACAACCTATTATTAATATCTAGTACCTAGGACTAATCCTAAAGATCATCCTAACTGACTTGAAAATAAAACTCTTAGCATATACAACATATATCCTATGTTATACATGAACCCTTTGGATGCCGGAGAATGTCTAGGTGATTTACATATAAGTAGCACTTAAATTTTATATATAAGTTCATTCAATATACTCCATTTCAAAATCATTGTGCCCGTGTTCCCCCATGTTTGTTCTTTGTTTGTTTACTTGGCAGTTGGCTCTTGAGTGAGGTTTTCTTTGTGCAGATTCCAGCTACTCATTGTAAAAAATGTCTTACTCTTCACTGTCAATACAGGGTACAAAGAGAAACAGATACTAGTTGAATTGGCTGATGGTCTAATCCTATTGCTAAGCTGAGCTGCTTTTTTTCTTCCTGTCAAGAGTAACTTGTGGTTACACAAAGTGTTTTCAAATGTCAGATCTATCAATCATACAGATAAGACAAATAAAGAGATGAATAAGAATGTTAAAAAAATATTTCTCACAAGGAACTGAAGGAGAGATTAGAGGCATATTATTCCCTGTATGTTTATAATAGCAATCATTTTGCATAAGGTGAATGAGAATACTTTTCATATTGAAGGAGACACTATGTGTCCATTGCTAATCAGAGAGAATATATCAAGAAATTAATTTCCTCCCATTTCTTCTTACCACTCAGACCTCTTCTTTCACTCAGGCAACTGCTGAGGTAAATGACACCATGACACCTTAGCCTTCTGGACACTGGTGCTTCAGAGGTGATTGAAATAAGTCTTATTAAAGGACAGATTCTACAAAGGTAATTATTTTTCATGGCTGAAACTGTATTATGTGGCTCTTTGTTGTCATCAGTTGATGCCTGTTGTTTCTGCAAAAAACAACAATGGCCTTGGAGATTAGGACTGCATATTATGAACCTAGTAGCACAGCAGGATAGCAGTATTTGTACCAATCCTATCAATTCCTGGCATCGGTCCTTCTTTACTCCTGGTAATTAATCTTTCCATGAATGCTGTCACATTTAGAAGCATTTTATTAAGTTTCTGGATTCCAGATTGTATGTAACTCACTCACTACTTTGTCTCATTCTCTTTGGTAGCTCAAAACAAAACAAAAAAATAGATCTGGGGGCAGGTGGTATTCATTCCATTTCTGCTTTTATCTTCTCCTCTCATCAAAGACAGTCAATAAAGACAAGAAATCCTATCCTCGTCATGGCAGAGCCTGTGACTCCAGTTTGATGGTACATGGCATGCTCTGATGTGGCTTGTCTTCTCAGGTTGGTTCTATCGGGGTAGGGGGGCTCTCCAGATGTTAATGGGCTTTTCAGGTTAGCTGACTTTCTTCCTTTTAGACTTTCTCCTTTCATTGCAGCTTTCTTTCCTCAAAAAAGAGAAAGCCAGAGAAGAAAGATGACCTGTTTTGAACGAATTTTGCTTGGACCCAAGACTCTGATTCCCAGTCTGCTGCCGCCTTCCCAATTGCAATTGAATTGAAGTGTGGTGGCGTGAATGCTTTTTTCTTTGGCCCACTGACCTGATTGCAATAGGGGAGGTAAAATATTTTCATTACCCTCTCCCCCAGAATGTAGAAATCTTCAAAGGGAACCTGGGAGGGAGGTTAGCTTCTTACCCCTAATTTCCCTACCACTGCCTCTGCTTGGCTGTGCATCACAAAATTAGTCTTTAGCCGCTGTTCATAGTGGCACTAGGATTGTTGGCGGTTTCACGTTTAAAAAAATCATTTCATATTGTAAACCCAGCGATTATTTCATGCTGTTTAAACTATATTTGTAGTCTTTGATCATGCATAAGTAGACTGAAGTTAACTGCTGATAGAATGAAGATATCGTTCTCAGCATTTCTTTCTCTCTCTTTAAGAACCCTGTGCCTAAAAGCTGGAATCCAGAAATTTCCACTACTACATTACAACATGCCTTTGTTTTTTAATTGGTTCAGGACTACCCATTTGCATGACAAGCAATATAATTCAGTCAGAAAAATCTGTGTATGGTATGTGTAATACATATTTATTGCACTTTATAAATGACTGACTATTTAGATAATTTGAAAAATGCTGGATTGGCAAAGAATGCCGAAGAGAAGGAGAAAGTGTTAGGCTCTACTGGTTATTGCTATTGTACCATGGGATGGTTTCTCTCCTCCTTCTTCCCCCTTCCATTTTTCCTCAGGAGATCCTTTCCCACCGGCCATCCCTCTCCTCACCCTGTCTCCCAGCAGGGAGATACTATACAAGTGGGGGCCGAACATGGTGGCTGCACAGGTTTTGAATAGCACAGTCAACTAAATTCAAGTGCTTTTCTAAATATATTTCAAGATTGAGTAATTAAGGATTGGAAAGCACTTGGAAACTATAAAGTGTTATGTAAGTGCTAAGTAATAAAGAGTAATCATACAAATAATCCAAGGGCGAGCTGTTAAATCTTTCTCCTTTCTTCTCCTCTCAGAATTCCCATCATTTCAGATTTGGCTCCTAAGAGCAACACTTACTTTTTTAATGAAAGACTTGGAATTGGGGGAGGGGAATAAAAAAGCTCTCCTTGGTGAATTAGACCATCCTCTCCTTTTCCTCAAACTCTACTACAAATAATTCCACTGTTCCATCCCCCTACAACCCCCAAGGCTTCACACTAATGCATAGGTTGTAAGAAAACCTAATCCAGAACTGTACCTTCACCTTCTCCCTACCAAAGTCCAGTAAATACCCCCAAATAGGTACTCTTATCATGCTTAATTGCTATAGCAATGACTAGTACTTTTAAGTTATATGGCTGAGGCTGGTAACCTTTTTTTGTGTCCTGGACACCTTTGGTGGTCTGATAAAGCCTAGGGTCTCTCTGTCCCCCTTCTCAGAATAATAGTTTTAAGTGCTGATACATAGGATTGTAAAAGAAACCATTACAAGTAGTTATCAAAAATGTGGTTTTTTTAAAGTTTGTAGTTCCCAGGTTAAGAACCATTGGAAAATGTCATTTCAAAAGAAGATTCTAGATCCCCTTTGGGGATGGTTTTTTTCCTGTATTCAGCAATTAATTTTACCGTATTCATACCCTACCTCCTCCTAAGTCTTGGTTAGTTTTGCCTGTGGCTGACATGTTGAGGCAGAGATAGATAGCAATTAGAGAGAACAGGATTTTATCCCAGGGCTCTAACCAGGCACCGAGGGGCACTTTCAGGGAAGGCAGAGGTCTTTCCCTCATCTTTCCTTGGTGTACTCTGCCACATGAGCTGCAACGCATGGTAACCAAGCACCAGCCTGTTCTCTTAGTGGAACTGGATTCTCTACTGCTCTCTTTGACTTCTGTCTTCTTTGTAACAGCCCTTCCAGTCCCTTTGAACAATGACTGTGAAGTAACCCAGTAATGGTGCAGTGTATGATGTGCTTGTCTGAAATTTACCTGGTCTTCTAAATCACTCACTGAATAATTTTCTGCCCCTTCTAACTCCAGGATGAATTAAGAGAACTGCATTCTTATGAGTGCATATATCTACTTGGGGGCACATCTGATTCTGAGACCATGAGGGTCTGACTAGCATAGGTTATGATTTCAAGCCTCACAGCATTTAGAGCTTATTCACCAAGACACAGGCAGGAGAAATGATTTGTTCAAGGGACACAAGGTTGAGTGAGAAATAGAATCTGAATTCTTGATGGCCCTGCACTCAACCTTGGAGTTTATATGACTGAAGTTTGTCATTTGATGGGCAAAATATGCCATACCGATGCAGATTTAGAAATGTTATTTTCTTTTTTTCTTTCATTGTCTTTCATATTATAGTTTTTGAGATTACACATCTTAAAAATACATGCAAATTTCATTTAATAGAAGTTTTCTTATTTTTTTAGGTCACCTATCTCTATTGAATATTAAGCAACACAGATTTATTTTTTAATTCATTTTAAAGACCATATTATTGATCATGAAAAGTATTGGGTTAAAATTTTAGAACAATGTCAGAGAAGTTGGACTAAGAGACAGTCTTTGCCTTTTAATGGATAGCTGTCCTTTAAAAAAAGAGTTACTATTTTTATAAATGTGATACATATTACATTTATATATAAATATATATGTACTATACATCACATGTATATATAGAATCATTCTAATAAATGTCTTTAATTGAGATCTTTGCATGGTTCAGTAGAATTTGACTTATTTTGTAGTAGAAATATCTAACAAAGTTCTAAATGATGCCTGACATTAGCTAATAATACTTGACATTTGAAAATCACTTCAAATTTTACAAATTACCATACATATGTGATTTTACTTGAGTCTCCCAACAACTTTGTGAAGTAAAAACTAAAGGTACTACAGGTCATCCTCATTTTACAGATAAGGAAAATAAGATTTAAAGAGGTTAAGGGACCATGGTCAATCTATCAACAGCCATTTATTAGTATTTATGATATTCCAGGCACTGTGCTAAGTGCTGGGGATACAAAAAATAAAATATTGTCCCTGCCTTCATCAAGCTTATATTCTAACAGAGAGAAAAAACATACATAATTTAGAACGTATAAGAAAAATAAAAAGTAAATGGAAGGAAACTTTAGAGGGGATGAAATTGGTAGCAGGGAAAGAAGGGGAGGTAAGAAGGGAATCCCTCCCCTTAAGCTGTTTTAAAGGGAACTAGGAATTGAGAGATGGTTATCTAACTCTTACATTTTAGAGCAAAGATTCAAATCCAGTATTCTCTGGTCCTCAGTCTAGCACCCTATCTACTAAGCCATCTGACCTCTCTTAAATTTCAAACATTCCAAATTGCAGAACTATATTCCTGGCACAAAGATATTAATTTTACCACTGACAGTTTGGTGATCATGTGACTTAATCTTTTGGCGATCCCATTTTGATGTATTAGTATTTGTAGGGGAACAAAGAATTAATCAATTAATCAACAAGCCTGTAGGTGTCTACTAAGTTCCATCCACTGTAGAAAAATGTAAAAGTGAACCATCCTTTAAGCTTGTTTAATCTGGAAAGATAGAAGTATTTTATTATGTTTCTGGTCATTGTCCTGGGCAAAATAAATTCCATCTCTTCCCCATCAATATCTACCTCTCCCATATATTATGACACTGTTTTAAATGGATAAGTTTATATTTCTGAATGTGCAGACTTTCCACCTCATTAAATATTTATAGTTCCTGGAAACTCTTCAGGGATCTCCCATTTGTAACTTCATCCAGGTACAAATCTAGAGCTGGTACACCCAAAGGACAGTGTTATTTTCCAAGGCAAATAAAACAAGAGCCATACATTTTGGATTTAGTTGTGATGGCTCTCAGGCTAACAGTCTAGTTGTAAACATGCATCAAAAGACATGGCTTTGAAACTATCTCATAGAGGCATGCATCTTGGGAAAGCTTTTTATAATGTTGCCCAAAATGAAAGAAAACTTTCAGATAAGCACATGGGAAAAATCACAACTGAGAGTAAGGGACTTTATTTATTTTTTTTTAATTCACAGATCTTGTAATCTAAGTAGACCTCTCCCATTAAGGCTTTTATGTCTGCTTCTCTCCCTGCCTATCCCCACAAAAAATACCATAAAATATAGAAGTAATAAGATTAGCAGATTAAACATACAAGGAGCAGACAGTATATTATACTCTAGTTCCTAATACAGTTTAGATCTTTATTAGTTCCTTTCCGGTGCTTAAAAAAAATTAATCAGGTCAAATAGAAACTCAGTATTGAAAGTGGGGTATCAGATTTTTGAGAGTGAGATCTTTGCTTCATCGAAGAAAAACTTGGAAACAAAAGGGAAGGTGTCCCAGGGTGGGCACCAGTGATTTCAGGAACAACGACACCGGGTGCTATGGACCCTGAACAGATTGCCTAACTGTTGCAACAACTAATGTGTACAAGTGTGTCACTAATTTAATTTTAATTTTACTGTATGAGTTTGTATAAGATCCTCCAGCTGTCATGTGTTCATCATCTGTCACCAAACTATCACTAAGCCATGCTGGGCTAAGACAGGATTATAAATGATGAACTACCATGTGCTCTAAATCTTCTTATTTGCCTAGCCTGGAAGGTATGCCCTGTAAAATTTGATTGGCAGCTTGCGGTATTCTGTCGATTGACTTTTGAAGACCCTTTCTATTGGTGCTTTGAGCAGATCTCAGTGGCTGTATTGACTGTCACCTGCTGATTCCAGCACGTGCCTGACCTTCCAACCCTCACTTCTTCTCTCTTTTCACACTTGTTTGGTTCCTATCTCCGAGGCTGCCGTGTAGGCTGGGTCACTCTGGTGGCACGTGCAGCATATAGGGCATATGGCTGACTAGTTGCATGCAGAATAAGATAACTGAAGCCAAGCAGGCCGGGTGCTGTTATTACAGCAGATGGGGGAAGCGTGGCATTCAATATTTAGACAGATGCCACCTCCTTATTCCACCTGCCTGAAAGTTGGACATTGTACAGAATGAACTGTCTGCCTAATAATTAAGGAAACAAAGAACACATTTATGAAAAGCATTAGAGCATCATATTTGCTAAGCAGGCAGGATATAGTTGTTGACCATAACAATAAATATAAACTGCTACTAGTTGCACAGGCTGATACATATGTACACTTATAGTCAGAAAACAACTGTTACTTTCCTCAGCTGCCACTGCTTTCTTTGATTTTGATGACTCGGGTGGTAAATAGATCAGGAAGGACCTTGCTGCTAGTGGAGAAGACCCAAAAGTTTTGAAGTTTTACAAATGATAATTAATGTTTCTTACATTAAAACCAATTACCTTCTTACCTGGTTTGCATTTCCTTGAATTATTTTTTTCTCAGCTGTCAGCCTTCTAACCAGGCAGCTGAGAGGGAAGTAGGAGAAGATATCTGTGTAATTGTGACTATTTTGATGTGATTTGTTTCAATATGGGTATTCATGATATGAATAAATTTAGTGAGAAATGAAAAAATAATTGACTAAGTTCTGTGAGGATGTAACTTTTTTCTTGTTGATTTTGTTTTGTGTTTAAATGTTTCAAGTTGTTTTTCTTCCTTACATGTAGATTAATTTTCTGGGTTTTGTATATTTCTCTCTCTCTTTGTGTGTGTGTGTGTGTGTGTGTGTGTGTATGCGTGCATTCTTTAAGTATTATATGAATTGACAAGAAGGAATAAGTATGTACACTGGAGAATGGCTCATCGGTCTCCCATCTAAGCAGCAGAAAGTTTACTAATAGATAATATCATACAATAGAAAGGGTTTGAACTTAGGAGTCAGAGGATCAGAGTTCGAAATCAGGTGCAACCATGTATTACCATGTGTCTTTGGGCAAGTCCCTTAACTTCCCTCCCTGGAATTTGGTTTCCATATCTATAAAATGAGGGAGTTGTACGAGAAAACTTCTAAGGTTCCTTCTAGCTCTAAACCAATGAATCTATGTCTGAAAAAACTATAGAAAAAATTGCTTTTGACTTACTGTATTGACTCATTGTAGGTGCATGAATGCAATGAAGAAGTCTTTATATAGGGGAAACCTGCTTCCTCCATCTCCACTCCCATCCCATAACTGTTTAATGCATGGAATTCCCCAAAGCAGAGTAATCAAGCCTCAAACTTGTTCAAGAGGATGACAGGTAGTTAAAAGGTGTATTCCTTTATGGGAAGATGCGCACTCATTTTAAAAGATTCCCAGCTATCTTTTACAAGGATATTTGTTGATCTTAAAAATCCCAACTGATTATTTTTAGAGGAACTACCAGTTAAGAGCTCTAATTTTATGAATGACAAACATCTTTGAAGTCTGAAGGATTTTATCATTTTCATCCGTTTATTTTTTAAAAGGAAGTTTTCTCTCTTTTTTTGGTTCATTTTCTTGCAGTGATAACTTCATGTATAAAACCTATCTAACAAAAGGCATGTGGATGGAGAGGGGAGGTCTAATTCAGCAACCTAGGTCTTGTGAGGTTAATTACAGATATTAACACTGCTGTTTTTCAGCCTCTTGCCCTCAAGGAGCCTCTAGCTTCCAAATGACCTGGCTCCAACAATGAGACTCTCTTTAGCCCATTAACTAATTGATAAAAATGTGAGTGTTTAGAATGAGTCTAATTAAATCACTGAGTCTTACAATTACTGGTTCATTTGGAAGCTATTGGGAGATGGGTAAGCTCAGTTGGTATTATAGAGGAATAAAAGAACAAAATAAAAGGGCGTTTAACCAAGATCATTTTGAAAGCTGTTCATTTGAAGACAAAGTACACATTTTCCTGAAATGCCCGCATTTGCTACTTCAAATGCGTTCCTTTCTTGAGGAACACAATATCAGGAAAAGAAAATACTTTCTAACAATTATTTTTTCCATTTTCTTTAGAGTGGAGAGAGTATGCACAATTCTGCCTAGAAACCTAATAAATAGCGTAAGTATTTTTTCTGTTGAAGAATTACGATAAATTCCTTTAGAAGAGCAAAAATGCTGACGTTGATCAGGTGATATTCTGAGAGCCTACACATGCCCTGCTCTGATTCATTCCATAAATACCAATGGTGATGGAGCATCATTTCTATCATCAGAGGCACTATTGTAAGAGATCACCCATCAGGTATATATTAAGAGCCTAGTGAATCAGCCAAAGGGATTGGATCTCTAAATAGTGAATGATGGTAATTCCCAGGCCAATAAATGCAGAAGACTAGGAAGAGGTCTCCAATGAATCTTTTTAGTCTATTTGTTAATAAAAGGACCAAGAAGTTTAACAAAGGGTAAAATGCATTTTCTTTAGGGGCAGTTACATGGCATAGCGGATAGAGTACCAGCCTCAGAGTCAGGAGGTGCTGATCTCAAATCCAGCCTCAGACATTTACTAGCTTGTGACCCTTAACCCTGTTTGCCTCAGTTTCTTTGACTATAAAATGAGCTGGAGAAGGAAATGGCAAACCACTCCAATATCTTTGCCAAGAAAGCCCCAAATAGGGTCAGGGATAGTCTGAAATGACTGAACAATAACAAGAAATTTATTTAGATTTTTATCTCACTGACGATGAAAGACTACTGGATGGTGATTTAACCTATCAACTGATCCAGCCATCAAAGCTGATTTCAACCTCTCTATTAAAACTAGGGAAGGCATGAGAACAGAGACAAATTTGTAGGAATATTCCCATTACCTATAGTCTCTCTGTAGTGTTCAACTATAAAGAAGATAATCCTTTAAGGTCCCTTTTAGCTCCATGAAGCTCTAGAGCAATGGTCTTGGAGTCCAACTGAGAAGCAATACACAAATCAGAGTTCAGAGATTGTGCTGTGACTTTTAAGAAACTATCACCACTGAAAATACCTGCATAATTAATTAACGGCTGACAATCCATCATTCTTGAAGGGTTTGTGACATCAAAAACACAAATGGTTGTACTGAGGTATATATCAACTTCATCAAGAAAACTGAAAATATGTAACCATAAAACTTTCAGACCTGATGATTTAGTAATAAGTTGGGAGGAACTATTGATAAGTAAAGTGTTTGTATGCTACACGTTAATTTGGCCTCTAGTTAAGAATGTGAAAATTGAATTTTGTTAATTTCTTTTGTCATTCATTTCCATTCTCAGAGATGTATTTTTGTCTGGTTATCCTGTCATTTGACTCATGTTAATCAGTGAGTATACAGCAACTTTGAAAGTTCATTTGGTTAGAGCTATGTTCAGACTTATGGAGATTTAATTACTTGCTAATTACCTGGTATCCAAGGTAATATAATATACATATAAATGCTATAATATTAATCCATCTAAAGAAATGTAGTGTGACTTACTCATGGATCTGAGATGTCTGGAGGATGCTGTCTGTTTAAGAACAAGTACCAAATCTTTCACGTAATTCATTAAATAAAAGTGTAATGTAGATTATCTCATGGACAAAATGATAAAAGGGAGAAATAAAAGAGGAAATCAGGTCATAGATAAAGGACAAAATAGCTGAGACTGGTGTTGGCAGATGTTTTTGTTAAGTGAATAGATATTTCTAAGTGAGTAGCACGTAGCAGACTGGATTTGGAACAGAAGGCTTGGATTCAAATTCTGACCCTGTAATTTATAAACTATTTATGTATTCTTTGGCAAATCACTTTGCCTTTCTAGGTCTTCTTTGTTTCTACTGCTATAAAATGAGAGGATTAGACTAAATTATATCTATTATAGTAATAAATGTTTCCTCCCTTCCTCCTTGCCTCCCAGTCTCCTTTCCCACTATTCCTTCTTTCTTCCCTCCTTCCTTCCCTCCTTTTTTCCCTCCATGCCTCTCTCTTTTCCTTTTTTCCTCCATTCCTCCTTCCCTTCCCTCCTCCCTTCCTTCCTTCTTTCCTCCTCCCTTTCAGCTCAGCTACCTGAGATAGCTGTCTAAAATAGATGTCTCTACTTCCTTTCCTTGTACTTGATTTTTCAGTTCTCTACAATCTGGCTTCAGACTTTGTTGTTCAAGTGAAACTACACTTTCCAAAGTTACTAATGGTCTCACAAATATGATGGCCTTTTCTCAATTTTAATTGTTCTTGACCTTCTATGCTTTTGATACTATTAATCTGATTACTGAATGCTCTCTCTTCTTTAGATTTTTACCAGACTACTCTTTCCACCTCTCCTCCTACCCATCTGACAATCTTTTCTCAATCTCCTTTGCTCATTCATTGTGGATGTGCTAGAGCTAACTTGAATTGGTTCTCAAATATCCTATGATGAAATTTTCAGTGTATTTGCACCTCAGAAATAGGCAAACACTACATATATAGGCTTGATTTTTGTTGTTGTTGTTGATTTTCTAGACTCAAAAAAGTGAGAGGGCAAGTTGCTCGTAATTCAGGTTAAACTTTAAAATATGACTTACAGTGTTGTTGGGTTTTGTTTTGTTATTTTTTCCAGAGGTGGTGGCTAAACATTTACAATCACACCTTTGCCATATCCACAACCCAGGGACACAGGTCAGGAAAGGTCAAGCCATAGCAGATAGGTGCTAGACGATTTTATCAGAGTTCTGAGATCAGTTTGATCTCAGCCAACACTTGCATTTGGTCACCAAGAGAGGACGCAGAATCCAGATTTTGCAGCAAGGGAATGAGCCTCATCCCAGCCATCAAGAGGTAAACATCTAAATTACCATCAGATAGAATAGGATCATACTCCATCTAAGAGCGAGGGAAATGGTGTAGCCTTACCATAGTAGAAGTTCTAATCCATGAGCAGAGGCTGAAAACATGAGCAAAAAGAATAAATAAATAAAAACACTGAACATAATGACTAAATATTTGCATAAAGAGAAGTCCAAGACGTTAACCCAGAATAAAAAGAGTATTTCCACAATGTGAATGGACATAGTTTCAGAGAAAAGAATGGTTTGCCCACAAGGACTCCAAGAGTGATTAGAAGAAATAAAGCAAGAAATAAAATTGAAATTAAAATAGAAATTATACCTTTTGAGAGAAAAAAATGAAGGAGGGAAAAACCCAGAGATTGGAAAGTCTACCCCAAGTAGCAGATTCCCTGAAAAATAGAATTGGACAAAAGAACTAAGTAATGTGATGAGACTACAGGAAATATTAGAATAAAGACAAAAGATTGAAAAAAACATAAAAGAACGTTATAAAGTATCTTCTGGAGAAAAACATCTGACCCGGAAAATAGGTCAAGAAGAAATCATTCACATTCCTTGAAAATCATGACCAAACAAAAAACGTGACTATCATACATCAATAAATCATAAAAGAAAACTGTACAGAACTGTGAGAAACAAAGGCCAAAGTAAGAGTAGAAATAATCTATTACTCACCTTCTCAAATAAATTCCATATAGGAAACATGCAGGAATGTCATAGTCCAAATCTAGAGATTCTTGGTCAAAGAAAATATATTGCAAGTAGCAAGAAAGAAAGAGCTTAAGAACCAAGGAAACAAAGTTAGGACCATGCAGGTGTACACGGAAACTATAATAAAGAAAAGAAAATCTCAAATATGTTACTTCAAAAATCAAAAGATTTAGGTTTATATCCAAGAATAGCTTATTTTACAAAACTGAGTCTAATATTAAAGGGAGGATAAATGGAATGTTAATGAAACAGAGGACTTTGAAGGGTTCCTGATTTAAAGACCAGAGATTGTTGAATCTTTGAAACACAAACATAGGAAACAAGAGAAATCTAGAAAGGTAAATACATTTCAGCAATTGAAAGGGGATTAATTAAGATCTCCACTCTTCTATTTATTTTCAAGTTCTCCCTGTCTACTGGCTCATTTCCTGCTGCCTACAAACATGATCATGTCTCCCCCATCCAGAAAACAAAACAAAACAAACTCATAGGATCCTTCTGTCCCAAATAACTTTCATTTTATATCTCTTTTGCCCTTTGTAGCTAAGCCCCTTGAAAAGAACATCTGCAATAGACACCTCTGCTTTCTCTCTTCCCACTCTCTTCTGGAGTACCTTACAATCAGACTTCTGATGTTATCATTCCACCAAAACCACTCTCTCCAGAGTTACTAATAATCTCTTAATTGCCAAATAAAAGGGGCTTTTCCCTTTTTTCTTTCTCCTTGACCTCTCTATACTCTTTAACACTGTGGATCACTCTCTCTTCTTTCACACTCTTATGTCTCCAAGTTTTCAGGACACCACTCTCTCCTGGTTTTCCTCCTATCTATCTCATTGCTTGTTCATTTTTTGCTGGATCCTCTTGCAGATCATGTCCTCTAAACTATAGCTGTCCCTCAGGGTTCTGTCCTGGGCTCTTTTCTCTAGTCTGCTTTATCTGGTGAAGGTCCCATGGATTTAATTACATTTCTGTGTTGGTGATTTTCAAATCTACCCATCCTGCCCCAAACTCTTTGCTGACCTTCAGTCTTGTATCTTCAAATGCCTTTCAGGCATTTAAAACTGCATGTCCAATAGACATCTGAAATAGACATCAGTATGTCCAAAACTGAACTCATTATCTTTCCATCTTTTACTACAATCCCTATTGGTTGTTGTCTTTTGTTCTCAAAGAGGACCAAAATGACATCACTGTGTTACAGTCAAGTTACAGTGTTGGCTGATCAGATCAATATGAATTCGGAATGCACTACACAGGTCAGGCACAAATAGTTCATGTGAACACTTGAGGTTGGATTCTCTAAAGTTGTGCATCTTGTGTGGTTGTCTTTTTTAATTTTATTTTTGAGCTACCTCAATTCTGGTTTGCTCATAAAACTTAGCACCTTCTCTGATAAGGGCATGCCATGCTAGGTATTCCTATGCCAGTGTCTCCCATGTCTCACAATCAAATCCAGAGTTCTTAAGAGGGACCTTGAGAGTGTCCTTGAATCTCTTCTGACCACCATGCGAGCACTTGGCCTGTGTGAGTCCTCCATAAAATTGTTTACTGTGGAGAGCAACATCATCCTTCCAGTGCCTCAAGAGATGAACTTAGATGTCATTCTCAGTTCCTCACTATCTTTATTTCCCCAAATCTAATCATTTGCCAAGGCCTGTTGATTTCACCTTCGTGATATTTTTCAAATATGGTCCTTTCTCTTCTCTGGTACTGCCACCATTCTGGTACAGGCCATCATCACCTCACACCTGAACTATTTTAATAGCTTGCTTGCTGGTCTTCTTGCCTCAAATTTCTCCCCACTACACCATATCTTCCATTTAGCCACTAAAGTGATTTTTCAAAAGCGCAGATCCAATGATGTCACCCCCCTACCCAATAAATTACAGTGGCTCCCTATTGCCTCCAGGTCAAATACAAAATGTGCTGTTGGGCATTCAAAGCCCTTCACAACCTAGACCCCACCTACCTTTCCAGTGTTCTCATACCTTACTCCCCAACACATGTTCTTCAATAAAATGACATTTAAGGCATTTCTCCTAGTCATTCCACAAGCAAGACATCTCTCAGCTCAAGGCATGTTTTTTCTCTCTCACACCTGGAAAACTATCCCTTTTCCACTCCATCTACTGGCCTCTATAGCTTTCTTTAAGTCCTAACTAAAATTCCTTCTTTTGCTGGAAGCCTTCCCCCATTCCTCTTAATTCTAATGCCTTCCTTTAACTAATTATTTCCTATTTATCCTATATATGGGCAGTATGTGCCACAGTCAGTAGAGTGACAGAAACAGTCAGGAAGAATCAAATCTGGTCTCAGATGTTTACTAACTATGTGACCCTAGACAAGTCACTTAACCCAGTTTGCCTCAGCTTTTCCATCTGTCAAATGAACTGGAGAAGAAAATGGTAAACCACTATTTTACCTTTGCCAAGAAAACCCCAAATAAGGTCACAAAGAGTCAGACATGACTGAAAATATGACTGAACAAAACCAATTTATCCTATATATACATTGCTTGGTATATATTTGTCTGTTGTAAACTATAAACTTCTTGACAGAGAGGGATATCTTTTGTCTCTTTTTGTATCCTTTGTACTTAGCAAAGTGCCTAGCACATAGTACTTAATAAATGTTTATTGATTAAATAATTGACAAAAAGGAGAATGAGACTCAAGTATTTGTTCACAATCTTCCTGTATTTAATTTTCACAAAGGGAATTAATAAAAAACAAGAACAAGGACTTGGGTGTAGTTTTGTTCTATTGTTTTTGTTTTGTTTTGTTTTAAAAGAGAAAAGAAAAAGAGGAGGAAAGGGGCAGCAAGGGATGAAATGAGGAAGAAGAGAGAGAAATCTGGTATTTCTCATAATTGGTATTTCTCATAATAAGTGAACATCTCATGAATTTCAATTCTGTCTGAACCATCCTAATACAAACACAGAGTTTGGTAAAGGACAGAGAGAGAGGGGAGACTAGTGTTTAAGAAGAAAAGTAGAGTCAGAGAGTGAATAGTCAAAAGCAAAACATTACAGCTTGAGAAAGTAGGTCATAAAGGGGGGATTAAAGGAGAAAAAGAAGGTATAAAAGTCATGAGGTCAAACAAAGCTAAAGAGAGGAGAAGCAGAGGAGTCGGACGTCTATTTCCATTGTAGATTACTAATATTAATCACATTACTTTCTTTTGGGACCTTTTGTAAGGAGAGAGGTAGGTGACAAAAAGAGATTAAAAAGAGGATATGATAGAGGGAAAAAACAAATTTATCAATAATGTGAACATGAATAGGATAAATGCACTCATAAAACAGAGAAGAGTGGGAGAATGGATTGGAAAACAAGATCCAACAATGTATAAATTACAAGAAACTTTCTTGAAACATTCTCACTGTAATTAAAATAAATCACTAGAGAAGAATGTATTGTGCCTAAGATAAATTAAAAAATGCGAGAGTGGCAAACATGATCTCAGACAAGGCAATAGTAATGTTAAAATGTAAAAAGAAACAAGAAGAAAAACTATATTATGCTCCAAGGCAGTTTAGATGATGAAGTTATGTCAATATTTATGAACCCAATGGTATAAATCTAAACTAAAAGGTTAACTGATTTACAGGGAGAAATTCAATTTAACCAAAATACTTTTTTTTTAAAAGTTAAGAATTGTTTGTTATTTTAGAACTCTAGGAATTCCTGAGTAAGAGTCAGGAGGAATGTACATATTTTTAAGACATCTTTATAAAAATTTACCATGGCTTAGGACATAAAAGTCTCATAAATAGATGCAGAAAAACATAAATGTTAAAAACATCCATTATGGACCACAATACAATAAAAATTGTAATAAATAAGGGGCATTTGAAAAAATATTCCAATTTAAATAGACATCGAATAATTAGATCCTAAAGTATATATGTTAAATAAAAATCATAGAAACAATAAGTAATTTCATCAAAGTAAATGACTATAATCAGACAAAATACCAAAACTTTTGGAAAGCAGAGGAAACAATCTTCAGGCAAAAGTTTATATTCTAAATATTCTCATCAACAACTGTGAAAGAGAAAATCAGGAAACTGAGTATGTACTGGGAAAAACCAGAAAATTAACAAATCAGAAAACCCAACTATATACAAAAATAGAAATTCTGAAAAAGAGAGACAAAATAGAAAACAAAGTAATTCATTGAATTAATAAATAAAACTAGCAGCTTATTTTTTTAAAGCTAATAAAATAGGCAGCTAATTTGGTAAAAGAAAAGTCAAAAGGAAAAGTCAATTGACAAAATCAACAGTGAAAAGAGAAAATTCACAGTAAATGAAGATGAAATAAAAGATATTATTATAAACTATTTAACCCAATTATAAACTTAAAAAAGCCTGATAAATGAAAGAGATTGATATTTACAACAATATAAATGCACATATTGACTGAAGAAGAAATAGAAAATTTTAATAATTCTTAATCTCAGGAAAAGAGATGGAGTCAGCTATAAAAGAACTCTCAAAAGTAAAAAAGAATCAAATGAATTTGTGGATGAATTCTACCAAACAGTCAAAGAAAAGTTCGTTCTAATATGATACAAATTATTTGCAAAAATATGGAAAGAAAAGATCCTGCCAAACTGTTTCTGTGACACATGTGGTCCTGATACCTAATCAAGGAAGGCTAAAGTTGGAGGGAGGGCGAAACTATAAGCCAATATGTCTAATGAATGTTAATGTAAAATATAATTAATAAAATACCAGTAAAAGTCTACAACAATTAATTGAAAAGATTATGCATTATGACCAAGTTGAGTTTATACCAGGAATGCAAAAGTTGTTTCACAAACCCTATTAATAAGAAAAATAATAAAATCACAATTATATTGTTAGATACAAAAAAAAGCCTTTTATAAAATGTAATGTTAATTAAAGTTTAAAAACACCATGAATCTCAAGTAGATGAACTTCTCCTGATTATAGCAAGTAATAATCTATCTATAATCATAAGGTTACATTATTCATAATACAAAAATGCTAAAGACCTTCCTAATAAGAAAAGAGGTAAAGCAAGGATGTCCATTGCCATCACTATTATTTGACACAGTTCTAAAAATGCTAGCTATGGCAATTAAGACAGAAAAACGTTGAATAAATAAGGACAGACAGAAAGAAAATAAAATGATCACTTTTTCAGATAATATATCACCTATAAGGCAAGTAAGCTAGTTTATCTTAATCAAGAGGGCACCTTGAGGGATTAAAAAGAAGCAACATATGCCAATTGTTCAAATTATTACAATAGTCTTGACTATCACTTCCCCTGTCAGTCAATAAACATTTACTAAATACCTACTATGTATCAGGTACTATGCTAAGCAGTGTGAATACAAAAAGAGGCAAAAGACAATCCCTGCCCTCAAAGATCTTACAACAGAGTGGAGGAGATAACAAGTAAACAAATATGTGCAAACAAGCTATCTATAGGATAAACAGGAGATAATTAAGAGAAAGCATTTTAATTAAGAGGGGTTGGGAAAGCTTCCTATAAAAGATGGGATTTTTGTTGGTACTTGAAAGAAGTCAGGGAAGGCACTAGGTAGAGAGTATGAGGGAGATCATTCCAAATATGTGGTATAGCCAGACAAAATTCCCAGAGCTGAGAGATGGAATGTATGAGACATCAAGGAGATCAATTTCACTATTTTGAAGAATATATAATAGGAAGTAAGGCATAAGAAGACTGGAAACCTAGGAGGGGGGCTAGATTATGAAGGACTTTGAACATTAGAAGATTTTGTATTTGATCTTGAAAGAGATAAAGAGCCATTAGAGTTTATTGATTGGAGGGGTGAGGGAGCATGATATTGTCAGATTTGCATGCTAACAGACGGCCTAGGACCCTGAGCCCAAGAAGCCCAGGAATATCAGTGGCCCCCAGGCCTTTAGACCTGTTTCCAGTCTAGCTACCACCTATACCAACTATCATGGCCCAGGGACTCAATCTTTGTGGAGATGAATACCATTGCCTGCCTCTGCAATTGTGGCATCCCTGATCTGCTCAACAGTCATAGTTACTGAAGATCCACAAAAGACCTTTTTCACCACTGAAGCCCATTGTCAAATGATTTCACATCAGAAGTCAGTATGGTTTTATCAATTAAAATAAAAGAAAATTCTATTTAAGGAGACCATCTGCCTTCTTATTGTATCCTAAGGACTACTAGGTTTTTTTTTTTTATCTTATTTACAATTGAATTATGAGTTAACTACCATATTAAGATTTGACTTCTTTGAGAGCAGGAATAAACTTGCTTTTCCACTTGTATCTCCAGTGCTTAGCACAGTGCTTGCACAGGAAGAGCTTAATAAATGCTTTTTCATTAATTTATGCATTAATTTACATGATGGATTAATTCAAACAATATATAACTTCCACAAAGTAGCAAGATATGAGATAAAACCCACAAAATAATTAGCTTTTCTATATTAATATATAAGAAAATCCAAGAGGAAGAGATAGGAAAGGAAATTCCATTATAATAATTATAAAATGTAAAAATCATCTGAGATGCCAAAGACAAATCTAAGAATATATGAATATAGCTGCAAAACACTCTCTCTAGAAGTCAAAGTCTTAGTTCAGGGTATATTAATTGCTCCAACTTGGGCCATGCAAAAATAATTTAAAAAAATAACAATATTATCTAGATTAATTTACAGAGTTAGCATCATATCAGTAAGTTAATTTTAAAATATTTGTTAAATATCTACCACAGGCAATATGGTAGGTACTGGAGATACAAGCAGGAAAAAAAAATGAAACAATTCCTTCTTTTGATGAGCTTATATTCTAATGGAGACAATGAATACACAGAAAATATTTTATAGTATAACTATAAAGATAATAAATACAAATGTATACAATAGTTAAATACAAAGTAGTTTGGGAGAAAAGGTATGAGCACCTGGGAGATCCGTAAAAGCAGAAAATGGTCCTTCAGTTTCACTTACAGAAAGAGAAGGACCCTAAAACAGAGGTAGGGAGAGGGAATGTTCCAGGCATATGGGCTGGAGATGAGATGGTGCATCATATGCGAGAAACAGAGGCAAGGATAGTTTGACTGGATCTCAATAGTGTGGGAAGGGGAGACATGTCGAATGAGACTAGAAATACGAGTTGGGATCAGGCTGTGTAGGGATTTGAAAGCTAAACAGAAGAGTCAGTATTGTATCCTAGAGGCAATAGGAAGCCCCTAGAGTTGGTTGAATAAGTTCATTGAATCATATGGTCAAATTTGCACTTAAGAAAAATGTTAATGTTAAAGAGTGAAGAAAGAAAGATCAGAGCAGAGTAAGAGTCTAAGAAAAAAGTACAAAGGGGTAGCGGGACTTGAGAACTCAATGAGGATGAAGAAAGGGTATAGGGAGATAGGGGATAGGTGCAATGACAGGGCGTTATGGTCAGATGAGAAATGTCAGAGGTTTTTAATTAGGAAAATGGAACCTATGGGTAATGTGGAAGATCTAGTGTGTGATCCTCTGCGTGGCTGAGGTGGAATGACGGCATAAGTTAAAGAATTTAAGGAGGTTGAGGAACTGGGAGAATTGGGAGCTTGAGAGATCATGCACATAGCTATTAGAGTCCTCTAGTATAATGGCAAGTTTTGAGGAAGAGAGAAAAGTGGGGACCCACGTACTGAACTCCTTTCCTTCCCAAAGAAGGGAAAATGATCTAGGGTCAACATCCTTACTACAGCTACCACAATTTTGACTGAGTGGACTTCAGAAGAGGAAAGGGAGAGAGCTCCCCCCAGGACCAGTGTGATGGAACTATGAAAGAAGGTACAGCTAGTGATGGGGAAGAGAACTGAAGACACAGTTTTATCATAAGGAAGCCAGGTCTGAGTTCAACTCTGGTCTCAAATACTTACTAGTCATGTGACCTTGAACAAGTCACTTTACCACTATCTGCTTCAGTTTCCTCTGTGCTTAACATAATATGGATCATAGTAAATTCTATATAAATCTCAGCCATCATTTATTTATTTCTATCAATTGATCAGTCACTTTATTTTTTATTAAAAAGTATAAAATAAAGAGATACAGAATGAAAAGAAAATTGTTCACTATGAAATAGGAATTGCAGAAATCAAAATGGAAGGGATGGGCAAGGTTAGATTGGGTTGTAATAAAATTGAGGGGAATGGGAATGAGAGAATAAATCAAAACATTATTATGTTTAACTAGAAAAAGTAATTAGCTACACAAAATCTATAAACTATGAAACATGGTACCATAGTGCTCAATCTGAGGATTCTAATGAATAGAAAAAAAACATTAAAAAAAAACTGCTGGGGCAATTAAATACTAGTCTGGCAGAAGTTGGATCTCAAATCTCAAATCAGTATATGATCTTGATATAAGGGGTCATATCATAAATAAAGGAGAAAGGAAGAAGATAAACCTCAAAACTAAGGATGGGGAACAACTGTTGACCAAAAAATGGATAGAGATGATAACAGAAGATTAAATACATAGACAATCTTGAGTATATAAAATTTAAAAAGTTTTGGTAAAAACTAAGTCAATGCATTTAGAGTTAGAATGGGAATTTTTGCAATACATTTTGCCAATGAAAGTGTGAAATCCAAAATATGTAGGAAATCGTATGCATGTGTGTGTATGCATGTATATATGAATGAGATACTTCTCAGAAAATAAATGATCAAAGTTTATGAACAGTGTTCAAAAGAAGAAATTCAGGCTATCAAGTATATGAAAAATCCTTCAAATCCCTAATAATAAGAGAAATGGAAATTAAAACAACTCTAAGGTTACAATTCACACTTGTCGGATCAGCAAAGACTACAAAAACGGAAAATGACAATTGTTGAAAAGACTGTAAGAAGACAAGCAAACTGGAGAAGTGAATTGAACCAACCACTTCTAGAAAGCAATTTGGAGCTGTACCCAAAACATCACTAAACTTTCATACCATTGGACCTCACAATAGCACTTATACTCCAAAGAGATCAAAGATAGAGGAAAACAACCCATTTGTACAAAAATATTTCTAGCAGTCCATTTTGTGGTAGCAAAGGACTAAGAGGGAAGACATCAATTGGGGGAATGATGAGACAAGTTATGATATATGAATGTAATGGAATATTATTACACCATGAGAAATCACAGGCAGCCTTTCATAGTAGAGAGAGAGAGAGAGAGAGAGCTGACCTCAGAGTCCTAGGTTCAAGTCCCGCTGTTACTTACTGGATGTGTGCCCCTGGGCAACTGAGTTAACAGATTTTGCCCTGGAAAATTAAGACTACAAATTGCAGCGAAGATTCCAACTTGCATTGACAGAGAATTCTTCCCCACCCAGGAACTTGCAAATAAAATTACAGATCCATTCCCCATTTTTATCTCTAAGAAATCTAAAAGGATACAGAGGAAGTTGAGAAGATGTGTAAAGTGGGCAGAAATAGAACAATTTATCCAATCACTACAATATTACAAAGGAAAGTGACTTTGAAAACCTTAAGGATTCTAATCTTATAAGATCCAACTATGACTCCAAGAGACTGATGATGAATCATGTTTCCTCCCATGTTAAATTTAATATATACTTAAAAAGCAAGCTGTGAATTACAGATGCATGGTTTTTATACAATCCTCTTTTTCTGATTTACTCTGTATATAAAATGCTTATTATTGTTGATATTTGTCAAGTTGATGATTTTAAAAATGAAATTTTTAAAAAAAAATCCCAGATGGAATTACATTTTTTGTGAGAGGCACAACAATGTCAGATAAATAGTGGGCACAGAGGAAAACAAAAGGACAGAATATAAAGGGTTACCATCCCATTTGAGTCTTTTCAGCCATATCCACATATAACCCTGCACTGAGGGAGGTCAGTAATGCCCTCTCTGGAAATCAAAGACAATGGCATATTTTGTCTGGAGGGATAAGTACATGGGAACCACGGGGCTTAGATTTTTTATAAATCTTCTGTCCTTAGTATTGAGTTGTCCTGTGATGTGCAAACCATCAACTTCACTTTTTTCTTTGAAGAATGAATCAGATGACAGTTATAAAGTCTGTGTCTGGTTTGCCCCGTTGGTTTGAGTATAATATTAATGGGGCCGATGTCATCAATTTCATGATTGGTTTGGCCAAGTAATTTTTCTGTATTCCATAATCCTGGACTACCATCCTAACTCTGGATTCACCTTATCCTTTTCAGTTGCATACTGTTTGTCACAAGAAGAATTCTGTGAGAAAATGAGGAGAGCTCAGTTCCACTTATCGCACTTTCTGGAAAAGCAACTCAAGGCACATGAAGGATTAATCATATCATTTTTTCATTTAGGAACAACATCTCATTCTTATCATTGCCATCATACAGAGGAGGCCAGAGGCAAAATAGTAAAGTGAACTGTCTCACACACACACACACACACACACACACACACACACACACATACAAACACATGCACATGCAAGAAACGTGGTTTTCTCCTTCTTAACTTTATCCTCTCTCCACTTATGCTACTCTTTTGTCTTGGAAAAGGATATGAATTCAGTCATATATACCTTTGTCTGGATAGGATGAATGTTGCCTCTCTGAGAATATTAGCATTTAAAGACAACCCTTGAATTGTAGAAGAAAAAAGGCTTTGCTTTTTACTATGTAAACCGTCAATAGCAAGTTAAGGTTTGGGAGGGCCTTTGCACTGCCACAGCAATCATAACCTAGGTGCAAGCTTCTCAGTCTGTAAATACTTGTAAAGTCCAATGCTCTATTGTTACTACCCCATAACAATGACAATAGTAATTAACATTCACATAGTACTTTAATGTTCGCAAAGCACTTTACTAATACCCTCTCATTTTAATCCTCACCACCACCTGGGGAGGAAGGTGCTATCATTATTCCCATTGTACAGGTGAGGAAACTGAGGCAGACGGGGTTAAGTAACTTGCCCAGAGTCACTTAGTGTGGGAGTCTGATTTGAACTCAGGTCTTTCTGACTCCAAGTACCACGTTGTTACCTCATATCATCTGTAACCTTGGTTCTGACTCAGATGATTTTATACACTAAGTCAATTACCAAGCTGGGAATTATAACAGCAAGGACCCCAGCATACACAACAGGGCCTGCTGTACAGATTCTTAGATCTGCTTTTCTAAAAGGAAAGCAACTTTTGAGGGGTCAGCAATCTACTTTAATCAAGCATATGTATCATTTCCTTAGTTCAGGGGAAAAAGTCAGCACCCTAAACTTCAGAGAAACAAACAGAGAAATAAAGACCAACAACAGACAGGACTTTCAACTGTCTGACCATAAGCAATACATACATCATAGATCAAGCCAGATCCAACTGTCTGACCATGACATAGGCACATAGTAACCAGAGAGAAGCACCAACATCTGAGTTTTCAAAGCCGGGGGGGCTCTCGCCCAGAGTCTCATCTGGCCAAAAGAACATTTCCAATGAGTAAGCCCCAAAGTAAAACCTCACTTCAGATATTTATACACTTTCAGAGCCCGAAGGCACAACCCTGTGATTCAGTGCTTCAGTAGAAATTAACAAAAAGTTTTGAGGTCTATTAATGGGGAGGGCGGAGAGAGATCTTTAACTTTTCCCCCCACCCACCATTAATCTTACATTAACACTACAGGATTAAACAGGGTCCTGATTCTAAATCCCGTCTTCAAGCCTCCTGACTACTCTCTTGCTTTGATATAAGGGAATGACAATAACAGCTAGTATAAATGTAAGCTGGCTGTGATGTACTTCACAAATATGATATCATTTTATCCTCATACCCATCTGGAAGATACATGCTACTATCATCCCCTTTCCACAGATGAGGAAACTGAGGCAGACAAAGGTTAAGTGATTTACCCAGATTCACATAGCTATTAAGTATCTGAAGACTAGGTTTGAATTTAGGTCTTCCTGACAGGTATGATATCTATCCACTGTGTCCCTTAGCTGATTGAAATATTGGAAAAGGTGCAGAAGTAATCAGCATGGATGGGAAGTTACTCCTTTCTTTCTCTCCCTCTGTATTGAAGGATGTACTGATTGTGGAAAAGATGATGTTTTCTAGAACACTAAAAACTGAAGGTACATGAGAAGATGCTTGGAGCACCAGAGCTGATTGTAAAAGTGTAGAGGCTTCCAAGAGGAAGGAAAAATGATCAGTTGCAGTGGTAAAAGAGAAGGCAGGTATTGGCTGTCAGGCTAAGCTGGGCTCTCTGGGAGTTTGGACTATCTGGCTATACTGGGCTGAATGGAAGAGGCCACAGAAGGAGGATGTAAATGGTGTCAAACTCTAAGGGGAAACCAGCAGGAGGACTCAGTTTGAGAAAAAAATGCCAACAGAGTCTTCAAAGAATTTCCAACTCCAATCATGATTCAAGGGCTCTTCTATTGATGATATGAGTTTGTTCCTCATTGTTACAAATCTCATTTATGACCTTTTATGTTTTGTAATAAGTGTGTTTATGTTTAAAATGAGTAGTGATGCCAAGAGGTCGAGAATGATGAGGACTGTCATAGGTCACTAGATTTGGCTCTTCAGAGATCATTTATAGCTTTGAAAAAGGAAGTTTCTGTTGAGTAATAAGGCCAGAAGCAAGATGGTAAAAATTTGAGGAGTAAGGGGAGATGAAGTAAACACAGTGAGTGTAGAGAGATGTTTTTTCTGGAAGCTGGACTGAGAAAGAAAGGTAAGGTGTAGAATGGTAGTTTGAGAGGATAGTATGGGCTACAGAGGTTTTTTTTTAGGATGAAGAGATTTGACCATATTTGGAGGCAGGAAGGAAGAAACTAATAGATAGGGAGAGATTGAAGATTAGAGGGAGAAAGAAAGAAAAAGGGTGATGTTTGAGGGGACAAGCTGCTGAAGAAGGTAGAGAATGGAATCTAGGGTACATGCAGAGGGATTGACCTTGGTGAGGAGGAGAGCCAACTCTTCATCAGGAACTGGGGGTAAAAGAAAAGAATGAGGGATTTTGAGAGATAGAGGAGAGTCTTTTATTTAATATAAGGAAATGCTTTCTGAAAATTAAATTTGTTCCAAAGTGCACTGAGCTGCCTCAAGATGTAATAACGTTCCATCACTGGAGGTCTTCAAGTGGAGGCTGAACGAGTCTTTATTGCTGAATTTGTAGAAGGAATTTTTGGTTAGATTTGAGATGGATAAGATATCTTGATATGGCTCTTCCAACTCTGAGATTCTGTTAAGTTCTTAGCTACAATGCCTTTAATACTAAAGTACTCCTCTCATTTTTCATCATAGCCTGGAGGTGACTCTATGTTCCAAAGGCTGTACTATTATAGGTCTTAATAAGCTGATGGGGCCCTGAGTAAAGTACTATTGATGGCCTTCCTGTCTATTATCTGAGGACAAGCCCACCTGAGTCTAGAGAGACCTATTGTCCACCAGATGTTGATTTTTTAAAATCATAATTCATGAAGTCTCTATGGCATGTAGAGACTGTAATCTTTATCAGCAGAGGTGAAAGCCTGCATTGATGAAATTGTGGCTATTTTGAAATGTTGAAGAAATTTGAGCATTAAGAATTTATGCTTAGGATGATAAAGGCATATTTTCTTAATTAAACTTAGGATCCAGTCTTCCTTAATCAAATGCCATGGATGTGAGATCAATGCGGACCTTACTTCAACCTTAATTGATCTCTGTGTGCAAACAACTTATTCCCCTGGCAGAAGGGTTTTCAAGCTTTTTGAAGCCATGGAAACTTTTATTTAAAAACAAATTAATTTACTTGTAAAATTCATTTTAAAATGCTTAGTGGTTGCCTTGGTTGCTAGCAGGTGAAGTGACTCAAATATGTTATAAGAGAGCCAAATTCAGAGTTTCCCAAAGAGACAGAAAGAGGTACTTTGGATGGGGATAAAAACATGGGCCAGAGGAGAGCATTAACTATCAATAAGCCTGTACGATTGAACCTACATCTGTATAAACACCTACAATTACGTTCTGTGATTCTGTCATGAGTTACATGAACAAAGCAGAGAAGTTTCACCTTACGCAGGTCTTCGACTCTTTTGATGTTTTTGATGTTATAAGGGTATAGGGAACATCATATTGTCTTGTACTTGTGATTCTAGTGACCATGTCGCACCTAAGGTAAAGCTATATATCTGTCCATTTCTTGAGGTGGTTCAACTTTTCTCAATATAGTTATCCTACCCCAACTCTAACACATGAGTATTTTGAGAAATGCCTTTAGGAAGCAGATTTTGACAGGGAAAATCTAAAGTTAGAAGTTTAAAATGAGGGAGCAAGTAAGAGGGAATTTGAATTTTTGGCAAAACAAAGGCTATTTATCCTGCTGAGAACACTGGTGTCTAAGGTTGAAAAATTCATGTAAATGTATGACTTTTCCTAGAGGGTGAAATTTAGTAAACTTTGTCCTGGATAAATTCATTGTTGTAGAGTAAAAGAGAGAGGGAGAGGTAGGAGGGAGAGGTAAACATAGACAAAGAGCTCTTATATAGCTCTACTGCATCAAGATAGGTGTGCTAAAATTGTTGAATTCATTTTAACAACGGATTTAAATTTTGGGATTTGAATTCCATTCCCCAGAGAAGCAAATCCAGGGCATTAACTCTCAACCCTTGCCAGTTCCCTGCTCAATAATTGGAATATTAACAAGGAATTCAGCTTTAGTGGTCAAGGTTTCTCATCAAACTTTCTAGAAGCTAGAGGCCTCAAATCCTTCTCAAAGGCAACAAGAGAGAACACAATCCTGGAGATACAAAAACCAAAAGCCAACAATTGGATTAGAATCTGAAAGTTTAACAGATATACCAGATT
Organism: Potorous gilbertii; assembly: GCA_028658325.1. Lineage (NCBI taxonomy): Eukaryota > Metazoa > Chordata > Mammalia > Diprotodontia > Potoroidae > Potorous > Potorous gilbertii. The sequence goes on from CM053769.1 coordinate 451,660,152, forward strand.
GGAATAAATCCCTATCAATAAAGAAAGACATCCTCTATCTCACCAAAGTTGAGAAATCTGAGACAAGAAAGGAAAGCATCAGGCAATGAAGGGAATATTTGAAGATAATGACCAGCTCTAGCCTCAGTAATTATTTGTGGGCCAAGGAGCACCATATGCACTGTACATTGATTTTGATCGTAAAGGGATTATAAATAATCTCGTGCATTTTGTATATTATTCAAATCCAACAGATGGAAAATTGGCAGGCCCTGTCAAATACAAAATTCAACATTAACTCAAGTGGGTTGATAAAATTATCATAAGCCATTTTTGAATATCCTTCAACCACAAAGCTTAATGATGAAATCACAGACCATTCAATCCATCCTCATTTTAAATGGTCAGTATAATATGTATTAAGCCTGAGGCTTCTTATTTGTAAAAAGTTTGGACAAGATGAATTCAATTTGCTCAGAACAAGAACTATGTAACTTGAGAGATTCAGAAGCAGTAGCTGAAGTCAGATCCAGAAGAAAATTTAGCCAGGGCCTGTGTCATTATCAGTAATCATTCAATGAGCATTTATTACACTATTCTAGGTTCCGGGAGACACAAAGATACTAAGGAAATGTTCCCTGCCTTCAAGGAGTTTACATTTTACTGAGGAAAACAGCATATATAAAATTATACACAGTAAACACAAAGTTTACTAATACTAAAGGAGTTCAGAAAAGGCATCATATAGAAGGTGGTGAGTTTTGAAGGAAGCTAGGGATTTTAAAAGGAGAGATGTCCATTCTGGGTACGGGAGATAGCCTATGTGAGTCCATGCAGACTGGAAAGAGAAAGTTATAGGTAAACAATAGCAAAGAGGCAAGTTTACTCAATCATAAAGTGGTAAAAGGGTATAATAAATGTGACAAGGTAGACTGAAACCAGGTTTGAAGAGCTTTAAAAGGCAAATAGAGGACTTCTTTTTTAATCTAATAAACAATGATGGTCCAAGAAAGGGCTTTTAAGTTATTGAGAGGCTGTGAATACTGGTGATAAGACCAATATCTACCAGGATTTTCCCTCATTGTCCAACACCTGGGTTAGGGAAAGGTGACAAAGTCAAGACTTGGTTGACCCAGAAGTGGGGGAAAGGTTCAAGTTATTTGGAGTTTGAATAGTGTCTCTTCTGTAGAGCTTGAGTTCCCACCAGTTATATTTCCCCAATTTAAAAGCCTGTGACTCATACTCTAATTCTATTTAACCAAAATATTAGTTAGCTTTTATAAAGGAATATTTACTTCAAAGATATAAGGCCAAATATATAAACATTCCTTCTACTTGCAACACCTTAATGGCATAATTTCTCCTACATGAGAGCAACTAGGTGGTGCTGGGCCTACAGGACTTTTAGGAAGACTATTATCCTGAGTTCAAATCTGACCTCAGTCATTTACTAGCTATGTGACCTGGGCAAGTCACTTAACCATGTTCACCTCATTTTCCTCATCTGTAACATGAGCTAGAGAAGGAAATAGCAATTCACTCCAGTCGTTGACAAGAAAACCCCAAATGGAGTCATAAAGAGTTGGACATGATTGAAAAACAACAATTTCTATATAACTTTGGTCTTGGGAGTTGGTGGAGAGGGGTAGGCTCAGTTTAGCTCAGTTTCTACATAGTACATATTCCATCAAGTTCATTTTTGGATGCAGCATGACTGTTGGGTGGATCTGCCCACTGGTTGGGGGTCACTTGTAGGAACTTTATCCTTGGGGCATCAGTGCTCCACAGGATGCAAAACCTGGCCTGTACTGACTCCTGGATTCCTTGAGCTTTCTCTCTGTACCTGTAGATCTCCCTTCACCTAGAACAAAAAAGAAGAAATGAAAAGGCAAATACTGAGGCCTATTTCTCAGGGGGCCATAGAGTCTAAGAAAGGAAGAAGTCTCTAAGGCTTTTTCCTTTACCACATGTTCTCTTACCAGAGCTATGTGTGAAAGAGTCATGAAGATCCTTCAAGAACAACTGGGAGAAACTGAGTAACTGATGCTTACAGGCCTTTTTGAAGATGTCAACAGTTCCAGATGTACAGCCAATTGAAAAAGGCACTTTCCAGTGATGTGGTTAGCCAACCACAACCAGCCACTGAATGTATACAGTTCTTCACGGATATTTCCCCTCTGCATCATGATTCTCCTGGAAGCAGTCTCTTTAGCAGCCTTCATGTGGAGGTCTTTCACCAGTCAACAAAGCTGACAGTGTCCACTCAGGCACTGGATCCCCATTACATTGGCTACTGTTGCTGTGGTAGTTAATCAACTTCAACTAGAGCCTCAATATTATTACTAAGACAACTAAAGGATTGCCATTTTTTTTCCAGGTGAGTTATTTTTCACTATAATTATGAAAAGACATTTTCATGTGCCCCATAAACATTAAAAATCAAAGCATCTGCCAATAAGCCTAGCTCTTGGTCTCCCAATCCCAGGGAGAAGAAAATCTTCTAGTTGAGGAGGACCTGACCTACTTCTCTAGGATATATAAAGTCTTCTGAGTTGACAAAAATCTCAAGGTCCCTGTGACTTCAAAGAAGATGGAATAAGGCACAAGATGAATTGGAGCTCTGTCTAAAAGTAATCTACATTTATTAGGTGAGTCTTCCTGAAGGGGGGAACTTCATTCAGTTCATGCCTTCTAACTGCAGAGGTTCCACAGGGCTTAGTCTTGGACTCTCTTCTCTTCTGCCTCTCTGTTATTTCCCTTGGTGATCATTCCATCAGCTTTCATGGGCTCAGTTACCATCTCTATGCTGATGACACTCAAATCTGCTTATCTAGTCTCTCTTAACCTCCAGTGTAACATTTCCAACTGCCTGTTGGCCATCTCCAGCTAGATGGCCTAGAGACAACTTAAACTCAACATGTCCAAAACTGAGCTCACTAACTCCACGCCTCCCTCATACTTTCCTTTTTCCTGAACTTTGCTATACTGTCCTTCCAGTCACCCAGGCTTAAAGACAAATGTCATCCTTGACTCCTTTTTCTCTTTTACTCTCCATTCAATCAGTTGCCAAGGTCTGTTTATTTTACCTTTTCATTTCTCACATATGGACAATGGTGTGAAGCACACTTCTGTGAGACCATATGGCCTCTTTCACTAAGGATGATACAGTTATTTATGCTCAGTGATGTTCCTTGGGGCAATCAGGTATCCACCTTTAAAAGATCAGTATGGTATGATGCCATGTGGTTTTTCAACCCACCACTAAGGTAAACTAATAATGTGGACCTTCTTCCTCCTCTTTAGGGGGACAGATTTGTGTTTATTACAGTTGATACTTAGGTTACTATATTGGATTGACAGCAAATTTTACCTCCCTGGCAGCCCCTATCAAAGCCCTTCTCTTTTCTTCTGACGTTGCCAGTACCGTGGTGTAGATTAATATCTCATACCCAGATTATGGCAATAGCCTGCAGTTCATTCTCCACTCAAGTGTCAAAGTGACTCTGAAACTTGAGTGACTCTGCACAACTAATGGGTCCCTGAATTTTCTCATACATTTCAGCAGCCCAAATCACTGGCCCCCTCCACCCAAGCTGACTAGTTCACCCCAGCCCACCTAGATCACCTAATTAACTTATTTGATATTCTTTTCATTTTTGCACCTAGGCCACCCAGACTACTTACTATGGCTTAATCCCATCTGGATTCCAATCACTGTCCTTTTCATATATAAAAATCAGTCTCACCTCACCCCACATCCCATTGAGTTTCAGGTTCAGTAGGAGCCAGCCCTCTATGCCTATTGGCCTTACAATAAACTGCTCCTTGATTGGAAGAAGGTTTGAGCGCATGAATTCATTCCAGGCAGGTGCCACCCTATACCCTGACATTTCAAGGTTGCCAAAAAGCCAAAACTGCATCAATAATAGTAGTCCCTACCATCAGGGTCTTGTGAGGATCAAATGAGATAGTATTTGCAAAGCTGTTTGCCAACATGGAAGGGTTTTTTAAATGATAGTTCTTATCATCACCTCACACCTGGATATTGCAGTAGTCTGTTGGTTGGCCTGCCTCATGGTCTTTTCCTTTTAGGGATCCAGACCCATTTTACTGATGAGGAAATTGAGACCTCATCAAATGAGGTTAAATGACATAGTGAAAATCACACACACAACTAGTAAGGGTCTGAGGCCAGATTTGGACTGAGGTTTTACTGACCCCAGGTCCAGTTCTCTATCCCTCTCTGTGATAGAGGCCTTCACCATAAGTGCAGCGGGGTCAGAGGAGAGAAGGGATACAAAGATCAAGAGCTGTTATGTAGATACTGTCTGTAGACTGACAATAAAATGGGTAGGGTAGAGGTGGAAGTGAAGAGTCATCTCAATTGTGAGCCTGAGTGACTTGGAGGATACCAGTTGGTACCCTCAACAACAAGAGAAAGGAAACTTTAAAAGAGAGGAAGGTCTTACGGAAAGATAATGAGTTCAGTTTTGGATGTGTGGAGTTTGATGTGGAAAGTCAGGAAAGAGGTAAGGGCTGGATAAGTAGATTGACCCATCATCAGTATAGAATCCTGGCCAGCTGATGAGGTCACTAATTGAAACAGTATACAGGGAAAAGAGAAGAGGGCCTAGGGCAGAGCCTTGGGGGGGGGGGGCACTCCCTTTTAAACTGCAAGACCTGGATGATGGTGATACAAAAAAAAAAGACCTAGAGAAGGAAAGTGAGAAAGAATGAAAAGGCAGATACTTATCTGGATGCCTGTCATCTGCCCAGTCCTTACTACTCATTCATTTGCCTCGAGAAATCTCAGTAAATGACTCTGTACAGGGAAATTATAAAAAATAAATCAATAATTCTTTTTAACTTAGTCCCCCAGACATAAATCTTACTCTGGCAAAATAAAGCAGTTTAAAATCTATTTCTCTCCCTTTCTAGGCATTCTGAATCATCCCTCTCAATACTAAATTTACACAACTCCACACACAGTTTAACAATAAATTTGGTTAATAACTTTATCACGTTTCCCAGCTTAAGAAAACAAAGCAAACTTTTAAGAAACAAGGATAAACCTCCCAAACCCCTAGGGAAACCATCAAGCTCAGAAACATTTACCTAGGAGAAAAAAGAAAACAGAGGAGGAAATGAAGAATCACCCAACTTTGATTTTCAGTCTCCCAGCTTTAGCAATGCAAGTGAACACAGCACATATATATTACTGGGGAAATTTCTGACATCTCTAGTGTTTTGGCCTTCATGATAACACCTGGAGTAGTCATGACCAAGACAGTGATACATGTATGCGAACATGGAGAGAGAGGTGTCCAACAAACCACTGCATCACATACTCCTATCTTTTGGGAAGTAGAGACATAATTCTCTCTGTCTGCTGTGTCTCTGTGTCTCTCTCTGTTTCTCTGTCTCTCTCTCATCACCAAGCCCTTCTGAGCATTCTCATCACTAACAGCCTCTACAATTCAAGAAACTGCCTCTTGGAGCCTATAGAACAGTTGTGTCTACTGCAATTTTGATAATCCAACTTTTGAAATTAAGGCATTTTTAGTTTTTCAGTCTTCTGGATTGCCTCCAGCCTACCTCTCTAATCACCTATGTCCAATATGTTTGTTGCAATTTTAGGTATCTAGATTTTAGAACTAAACCCTTATCATAGTCTTCTAGCTGGAATGACAGGTCCAGGAAAAGTGGAGGTTCATGAATCAGATAAGATTGGAGTTCCAGAGAGAAAGACAGGAGCTGGCTATCAGGGATCATGAAGCCTAAAGAGTAAGAAAGTGGAAGAGGGAGGAGATGAAAAAAACACTGGTGTTCAAAATTGATTGATATAATATATAGAATATACAGGCAACTGGTAGAAGAAAGGAAAGAAGGGGAAACCCCTCAATATCAGCTTCTCAAGGCCTTCCTCTCAGCAACATCCTGGGGCACCTTTACCCAATTCCTTTGCAAATAGCCCTAAAAAGGTCAGTCTAAAGACTAAAGATGTCCTGTGGTTATAGAAAGGAAGGAGGAACCCAGAAAATTGGCAATGGTAAAAGTCAAGAAGAGGCCTTGCTATGGTGCCCATCTGGAGTCGCCGTTTCAGTGTCTTGACCAGGCACCCTCGCCTTCTAAGAGAAAAAGAGTTATCTCATGGAAGTCTAGAGATATGGAAGGAGAAAGACTGGCAGCAAGTTCTGGTAAAAGGGACACCCTAACACTGGGCCTTCCAGAACTGACAAAAAGGCTTTTCAGCAAGGACATCATAGAAAAATTGGTAGAACAGTAGACTGGCATTGAAAAAAATCTGACTGAGGAACAGAAATAAACAGGCATTCAAAGGAAGGATCCATCCAAGTGGTCAAGTATGTTGCAACAAATCTATGTCCAAATTTAGTTCAAATTTCTTAGGAATGGTGAAGATAGCACAACAGATTCTGTTAGACTCCTTGAAAAGAGGATGGAGTAATTCCAAACACCTCTAGAATAGTTAGGAAGAACAACTAAATAAATAAAGGAAGAAAAATTTTAACAATACAGAAATCAGTGTTCTTAAAGAAGAAATCAACAAGTCTAACCTGAGACTAGAGAAATTGAACAAAAAACAGATAACATACTTTATGTTAATAGATTCACTAAAAAAAGAATGAAACGAAAAATATATAGACAAAAAAATTATAAAAAAATTAAATTAACTATTTTTTTTAAGTATGAAAAAACCTGTAAGAGATCTATAGACCAGCTAGGTGATATAGTGAATAGAATCCTGGACTGGGAGTCAGGAATATCTGAGTTCAAATCCATCCTCTAGTCACTTAACCTCTTTCTGCCTCAGTTGCCTCATCTGTAAAATGGAGTTGGCAATAGCAGCCACCTTCCCGGGTTGTATGGGTATAGTGAGATGATATGTGTAAAGTGGTCTGAAAACCTTAAAGTATTATATTGTTTATTGTGGTAATCTTTACTGAGATCATCATTATCAGTGTCTACTACTACTACTACCACTACTATTACTACCACTACTACCACTACCACTACTACCACTACTACCACTACTACCACTACCACCACTACCACCACTACCACCACTACCACTACTACTACCACTACTACCACTACTACCCCTACTACCACTACCACTACTACCACTACTACCACTACTACTACTACTACCACTACTACCACTACTACCACTACTACTACCACTACTACCACTACTACTACCACTACTACCACTACTACCACTACTACTACCACCACTACTACCACTACTACCACTACCACTACCACTACTACCACTACTACTACCACTACTACCACCACTACTACCACTACTACTACTACTACTACCACTACTACCACTACTACTACCACTACTACCACTACCACTACTACCACTACTACCACTACTACCACTACCACTACTACCACTACTACCACTACCACTACCACTACTACCACTACTACCACTACTACCACCACTACCACCACTACTACTACTACTACCACTACCACCACTACTACCACTACTACCACTACTACTACCACTACTACCACTACTACCACTACTACTACTACTACTACCACTACTACCACTACTACCACTACTACTACCACTACTACCACTACTACCACTACCACTACTACCACTACTACCACTACTACTACTACTACTACTATACCATGAATATTTAACTTGAGTATAGGATTCAAAGAGATAAGTTATGGATTCTAGAAGATCTTCTAGAAAGACTGTATGAAAAGAAAAATCTAAATAGTATATACTAATAAATTATACAATAAAGTTATTCAGAACTATTAGAAACTATCACCAAAGTTCAATTTGTGAGAATCCACAAAAGCCAAACAGAAAGAAATTGCAAGCTTACATTACCCAAAAACATTGGAATCAAATTTAAGAACCATAAAATTAAAGGAAAAAATTTTTTGCAAGCAACAGAAGAAAAAATTCTTCTAATTTCAATAAGAAGAATCTAAATAACATGGGATTTATTCCTAAAGTAGGAATAGTGATAGAGATCAAATTTGTGATTTATTGGCCTAGGTAATACTTAGATGAGAAAACTCCCTCTACCAATATAGTTTGGCACCTTCTCTTCCATTTACAATCTTAAAGAAGTTTCCTAGGACACTATAAGTTAAGTGACTTGCTGAGGGTCTCATAGACAATGAGAATAGGTCTTCCTCACTGAAAAACCAGCTTTTTGTCCACCCTACAATCACTGCCACTCAGATACAAGAATTCCAAGTAAAAAAAATTTGAATATATATTCCAAAGAGCAAAGGACATTGGCAGAATATCGGTAAAATATATTCCACAAGGTTGAACCTAAACACAAAATAAGTCTTTTGGAGATTCAGCAAAGGAACCCAGAGGTAAGCTAGGTATTCAGCTTGTTGTTTGTCCTTCATTCTCAAAGAGGGTCCTGACATCAGGAAGAAGATGCCATGACTTGCAAGTGAATTGCCCTTAAATGGAGCAAAGTCACAACTTCACTTTCTCCTCTGAGCCATATAGATCCAGTGGCAAGATATAAATCAGGACTAGTGGAGAGGGTCCTTATCTGGCTTGTAAATCAAACCAAACAACAAAAACATGAATACTTTCAGATAGTACTGAAAGATTAAGAAATTAAATGTTTATTTTCATGGCTGGGTAGACAGGAACAGGAATATGATGGCCTTGGGGAAGGAGGAAATTTTTCTATTTGTGGACTTATTTTCCTTTTTAAAAATCTTACTTTTATCATTCTTTTGTTTTTCCATCATTAAGTGATATAGAAACACAGGGAAATGGAGCTCAGAAAGAAGAGGGAACTTTTGGTAAATATTTTCAGTTCTCTGGATCTCAATTTTTTCATTTATAAAATGAGAGTTAGACTAGAAGACCCTTGAGATCTTTCCAGCTCTAAATATCTCAGCTTTATTATCTTTCATTCTAGTGTCTGGTCCGAAATTTTCAGGAGGAAGAGAACACTCAAACTTCATCTGTGTAGGGGAACTCCAACGTGGAAAAATCCCTCCACTAAGGTATCTTGACCATCAAAATTGTAGCCCCAAAATCTATAAATTAGAGTCCCGAAGAGTTGCATGGGGGCACTGAAATGTTAAGTGATTTGTCCATGGTTCAATAGGCAGCGTGGGTTAAACGCAGAACTTCAAACTATATTTTTCTAATTCTAAGTCTTAGAGGATTGTCTAGAGCACTGAGACAAATGACTTGCCTAGAGTCAATACATGTGTCAGAAGCAAGACTTGAACTAAAAAAAAAAATAACAATAATCTATATTTCTATAGCTTTTAAGGATTTTCAAAGTGCTTCATGAATATCAAGTCATTTGATCCCCATGGCAGCCCTTTGAGGCAGGTGTTGTTACTATCTCCATGTTACAAAGAGAGGTTGTGGCTTGTCCAGGATTACATAGCTGGTAAGTGTCCGAGGCAGAATTTGAACTCTGGTCTTCTTGGCTCCAAAGCCAGCCTTCTATCTACTGTACCACATCCATCTCTTAGAAGGCAAAAAATAATTGCGTGAAATGCATTTATGATATCGAATGAAAGTCTAATACCTTTTCCTTGAGATAAAAGATAACTGTCTTATGCTTGAAGGAGATAGTCTGAGAAGACAGGGACCTTTCTTTAAAAAGCAGGGAGGGAAAAATAATTTATTTATAGAACTCCCATTATGTGCCAGAACCTGCGCTAAATGCTTTAAAATATTATCCCAGGGGACAAAACCTTTTGGATATACCAGAACTTCCTATTTCAACTGATTCACTATTGGAAAAGTAACAAATACTTTTGAAGAGTTGTGATTTGATTCCTGCTGGGTAGGACTGAGTTGATAATAGCTTTGAGGAAACAAAAAACACCAAAAAAACATGGCAAGCAGATTCAGCATGTTGACAGTCCACCTCTCCAACCATCCCAGGATATTATTCATCATTTGATGTTTATCAATGACTTTGGAGAGATCACTTTTATAGGTGACTGGATTTTTGCACCCTGAAGGATCAGTGCCTCATTACCAGTGCTGAGAAGTCTTGAGATGCTTCAGAAACAAAGGGGAGAAAGAAAACACTGGAACATAATTGGTCACTGCCACAAAGCTTTACTCAAGAGACAGAGAGCACAACCAGAGGTAACAGCTTACACATATATCCGTGAGCTGTGCAATAGATGGAAAAGGGTCCCAGATGGATTGGGCAGGGGCTTAGTTCCAGGATTATGATGAGACAGTGGGTAATTATTGAGTGGCAGTGTCTCAGCCCTGATTAGTATCTGAAAGCTTGTTCCTTTCCTTCAGAATAAAACATTGATAAAGATAAACCATGCTGCTCCAAGTCCTTCATGCAGTACAAAACAATACATTTCAATCTAACAGGATCAGGTCTCCCCTTTGATCACAATCTGTTACCTAGATGCCTTTGAAAATTAATCAACCCTGCTTGTTTAGCTCTAGTCAGTTTGTACTGTTAAATTAATAAGTGTTCTAGGAGCAACAAAATATATAATTAAATTCTATGGTTTAATCTCCACATAATAATTTTGACCTTCATCTGGGCCCTTGGTTCTAACCAGCCACAGAGGAGCAGACACAAACTTCTCACGGAAGTGTCCAGTGACAGTCCACGATCGTTGATTTCTTCATGGGTCCCAGAAACAGTCGTTCCTAAAAATCAGAAAAATCATAAGAATTTCACGAGGAAAAATTAAATTGTGCCCAGACTTGAAGGCACAGAAAATTGAAACACCGCTCATTTAGGACATATATCTGTCTTTTGTAAAGGTAAGGATTCTGCAAAGTTCTTTGGTGAAAACCTGATTCCTAAGTTTGCTAGCAGCAAACTGAGTAGAAGCCCCAAATTGATCAGCATGCTTCTTCTCTTGAAAGGAAATAGGAAGCACTGGCTTGGGTTTGCCCAGGTTAGTTTGATGTAGAGTATTTATTTTGAAAGTCACCATATTGTATTTTATCCTTCATATTTTATCACAAAGCCTGTTTTCTTTCCTCTGCAGAAACTGTCATTTTCCTCTGCAGACCTTCAAATGAGAATGCTCTTAATCAGATACTTAGAGGTGGCAGTAGCATCTTTCCTTTTGTGGTCTGATATTCATTTACAAGATATTTTATATTTTCTAAAACATCATTTAGGGTTAGAAAAATGCCAGCCTATAGGGCTCAATCTTTTTTGCTTCTTGCAGTAGAAGAAGTCTCACTAAATAGGGGAGTCATCAGCACTTGAAATTTACTTTTGTCATTTCTTAAAGTTTTGAGCTAATGTCAGAGATGTACTACAGTTGTCTTTAAGCTGTGCTGTTACTTAGACTTCTAGCCCTCTTTCTCTTCATTTATGAAATGAGAAGATCAAGCAAGGTGATCTCTAAGGACTCTTTCAACTATAAAACTGAGTAATTCTGTAGGCATCTAAGAGGTACAGTAGCTAGAGCTCTGCATCTGGAATCAGGAAGACTGGAGTTCAAGTTCAACCTTAGACACTTACTATCTATGTTACTCAGGGCAAGTCATTTAGTCCCTCTCAGTCTCAATTGCCTCATTTGTAAAATGGAGATAATCCTCTTGTGAGGATCAGATGAGATAACACTTGTAAAGCACTTTGTAAACTTTAAAGCATTATATAAATGTTACTACTACTACTACTATTGTAAAAGTCAGGTTAGGAATTGATACATCTATCTGGATGGTTCAAGATAAAGAGTGAGGCTTCTTTTCATCATCTGAATATTTTGAAAATGTTTAAAAAAATTTTTTTTGAGTGGGTTGACATATAAAATAAGACTTATTGGTAAGGGGACTCTGGGGTTACCCCTCCCTCTAAGAGGCTGTATTTCTGGGATCATGAAGAACAGATTTAGATTTAGTCATGGGGGAGGGTCTGACCTCAAAAGTTAGAGGTCAGAATTTTTTCTCATTACCTATGGTTCTATCCCCCCTACATACATACACAAAAGAATTTTGAAGATCTCTTCTAGAAAGATACACCATGTTCTCTCTCTCTTTCTCTCTCTCTCTCCTCTCCCTCTGCTCCTTATTTTTCTTATTCATTCTTGTCAGGTTCTGAGATAATCTGAGGTAATCAATATATTTCTACATTAATTATCAAAATTTTAACATCTTTCTTAGCAATTAGACAATTTAGTTCCGAGCCCCTAATCAACTTTGTTAAATGTTACTTATTTAATGAACTGGGAAAACCTCTTTTCACAGAAACTCTTGCTTGTCTCTCTCCATGCACTGTGTGTATACATGCATACATACATACATATATACATAGACATGTATGTATATAGTATAGCATATATAGTGTATATATATATAGTCACCAGTCTATTAAGCTTAAGTAAATATCAAGATTACTGGCTATGCTATTTGTTTTTATTTATTTGCTGTTTCTTAACAGTGTAATATAATGTATGTAAAGAGATAACAAATATTCATCTACTTTTTAATTTATTGGGCCTTTATTTATTGAGTTTATTTATTTTAGTTTTTTATATATTTATTGTAAATAATTATTTCCAATATATTATCTGTGAGAAAGATCACAGCCAAAGTTACTTTTAATAATCAGTACATTTGATGACTTTTCCTTAATTCTGGAAACACTGTCTCACCAGCAAGCTTCTAAGGGTATTAGGTAATTTTTTTTTAAAGAATTCTTCATTTTTCTTCACAAAATAAAAATTAAACATATTTCTCACAAAGAAATTTCTTAGTCTTTTTTTTTGCTTTCTCTGTGGCCACTGTATCTAACTGTCTCTCTATATAATGACAGTTAAACTCTGTTTTTTCATAGATTACTCATGTTACTCTGATTTCATTGCTTCTTAATCAAATAGTAACAGTATCTACATTCACTGTTGAGGATGCTTGAAGATGCTGTTACACTCCTATTCTGCTCTGAGAGGTTGATGCTTAAAAAATGACATGAAACATTTTATGGGACTGATGAATTTCCATTTCACTGTCACTTAGCTCTGTACTTTCTCAAGCAATTTCCTCAAGATCCTTATCTTCTAGGAAGTCAGATCTTGACCTGAGTACATCTTCCTATGGCTTGTCATTTCCTTCAAGAAGCATTTCATTAATTTCAGGGAGTGTCTTCTGCTATTAGTATTCCAGATCTCTCAAGTAGCCACAAAGTGTGGGTCTCCATTTTAAGATTATTGTTCAGGTTCCTGTGCTTAGAGAAAGAAAAACAAAGCAGAGTAGGCAGCTGAGGTCTTGAGATCCCCATCTACCTGATGTTATGTGTGAGCAGCCACAGTTACTTGGAACCTTTCTGCTACTTCTCCTCATCGAAAGTCCAAGGGATAGCAATCTGAGTCCTAAGCCACCCATGATTAACAGAGAAGCAAAAGTGCCACAGTAGAAGTTATGACTCCCTTTAAAATCCATTGAATTGGATTCTTTGATGCTCAACTTTCTCTCCTGTGATGTGGGGATGGGAGTGAATGAGAATACAAGGACAACCCATTTGTCAAATGAACCACCAGAAAGAATCAGGGCAAAATCTCACCGAATAGAATCCAACTATAAGGCATGCTCCCCAGAATAGGGATGTGCTTAAGCCAGAGTAGATCAGGCTGCTCCCAGATTACCTCCCCTCTTCCTGTTACATTTACCTGGATAATTGCCCAATTTCTCTATTACCTTTCATCTATAGACTTAACTTAAATATTTCTACTAGGTGATAAAAGACTTATTTAAATAATGAAACAAAATTTCGAAATTTTCATCTATCTAAGTAGAAAAATGATAGGGGAGAAGCAACCCATTTCTTAAAATCATGAAACCTTTCTGAAGACTGAAACCGAAAACTGAAAAAAAATGACATTTTAAACGTAAGTTGACTTGGCCACAAAAGATGCAGAAAATTGCCAACAACACAGAGAAAGTAACATTTCAATATGATGTTAAAATACAGATAATTTTTTTTAAAAGAAGAAGGCACTAAAATGTTCTCATTTGACACTAATTATAACATTATTTACTGACATTTTATGAAATATATTTCACACATTGTGAATGGATATTTGAATATATAGTAAATGCATATGTGTGTATCTGTGCTGAAAATGTCCAGTTAAAAATCTCTGATCCAGACAAGCATTTTGCTAAACCTTTGGTCTTTCATTGCAGAAAACTTTAAGCATTTAAGGTAATAAAAATTAGCTTATTCTTACATTTGAAATGAATCATGACTAATTGTAAAAATAACACATGAAAAAATACAAAATACCCTGTATTATTTTGCTAGAACCTGTACCAAGAGGCATCTTCAATATCAGTTTGTATTTGGAATTCCCTAGGGAAATTATATTAAAGTGTCTGCATGTCACTTAAGTGAATACCAAATGAATTAATTATAACCAATGCAATTACAAGGAATATCTAATGAAGCCATAATGACCAGACTCTTGTGGTTTAATTTCAAAGCACAGTAAGAGGTAAATGTGGTGCAAGGCCCCCAAAGGAAATAGTAAGCTTTGTGTACTCACCTTGGAGACTGTTTTTAAAATGTGAGCTGCGAAATAAGGCATTTTGAGAGTATATATACAAAGTATATACTATACTCCTCAAGATACATAGCAGTGGCATTTCTTGAATGTTTTCTTTTTTTTTTTCTTTTTTCCTTTCATGGCACAGTAGCCTTTGCTCTAAGGAATCATGGCACATTGAATGTTTACGTTGGCAACAAAGAAAGATCTCAGGCCATCTGGGCTTCCGGGAGACATTATCTGGGCCTTGAGATTCCTCCACCTCTCCTTCCCCTCCTCCCCCCCTCCACCCTCATATCTCTTTACTCCTACAGGATTGGCAACAGAGGGAGTGGCTTTGTGCCTCCATAGATAAAGGGTACTCTTGTGACCTTCTTGATGCCAAGATAAGTGCAAGCAACAAACTGCAGCTAGGGTGGGAGGCTGATTGTTTCATGACATATTTAATGAAATTCACTGTATGTGATATATGGTACCCCAAGGCTATATTCCACCCTACCAATAGATTGGGAATTACCGGGAAGAGCAGTGAAAACAGCCAGTCAAGTGGCACCCATCCCTTGATTCCAGTTGATCAATTTCTTAGAGCAAGAACATAGAAAAACTGGAAAGCCATGAGACTAAAAGCTTTGGTAACCAAAAACAAGTTCACTATTCCTACTGTTATTTACCTGTTGGAACACCATTCCTTTTATGTAATTAATATTAGACTAGCAAAGAAATACAGGTTTTCAGCAATTCATTCACTTAAAATGTAAACCTGAATGGTATTTGCAAATGAGGTGGTTCTAGTAAAGAGGCCCATCTGTCAGATTTTAAGGTAAAATGCTGGATAGGAATATTTGCGTCTCTATGACGGTGGACAAACTCCTGAGATAGACACTTCTTTAAACAGATTAAACAGCGCGGATGTCAATGCCTTCTTCACTGAAGCAACACACTTTCTGATAGGAGGGGATTAAAAGAAGGTCAAGGAGTAATGAATAGGTAATAATAGTGGGTCTGTCACATGGAAATCCTAGAGGATCAAGTTCTAATCCCACCACCACCTTTTTCCTCTATGAATGTATTTATTCACATTTGTGGATGTGAATTATCTAATACCTATCAAAATAATACCACATTGGGATCCAAAATATACAGAGGACTAAGAATTCACTCCCTGGGTATTTTGATATTGGTTTATCTCTAATACCTCCATCTACCATTTTTGCAGGATTTTAGAAATTCCCGTTTTTCACATCTCAAAGTGAGTGTTAGATTTTGCTCCAGATGTCCATCTCCGATTGGCTCCCTTAAAGAAAAAAAAATGTCAAAAAGCATTCAAAAAGGAAGCATTCTCCGAAGGTCACAATGTAAGCTGATTTCACTGAGCTCTCTGTGTTCATTTTAAAATTCATTAGATCTAGAGAAGGACTAACAAATCCTAGATAGATCTCAGTTTTGTTTCTAATTTGATGTTTATTGGATAACTTGATTTTAATAAAACTCTAGAAAATAACTAGACCTGATTTTAGAGATATATATTATTTTTTAAAAGCTAGCATTTATATAGTGATTTTAGGTTTACAAAACACTTTACAAATGTTATCTTATGTGATCTTCACAACAACTTTGGGAGGTAAGTGCCATAATTGTTACCATTTTACAGAGGAGGAAACAAAGGCAGACGGAGATTAACTGAGTTGCTCAGGGTGATATAGGGAGTAAGTGTCTGAGGCAAGATTCAAACTCAGTTCTTCCTGGATTCAAGTCTGATGCTCTATCCATTGTACCACTCACCTGCCTAGTGAATTTTGAAGATTAATTAAAATATTTATATTCTTTGTACTTGTTTTTCCTCAAAAGTTAAAAATTGGACAGAATTCTAAATTCCAAGTAGCTGTATTAAAATATAGAATTTGATCATGGTTAAAAATCCCATATTTAATTATGCTTTTGAAATCAACCAAGAAAATTGATCCAGTTACCATTTATATTAATTATCAGCATTACTAGTATGGGACATTCCATCAGCAAGAATGAGAAAATTCTGGTGGACAAGATTAGAAGTTCCTTCAGTGTAAATTTATTAGACTAGAAGCTCCATGATTTGTTCCCCCAAGTGCCCTGAACAGTCAGTCCTCTGAGCCTAGAAGGTTGCTAATAAATACCTGATGAATGAATGAATGTTTTATACTTATTTTGTGTAAGCTCTAAGCACTTTCAATACTTATCTCTAAGCACTTTCAATAAATATATGCTAAGTGAAAGAATGAGAAGATTATATGCTGAACCCTAGAAACTAAATTTGTTGTCATGTCTGGCTGTTCCTGAACCCATTTGGAGTTTCCTTGGCAAAGATACTGGAGTGGTTTGCCATTTCCTTCTCTCCTCATTTTACTGATGAGGAAACTGAAGCAAAGAGCAAACACTGAGTGAGGCAAGTGACTTGCCCAGGGTCACACAACTAGCATGCATCTGAGGCCAGATTTGAACTCAGGCTTTCCTGACTCCTGGCCTGGTGCTCTATCCTCTCTATCACCTTGCTGGCCCTAGAGACTAAACAGGTATGGTCACAAGCAAAGCTCACTAAATTTTGTTTGTAAAAGCAAAGGAGATGAAGATTTATTGGCATACTATTGATGTAAAGAAAGAAATAAACATTTACTTAGCACCTACCATATTCCAAGTACTGTCCTATAAACTTTACAAATATTGTTTCATCTAATCCTCCCAACAGCACTGGAAGGTAGGACCTATTATCTTTATCCATCATCAGTTAAAGAAACAGAGGCAAATAAACATTAAATTGCCTAGAGTCTCACTGCTATTAAAAGTCTAGGGCTTGATCTGAACTCCATTCTTGTTAACTCCAAGTCTAGTACTCTCTGCACCAGACCATCCCGCTACCTCTATCAGAATAATTTGGAAAAGTGAAGACTTAATTTGTTTTGTTTTTTTATTTGGCTGTTGACCTTTTTGAAGGGAAAAAAATTTCTTAAAGTAATTGGCATTGGGGTTTCTTGTATGATTTAGTGGGAGGAAACTGGATAATGAACCACTGGATCAGCACCGTAAGACAATTGGAAAGGGTCAGTTCACTTTGCTTCAAAATGTCCCCAGAGTCACTATAAAGTAAACAGTAAATGATAATTACTTATAATTAGGCCTTCTGTTTTGTTAATTGTTTTGCCAAGGTCCAAGGACAAACCTTGGCAAGACTAGAAAGACTTACAACCCCTATGCTTTGACTTTAAGTATGCAGAGACAAAGAGACACTTAAAATGCACCAAATACAAATCTCTTTAAAATCTCATTGCCTGTGGGGTAGCCAGGCAGTGCAGTAGAGAGAACGCCTGATCCTGAATCAGGATGACCACAGTTCAAATCTGCCCTCAGACACTTACTAGCTGTGTGACCCTGGGCAAGGCACTTCATCCTGTTTGCCTCAGTTTCCTCATCTGTAAAATGAGTAGGAGAAGGAAGTGGCAAACCACTCCAGTGACTTTGTCAAGAAAATCCCAAATGGACTCACAAAGAATTGGATGTGATTGAAATACTGAACATCAACAACACCGTTTGCCTGTAGGACTTGTGCAAGCAAGGCAGTTTCAGCATATACAGGAAATGTTGTGGACTGATTTAATTTTTATATGTATTGTAAATAAATGTATAATAAAGTGTGTGTGGAGTATATAGATATAAACTGAATTTTCTTTCCTAACTAACATGCTTAACTTGTATTATCAGAAAATAAGCATCATCTCATATCTAAGTGAGAATGAATGAGTTTTACTATAATTTGTATATGTATAGCAACACATAGGCAGGGGTCAGAAAATATGGGTCATACCACTGATTGTGTTACTGTGTCACTTTACTTTTCCCAGCCTCAGTTTTCTCTATCCTTTAAGTGGGATGACCAATAACCAGACACTCTAGAGTATGGAAGAATTCACTGACCTCCTCTTCTTTTATATAGTAACAACACATATGCTTAATCCACAAAATATGAATGTCTTGTCATAGCCACATTGAGTTCTCTAAAAGAATCTAGACTATGACAGACCAAAAGCAAATACTGAACAGTGTTTCTACAGCTAAAAAGGTGTCCCTCAAAGTGACATGTAAAATGAAACTCTGACCCTGAGATATCCAGAGGAACCAGACAAATATTCTTAAAGGGAACTATATTGTCAGCTTGTTAAGTTAGAAGCTCGGCTGACCCAGACTTCCCATAGGGTCCTATTTTCCCAATGGGTGAATTTTTTTCACTGTTGTGAGGTGATAATGTGTTAGAAATATGAAATTCAGATCATTTGTGTTTGACTGCCTATTGCCATCCTGAGGGTTGTGAGGGGCATCATTTTAAATTTAATTTACAGGGTGTACTATCTATCTGTTAGAACAGGAGGAAGCAGGCCTTGTCCGAGTATTTATCAGACACATGCCACCCATCTGCTAGAGCTAGGTTGAGGAGGATTTGTTGTTAATCCTTTAGACCCATCTGCAGGGGGTTCAAAATGCTGACCAGGAAGCTAGACAAGATGAGGTTTATTTAATTAAAAAAAAAAACTGCTGCAGAGGTTACTGGAAATCATTCTGAAGAAGAAAGAGTTTTTGATCATGTCATTGCCATGGGAGAGGGGTGGGGTAAAGGGAGACAGGGCATCTGGATTTGAAGGAACATTGGATTTGTATATATTTTAAGTGGGTCTTGTCAGGAAAGATATAATTCTGTGGTAGATCATGGACTGGGTTCATCACCAACATTGACTTACATATTCAATATTAAGTTTCTAGAGTACATGAAAAGGTCACAAGGTGAAACTCTGTTAAGGCCTCCATACTGTTTGAAAATGTGAATACCAGAATCAAAGTGAGACATGATGCTTTATGATCTCAGAATGATACTAGGTGGACAGCCAAATGACTGGTATTTATACTGTTCTGCTATTGGAGAGGGAAGAGCTTCTAGGAAACTATATTACTAATACTTTAGCCCACCAAATTTACTGGAAGATTTGTGTAACTGGAGTCTTTTGCCATTTGAGATCCATTTTGGGGAAAGAGAAACAATAAAATTGTATTTGCATTTTCCCTAATTGAAAAATCACATCTTGAATCCACAGCCCATAGATTTCCTGTAAAAAGAACTCCTGACAAATTCTGGAACAGTGGAAGCCACGCAGCAACACAGTGAAGGAGATTTCCGTTGCAGAGAGCTCTGAAAAACTGACCGCAAAGGTACCCCGGATGGGAGCGGAGCCCTGCCCTGCGGAGTGCTCCCCTTCCCCTGCTCTGGCCACACTGCACTGAGAGGAGTGAGCAGACCCCAGCAGGCTTCAGGGACCTGAATCTCCGGCGGCCGAGAAGGTCCCTCCACCCACAGACTGCACAGGTCAGTGAGAGAGACGGGCTGAGAGGGGAGCGGGTATCTCCGGGACTCGGACCCCCTCGGGAGGTGGTGGCCAGGGCAGAGGCAGAGGCAGCTCAGC
>CM053769.1:451680651-451709067 GCA_028658325.1 Potorous gilbertii
ACTAATGGGGAGAAAATTTTGGAACCCAAAATCTTGTGAAAATGAATGTAAAAAGTTAAATAAATTTATTTAAAGAAAAAAAAGAAAAATCACATCTTCTCAGGTCAATAAACCCTGGTTTTTCTTGGGTCCTTTTTCAGTCATGCCCAACTCTTCATGACCCCACTTGAGGTTTTCTTTGCAAGAATACTGAAGAGGTTCACTATTGCCTTCTCCAACTCATTTTATAGATGAGGAACTGAGGCAAACAAGGTTAAGTGACTTGCCCAGGGTCACTCAGCTAGAAAGTATCTGGAACTGGATTTGAACTCACAAAGAGGAATCTTCCTGACTCCAGGCCTGGCACTCCATCTACTGTGCCACCTTCCTTCTCCAAACATTGATTAATCATTTATTGTGTGCCAAGCACTGTGCAAGTGCTGTTCAAAACAATATGACTAGCAATGGCACATTTCCTTTTTATTATGTAAACATGGTCAGCTTAATGGTTTTATGTATGACTGCCATTTGGGAGATCTAAGTGGAGGAAATTTTGTTTCTTCTCTAGCATCTGATTATATCATTGCAATACAAAACAGCAATTTTCATAGAACTGCATAGAGATCAATTATCCCCTCCCTGTCTGGGGCTTTTTAAAATGGCATCCCAGTTGCTAGCCAAATTCAATGGATCACATTCTTCTTTTTCTGCACAAACAATCTTTAAGACTATTAAAGAATCATAGAATTTTAGAGGAAGGGACCTCATTCCTCATCTAGTCTAACCCATACAGAAAAGGAATTCCAATTGTAATGTAGCCAACAGGGTCATCCATTCATGTCTGAAGACCTTGATGGAGGAAGGAAACTACCACTCCTCAAGGCAAAGTATTCCACTTTTGGACAACTTTTTATGATGTTGTTGTGTTGTTTTTTCCTGATCTCAGCCTAAATTTGACTATTTGAAACTTTCCACACATAGTTCCCAGTTCTGGTGTCAAAGAAAACAAATCTTATACCTTCTCCACAGGACAGCTTTTCAAATACTTGAAAACAGCTGACATGTCTCCTCCGAGCCCTCTCTTCCCTTAGCTGAAGAGCCTCTATTCCTTCAACTGATCCTCATGCTACATTAAGCTCATAAGTCACTCACCACCCTGGTTGCTTCCCTCTGTACATTTTCCAGTTTTTCAATATCTATTTTACCATGGAGCTTGAAACTGAGCACAACAGTTCAGATGAGGTCTGAAGAATGAAAACAAACAAAACAACCAGGGATTTGATGCCTAGCATAAGTATATATCATATATATATATATATATATATATATATATATATATATATATATATATATATATATATATATATATATATATATATGATATATATAGCATATAACTTATCACACTAATTCATCATTGAATTTGTGGCTCATCAAAACTGCCTGATATTTTTCAGACAAAATGCTATCTAACTATAACTTATCCATTTTATACTTGTAAAATATTTGTACTTAGGGAACCTACCTGGCACCCTAGATAGAATGCTAGGTCTGGAATGAAAAAGTCCTGAGTTCAAATCCATCCTCAGGCACTTAGTCAATGTTTGACACTGGGCAAGTCATTTAATCTGTCTGTGACTCATTTTTTCATCTGTAAAATGTGGATAGTAATAGTACCTACCTACCTACCAGAGTTGTTACAAAGATCAAAATAGATATTTATAAAGCGGTTCCACAGTATCTGGCACATAGTAGGTACTACGTAAGTGCTGGCTACTACAACTACTTTTTTTGAACTAAGGGTAAGACTTTATATTTATTCCTATTGAATTTCATCTTACTAGATTCAGCACAATGCTCTACACTAACAGAATCTTTTTGAAAAAAATTGTATTTATCTAACATGTTATCTATCCCTCTATAACTATGTTATCTGAAAATTTAATGAGTACACTATCTATGCTTTTATCCAACCCATTGATAAAAATGTTAAATAGCATAGGGTCAGGAATCATCCCTGAAGTGGTTGATTGTTCTCCTTCCTGACAGAAAAGGACCACGATGACATCACTATGTCAAGGTCAAGGTACAGAGTGTCAGACTGTGGCTTATCAGACTAAAATGAGGTCCAACCACAAATTGGGCACAAACAGTCCAGATGATCATTTGCAGTAGAGATGCTTCCAAACCATACTATACTGGAGATCCCACGGCATGTGATCATGTCAGCATTAATAACTATTAATTTTAGTTCAATTAAACGATATAGTTCACCTGGATCAATAACTTGAATTCAACAAGGGCCATTAGGAACTGTCTTACTTATGTTGGGCATCAACTCCCTGGCTGTTTTGTTTGTTTTCATTCTTCAGTTGAAATATCATTTTCCTTGGCAGAAAAAATAAGAGCAAAATAAAAACTGAGTGGCTCTGTGTTCCCTTTGTCATCATCCTCCAATTCTTTCCAAATATCCCTTCTTAGTTCTTCATTTTTTCCCCAAAAATGTTTTTCAAAATCCATTTTTATTTCCCTTAGCTTCTCTCCTTAGCAGATTCAATTTATTCTAAGCTTCTGTACTCCTGAAATTACTTCTAAAGCTATACTCATATTCATCATCTGTGATGTGGTCTTGCTTCTATGTTCTGCCTATAACTAGCAGGTGTCACCGTGGAGGCAAAGTTTTCTGACTGGTACTTCCTTCTTTCTATTCACTCCTCCTTTCTGGAAAAGGGGATTCCTGTATCTTCCCAGGCCACAACTACCTCTTCCCATGGAGTGCCTCTTTTTGATCAGTGCTCTCCCCTTTTTGCTGCCTCTGTTTTCTTCAGAGGCTATACATAGGGATGGGGAACCTGCAACCCTGAGGCTTTTGGTTGCCTTCTAGGTCCTTGGATACAGACTTTCAACTGAGTCCAAGTTTTATGGAACAAATTCTTTCATTAAGGAGATTTGTTCTGTGAAGATTAGATTCAATCAAAGGGCCACACTTGAGGACCTAGAGGGTCACATGTGGCCTTAAGGCCCCATGTTTCCCAGATGCTAGAGATTTAATTAGTCATAGCTTGTAACTATGACTAGCTTGTATGTAATCTAGGGGTAATCCAATGGCCCTCAAGTCTACATGACTTCTTTTCTTCTACTATTTTGTGGAATTTATATTAGAGAAAAATTATTAATTAAATCATAATAGCTAAGAGCCCTCAACTGGAAAAACTCCTAACATTTGGACAGAAGTTTAGATATCAGCTCTATTTATATTGTGTGTATTTCCATTTCTCCATTCTTCTCTGACATGGATGAAATATCTAGACATGCAGGATAAAACTTCATGATTGACCATGGATTTTTATGTGAGTAGAAATCAAGATAAAGTAAATAGCTTAGAAAAAAAGAAATACTATATTAATATATAAAAATGCTTCTTATTGTTGGGGAAAGTTAAGGAAAGACTAGACTTTTGAGTGCATCCTATAGTTCCTGAAGAGGTGTTTACAAGTCAAAACTTCAGGCTGAAATCTTGAATGCAGCTGCAAAGACCCTATATACCACTCTGTCCTTCTTGCTATGTATGCCAAAACTCTCTGTTTCTCTCTCTCTCTCTCTCTCTCTCCTCTTCCTCCTCCTCCTCCTCCTCTCCATCCATTTCTCCCTCCATTCTCTCCCTCCCTCCCTCCTTCCTTCCCTTCTTCCTTTCCTCCCTCAATCCCTCCCTCAATATTATTTTGGTGAATTGATATTGGTTTAACCTCAGATAGCTATTTACTTGTATTCTCTTCTAAGAAAAAAAGAGTCAAAGACAACTTGAATATGCACAATTGTGGAAAATTTGTTATTAAGCCCTGATCTCTCCCTCTAGAAATTATTTTGCATAATATCTATGTCTATCTAGCTCTTTCTCTCTATCTAGAGATATACATTTTGTATTTTAAAAGGCAATATAGCCTAGAGAACTACCTTTGGAACGAATAACACCTGGTTTGAAGTCCTATCTCTGATGCATACTGTGTGACCCTGGGCAAGTCACTTAATCTCTCAGTGCCCCACCCTCGCCAGTTAATTTCTTTACTAAGAATTCCCTACATCAATGAAATCACATTCCCCCTCCCCCCAAAAAATAGGCAGGAGCTATTTTAAAAAATTTTTGTCTTCGTGACTGCCAGAGTCTCACACAGTGCTCTACACGTAGTATATGCTCAATAAATGTTAGTTGAATTGAATTAAATAAGGTTTATACACATTTGGGGAAAAATCTGATGAATAGTTTATTATTCTTAGTTTAAAACGTCTATCTTTTTTAATGTACAATCCCACTTCCAAGGGACAAGTAATAAAAGGTTATATGTTTCATATATAATATATATATATATATATATATATATATATAGATATAGATATATATATCAGAAGAAACAACATGAGTTTGAACAAACTTTTTTTTAAAATAGAAATCAGTCATGAAGAAAGCTATTGTGAAGTGACAAAGTTATTTCTGGATGTAAAGAGACACCTGATGAGTTATAGTTCTCCATTGCAGGATATTGTCCATCTCAATTCTCAATAACTACACCTTCTATACTGGTTTCTATTGGAAACTGAATAGCTAATGATGTTTTTTCATCTATATGTTGGTTTTCTAAGACTGTTTAAATAATATCCTTATGAAATTGTCATGTTAAATATTTTTCTGATGTAATTCCAAGTTGATAAAATATAAACTCACACATTGTGCTTTGTGTTTAATTTAAAGAGCAATAGAGTAATTCTTCTGTTGATTGTCTAATTAAATATAAATATTACAAAATCATAAAATCTTTACTATCTTTCTATCCAAAAACAGAAACCCCAGATTTGTTGTTCCCTATTTTCATATTTTGCAATGAGTCATTTTTAACCTTTTCCTTGATGGAAGTCTTTGATCTCATTCAATGTCATGCTGTCCTGGTGTAGAAACTCTCACCAAATACATAGAACAGTATCATATTTTTTAACTTGTACTCTTAGAGAATTCCTGAGACAAGAGAGGTTAAGTGACTTGCCCTTGGTCATATAGGTAGTATGTATCAAATTTAGGACTTGATCCTGAATCTTCTTGACCTGCGCCCCCCCCCCGCAAGACCCATCCTCTTAGTGATGCCTGTTTACGTTGTTTTGTTGCTCTTTTTAATGTAGGGGTTTTAAAAATTATAGTTATCAGAAGAAAAAAATGGTTTATCAAAAGTGAGCTAGGAAATTGGTCATAGTCTTTTCTTCTGTACTTAACTGAGTATTTTCGCTATAGAGAATATTTAAATTTTAGTGAAAGAGTTATAGATAGACTATGGCATCTCTCAGCTATTGTCTAGAATCTTAAAATTCTGAACAGAATCTAGAATTATTCATTACAACATAGACCAATAAGTCATTCTTTGAACTGATATAAAACTGAAAATAGTGTGGTCTGTAATTCAATTTATTACAATGCACCCAGAGTATAATCACCCTACCAATAGGGTCTATAGACAAGCCCCCAAAATGTAACAAGACAATTGAGGTAATCTCATCTGAGGGAATTACCACCTAATATCTATGTGTGTTAGACTCCTCTCTGGATTTGAATTGATTTTCCAAGCTGCTTTTATAAAGCAGGTCTAAGTTTCCAGAGATAGACCATCACCACAGAACTCAGACTTAAACTCCCTTACAGTCCTAGGGTCTATCCACTCTAACTCTCAAGCCCCTATCCCACATATCTTCTTTTTACACAACTCAAAATAATGCCACTTAGTTCTTAAAATAATTTACTTAACAATAAAGCAAAATAAATAATACTACGAACATTAACACATTAAAATAAATATATAAATAACAAAATATTTTCCAAAACACATATAAACCTGGATCACACTCTCCTGCCAATGTGCTCAATTGCTATGCTGAAGAATGGGAACACATTTATAAGAACATGAAATGGAAACATAGGACAGTGGAAAATTCATGTGCACAGGGTAACTCACAACTCTAGACAACAATATTTTAATATTTAATGTATTAATTTTTAAAAGGGAGAGAATAGAGGGAGAAATGGAGAAAGAAGAGGAAGAGGAGAAGGAAAAGGAGAGAGAGAGAGAGAGAGAGAGAGAGAATTTTAATATTATTGGTTCATTGGGTAGACTTCAGAACAACCTGGAAAGACTTATATGAACTGATGCTGAGTGAAGAGAGCCGAATCAGGAGGACATCGTACACAGTAACAAGCACAGTGTGCAATGACTAACTTTTATATACTTAACTCTTCTCAGTAATCCAAGGACCTCAAATAATTCCAAAAGATTCATGATGGAAAATCCTAACCATATTCAGAGAAAAACAATATAGTTTGAATGCAGATTGAAGCAAACTATTTTCTTTTTTGTTTTGTTTTTCTCATGGTTCTTCTCATTCATTCTAATTCTTCTACACAATATGACCAATGTGAAAATATGTTTAATAGAGATGTATATGTAGAGCCTATATGGGATTGCATGCTGTCTTGGGGAGGGGGGAGGAGAGGAAAGGGAAGAAAATTTAAAATTTATAGAAGTGAATGTTGAAAACTACAAATAAATTAACTTATAAAAATATTATTGGTTCATTCAGCAACATCTACACCACATGAAATTCCCTTTCTGTTCATTGCTTGACTGTTGATTTTCACTAGTCCATTGTAATGTTAACGTAAGGTTAATGGTGGGTTGGGGGAAGAGTTAAAGATCTTCCAGGCCTATTAATATGCCTCAATACCTTTTGTTAATTTCTACTGAGGCACTGGGTCAGAGGTCGGACATGCTCTCTGTCTCTGAAAAGTGTATATATACTCTGAGGTGATGTTTTACTTTGGGGCTTACTCATTGCAAGTGTTTGTTTGAGCAGACGAGACTCTGGGTAACCACTAAAGAGCCCTTCAGCTTTGAAAACCCAGATGTTGGTGCTTCTCTCTCTGGTAACTATGTATGTAATATATGCAATGGTCAAAAAGCTGGATCTGTCTGTTGATCTGTGATGTATATATTGCTTATGGTCAGACAATTGGAAGCCCTGTCTGTTGATCTTTATTTCTCTGCTAGTATTTTCTCTGTTAGTATATGTATTTGATTAAAGTGATTGTTGACCCCCTCAAAAGTTGCTTTCCTTTTAGAAAAGCAAATCTAAGAATCTGTACAGCAGACCCTCTTGTGTATGCCAGGGTCCTAGTTACTACATCCATCTGGGGAATTATTTTCTCTTCTTGAGCCCTGCTTTTATATATTCTCTCAATTGAGTGTCAACTTTAACAGGACACTTAATATAAATAGCAATTCTTTTTAAGTTAGATAACTTTCAAGTTCATCAACCTGAATATCCCTGGGCTATAAGGTCCAAACCAGCTATTTATTCATTCATCCATATGGTGTGCTATCTAATCAGAATGGCTTTCACACAAACAAGAGCTCATGTTCATTCTTTAAGTCAGGTCACCAGGATACTATTGTAGTTACAAAACTCCTTTTGTTTTTCCTTTCCAAAGCAAAGGAGTCAGCAGAGAACAAAACACCCTTATGAAAAGCTTCATCTTTCACCAACTCTAGGTGGCAATAAAGGGCAACAGCTGTCATTGGAGCTCTGCACTTGTGTCATTAATTCTCTCTGACCAATCAGGAAAAACTCAGCAACAGTATCCTCTCAGCTGAAGGCTTCTAATTGCCACAGTGATGACTGAGAAACTTTTAAACACTTTTGCTATATATTCAGCTCTTCTTAGGTCTCTAATTCCACCATGTGTGATGCCTCTTTTCCTTCTATTCACTATGTTTTCTGTGTTTAAATTACATTATTCAGACATTTTTCAGTTATATCTGACTCTTCATGACTGCATTTGGAATTTTTTGGCAAAGATACTGGAGTGGTCTGCCATTTCCTTCTCATTTTACAGATGAAGAAACTGAGGCAAATGGAATTAAGTGATTTGCCCAGGGTCATCCAGCTAGTAAGTGTCTGAGGCCAGATTTGAACTCAGGAAGATAAGTCTTCCTGCCTACAGACCTGGCACTCTATCCACGGCACTACCAGCTGCTCAGTAATTGACCATTTGCTTAAAAAGTCACAACTACCCAAATTTTTCTATAAATTGAAGTCCTTTTTCAATCATATCCCAGTTTCCAAATGGTATATGAGTTCTCATTTTCTTAATTTTACCTTATTTAGTTATAAAACCTGTATGCTTGTATAAAATATGCAGATTAGAAGAGATAGCCAGCATGTCTTGAATCCAAAGGTTCCAATATGGTACCATGTCCCCTTTGTGTTCTTGATACTATATCTATCCATGATGACATTTCTTTAATTTTTCACAAATAAAAGTTTTTTTCCCCTCTTTCTAGTATTAAAGTGTTACCAAACAAGTGAGGTATCTCTTCACGTTGTTGACCAAGTCCTGCATTACACATTATGTATAATTTTTCTCTCCAAAACTGTCCCAAATCCCAACTGAAAGTTATTTTTTCCTACATATATTTTAGCATTATTAAAACAAAGTTCTTTTTCTGCTAGTATTAGGTAACAAAATGTTTACCCATAAAAGGTGCAATAATTCATCCTTGAACAAGAGATGGTTATAGGTAATGGGACTTGACAACAGACTGGGTTGGGGAGAGAGATGAAGGAGAGTAGGGTGTCAAGGATGACACTTGGTTTGACTGGAAGGATGATAATGCCCTCAGTAATAGGAAAGATGGGAAGAAGGAAGGACTTGGAGGGGAAAGAAAATGAGTTCACTTTTGGACACATTATGTTTAAGATGTCTATGGGATATCCAATTCAAGAAGCCAAGGAGAAACTGGAGATAAAGGACTAGAGGTCAAAAGAGAAGTTAAAACTAGATACATCAATTTGATCATCATCAGCATTGAGATAATTGAATGGGTGTTCCCTAGATTACCAAGCAAAATGGTACAAAGGGGGAAAGAGTATGGGACAGATCCTTGAGGGATGCCTCCAGTTAGTGGTTGGGACCTGAATAAAAATCTGGTAAAAGAAACTGAAAAGAGAGGTAGAAAGAGAACCAAGATAGGATTTACATTTCATTATTGTAGCAGGAAAGATACAACATATACAAAGACTGGTAAATACAAATATACATACAAAGTTATTTTTGAGGGAGTGAGAGGCAACAAGAATTTTATTTTACTTTAAAGCTTTTTAAATTTAATTTCATTTTCAATTACAAAGTCTCTCCTTTCTGTCACCCTCCCCCATTCATTGTGAAAGTAGGAAACAGAGATCCAATATAAATGTGAAGTCATGCAAATCATGTTTTCTCACTAACCATCGAATAAGCATTTATTAAGCATATGCTAATTAATAGAGCCAGACTCAATGTTAAGTACTTTATAAATATTATTGTATTTCATTCTCACAACAACCTGGGAGGTAAGAGCTCTTCTTATCCCCATTTTAAAGCTGAAGGAGCCTAAGTGATTTTACCCAGGGTCACACACAATGAGGCTGTAGGCTCTCTTATCCTGTGCCATCAGCTGCCTGAAGAGAGTGCAAAGCAAGACATGGCGGACCAGGGCAGAGGAGGGCGACATACACGAGTTGTCTTCTTTTGTAGAAAGTGCTACCTGAGTTAAATTCTGAAGGGAGATAGAGATTCTAGGAAGCAGAGATGAGGAGGGAAAATATTCCATGCATGCCATTAGAGAGGAAGAGAAATAATCAAATTGATTGCAAAATTGTCCACTCAAACAATATTTTATGTCTTTTGTGAAATGACAGTGGAAGATGCTATCCACTATGTTTACTAGATGATCCTTACACAAAGATTCTTTCAATAAATTCTTTCTAAAGAAGAAGCATAATGGTAAGAAGGCTTGAGTCAAAAGAGTCAGAAGAGTTCAAGTACAAGTCTAAGTTCTTCTTAGCCATTTGATCTTGGGTATCTACTGCCACCTTCACTGGGACGTCTAGGTCATCAAGCTTAGTTGGGAGACATAGCTGGCACAAACTTCATTAGTTCATTAGGGAAACTTGAGTGGCTCAGAGAGGAATGAAGTATAAGCTCAAGGCTATCACACTTGGTAAGACCTGTGCTCTGATCTTGTTCTACATATTTTCCCATTGTTACTTTACTTCTGAGGCAGTATTTAACTTAAGTCCTTCTCTAGAATGGCTATTGCTTTGCAAACATATTCAGCTGCCCAAATGTGCTAGACTATTCCACATCTGATTGTAATTAGGCAGACATAGTATTGATGAGGATGAGTAGTTCAGTGTTGATGAGAGTGTTTCAGCAAATTTCTATCCTTTACTACAAGTACACCTGGGATGGAGCTATCATCAAGACCATCAGGTTATGCAGTGTGTTATTTAGCCTGCCTGAGCTTCAGCTTAAACCATACTTATCTCACAGAGATGCTGTGAAGAAATTATGAAATGTTATAAAAATATAAATTGGTGATTCTGTTTTCAGGAATAAGTTTGCTATTGTTTTCATTCATTCAACCAATTTTCATTAGACTCTATGTGTAATGTACTATACTCAGCAGGAAGAACACAGGGTTTGTGTCTTCAAGGAACTTAGAAATTAATAAATTAATAGTGTTGAGTGAGTGAGCCAGTCTATGAGAGAGAGAGAGAGAGAGAGAGAGAGAGAGAGAGAAAGAGAGAGAGAAAGGGGAGTATGAATACTACATTGTTGTCACACTATGAGGGCTCCTCTGGGATTTATTAGGGTGCTTTTGCATTGTTGGGAAACCATTGAAGAGATTCGTCATCTAGTATTTATCATATCCCCTAGTGTCATAGAAATCTGCTAGAGAAAAAAAGTGAATTTCTAAAATAAATTTTCCAGTGTATTTTCCTTTTAAAAATTAGATCATTTTCTATGATATAATTTATTTTAATATTTAAGTGTAATTTACCATATCTATTAGTATATATGGAGGCAAATATGAATAATGACACAGCATGTCCAGAGCACTGGTGCTTAGCAATGCTGTTAGAGCTATACAGAAGACACTTAATTAAGGGAATAACATCTGACTTAAATAAAGATGTTGAAGAGGTTTTAAAAGATGCTATTGAGAATGTAAAGCACTAAGTGATATGAGGTGAAAAATAAAACCTTATCTGTTTTCTTCAAATTGCTTAAGGATATAGATCCTTCTAAAATAACTAGCCGGGCAGGAGTTTCAAAAAGTGATTGGAGCTCATTACCAAAGTTAAAATGATGTCACTTAAGAAGGAGGTATATGGAAATGTTATTTTAGACTGACTTGGAAGAAATAGTCATTTGAATAGCTAGAAACAGATACAGATTAAAAAATAGGCACCCATATACTATATAGTATAACCAGTTGCAAGGTTAAGATTTTTTTAGAGAATGATACATGTTCCCCTGAGAAAAAAAAAAGTGGGATATTTGAGATAGTAATGGAACTGAAGTCTTACTAGAGTGTCTTACATTGACTATCAGAATAGAAAGAAATAGCCAAGGTACCTTTGCCATCACAGTGGCTCAGATATACATTAGAGTGATGTGAAAAATGAAATGCAGGGTTTTTTTTGTTTGAGAAGATGAATTCCAAAGAGTCAACTTTGGGGAATGGATATGGGGCCAGGGAAAAAGATCATTCTGTACTGCAGAAAAAGTAAAAATAATCCTCAATTAAGTCACAGTAACTTGATGCAGGAACACTATAATCAGTCAATAAACACTTATTAAGCACTTACTCTGTGCTAAACACTGTGCAAAAGATTGGAGAGGAAAAGAAAAGTCAAAAGACAATCTGTCCCTGCTCTTAAGGAGCTCACAGTCCAACATTTAAACAACTATGTTCATATGAGATATATACAGGATAAATTGGAGATGATGCATAGAGTAAAGGCATTAGAATAGGAGGGAAATTAAAGAAGACTTCCTATGGGTGGGTTTCAGCTGGGAGTTCAAGGAAGTCAGGAGGGAGAAAATTACAGGCATAGAAAAAAATCAGGGGAGAAGCACAGAGAGTTGGGAGAGGGAGTATCTTGTTTGAAGAATGGCAAAGAGACCAGTGTCATTGGTTCAAAGAGCATGTGGCAGAATGTAAGGTGTAAGAAGACTGGTAGGGTAAAGGGACAGATTATAAAGGGCTTTGAATGCCAACAGAGAATATTAGAATTGATCCTGGAGTTGATAGGGAGCCATTCATTTACTGAACAGAAGGGTGAAATAAACAGTCCTGAGCTTTAAGAAGAGCACTTTGACAGTTGAGTGGAATAGAATGGGGAAAGATTTGAGGCAGTGAGACCAATGATCAGTTCTTGTAGTAATAAAGGCATAAAAGAATAAGGTCTTGTACTATGGTGATAGTAGTGTCAGAGGAGAGAAGGAGACACATGCAAGGAAATTTATAAAGATAAGATTGACAGGCATCAACAACAAATTTGATATTGAAGGAAGGGGGAAGTAAGAGAGAGTAAGGATTTGAGGATGATGTATAGTTGACAATTTTAGGTTACTAGGAGGATATGGGTACCCTCAATAGTAATAAGGAACAGTAGTAGGAGGTAGAGTCAAGGTGGTAGAGTGAAGTCAATATTTTTGCTGAGCTCTTCTAACATACTCCCTCTACAACAATCTAAAAAAAAATGTACTAAACCAAATTCTAAGCAGGAAAGCCAATTAAAAGTCATAGTAAGTCATGCTTCCAGGGCAAGGAAATTTAGGTAGACAGAAAATGAAATCTATAGACAGTGAGATGGACACTAATGAAGAATGAGGCATAGCAGAAGTAGTGGCGATGACAGGAATGGGCTGTGGCAGTGCCAGCAGTGGCAAAGAACAGCTCATCCCCCAGGGCTGGTAAGAGGACTGAACACCTAGTCCAAAAGAGATCCAGAGGGGACTCACATACTAGCACTGGAAGCAGAAACATCATCTGACAGCTCTGTTGAGCATCACTCAGGTCTAGGTCATGGTTCCAGGGTGGAAAGGGAGTAGGAATCCTTGCTGTTTAGGGACTGGAGTGTAAATCAGGTGGGTAATGACCAGATCTCTTCCTGAATTTGTAAGCACAAATTTTATAGGCCTCCGGACTGATGTATGAAAGCAGCAGAAGGACATGAAAGACAGACGCTCAGGCCAGTTATTCCCATACCTCAGAGGTGAGCAGAGACAATACAATATAAAATTCAGAATCAGGAAGTAGGCTAGGGAAAAAAAAAGCAGGCAGACAAAAAAAAGAACCTGAACCTGACCATAAAAATCTATTTTGATGACAGGGAAGTACAGGACACAGACTCGGAAGAAAACAAATGACTTGAAAACACTTACAAAGAAAAAGTTCAAAGAAAAATACAGATGGGACACAAGCCCCAAAAGAATACCTATAAGAACTTTTAAAAAGGGCCAAAAATGATTTTTAAAATCAAATAAGATCAATAGAGGTAAAATTTGGAAAAGAAATGAGAGCAGTGTTAGAAAATTATGAAAAAAGAATTTACAACTTGGTAAAAGAGATACAAAAGTATAAAAAAAACTCCTTGAAAACACTTAATTAAAAAACTCCTTGAAAATCAAAAGTATCCAAATAGTTAAAAAAACACAAAAAACCCAAAGAAAATAATTCCTTATGTAAAGAGTTATTTTTGGAGGATTTTTGGAAGCAATTGGCTCAATGAAACAAGATGAAGTCAAAAGACTGAAAAACAGAAGAAAATGTGAAATATCTCAGGGAAAAAATGACTGACCTGGAAAATGGATTGAGGAGAGATCGTTTAAGAACATTGAACTATCTGAAATCCATGATCAAGAAAATAGTTTAGACATCACATTTCAAGAAATTATAAAGGAAAATTGTCCACATATTTTAGAATCAGAGAGCAAAGTTGAAGTTGAAAGAATCTGCCAGTCACCTCATAAAAGAAAATTCAAGATGGAAACTTCCAGGAATATCATAACCAAAGTTCAGAGCTCCTAGGTCAAGGAGAAAATACTGCAATTCAAATAATACAAAGAAAAAATTATTCAAATACTATAAAGCAACAGTCAGAATCACACAAAACTTAGAAGCTACCATGACAAAGAAAAGGAGATGTTGGAATAAAATATAATGGAGGACAAAGGAACTAGGATTACAACCAAGAATAACCTATGCAGCAAAATTGAGTATAATCCTACCTGGCAGAAAATGAATATTTAGTAAAACAGAAGACTTTCAAGCATTCTTGATTTATTTTAAAAAAAGAGCTGAGCAGAAAATTTGGTATTCAAACACAAAATTCAAGAAAACCAGAAAAAGGAAAACATAAAAGATTAAATTGTAAAAGACTTAATAAGGTTAAACTGTTTATATCCCCATATAGAAAGATGATATATGTAACCTCTAAGAACTTCATCATCATTAGGATGTGAGAAGGTCTACTTAGAGGGCAAGGGTGTGAGTATAATATATTAGAGTGATCTCAAAAGAAGAATACAAGGGTGAGAAAGAAGGTTGCATTGGGAGAAGGGGGAAGAGGAATAATGAGGAAAGTTGTCTCACATAAAAGAGATGTGCTGTGGCCAGCGCAGTCCAGCAGGTCCTGGGCTGTTATGGGCTCACAGAGTGAGGATGAAAAGATAGGCGGAACACAGCAGTCTGAACAAACTGAGTTTATTCTGGACATACTGAGCCAATGATTCAGGGAATCGGGATGCTTAAATAGTAAAAAACCATAAAGGTAGTGATTGAAGCATGAAACAGAGCAGATGATGATAAGTAGAAAGGGAGGCTTCAAGGCCTCTATATTGAAATGTTATCCTGTATAGCAGGAGCCCTGATTTCTGGAACTTCAACACCCAAATACAAGGACATGCACCTGAGAACAATATGTCACTTGACTTCTCAAGCCAGCTACTTTTCTCTCTTGGAGGATGGGAACTCTTGATCAGGGGCTCTTTCAAACCCCTCAAGGTTCTCTACAGAGGTACACAAGGAAAACTTTTTATAATGGAGGGGAAAATGAGAGGAAAGGGAATGAACAGACAGTATTTGAACCTTACTCTCATATGAACTGGTTCAAGGAATAAAGAAGATATGTGCATGTGCATACACATACACACATACACAGATACGCATATACATAAGCATATATACATATATTCACATACACACATAAAATATACATATATGTATATATACACATATACACACACAATTGGATATAGAAATCCATCTCACATACAGGGAAGTAGAAAGGGAGGGAACAATGAGAAATGAGGGTGGGAAGGATATGAAGATGGGTAAATTAAGGAAGGCAGTGGTCAGAAGCAACAGAGACTTTTGAGGAGGACAGGATAAAAAAGAAGATAAATAGAAAAGAAAAGGATGAAGGGAATTACACAACTAGCAGTCATACTTATGAATATGAAAAGAATGAACAAATCCATAAAACAAAGCAGGATAGCAGAATGAATTTGAAGCAGAATCCAATGCTATGTTGTTTATAAGAGACACATTTGTAATAGAAGGACACACACAGAGTTAAGATAAGGTGCTGAAGGAGAATCTATTTTTAGCTGAAGTAAAAAGCAACACAAAACTCAGTAGCTATTCTGATCTCAGACAAAACAAAAGCAAAAATAGACTTAATTAAAAGAGATAAACAGGGAAACTACAGTTTGCTTAAAGGTACCAGACAATAAGTTAATATCAATGCTTAACATACATGCAAAGCATCCAAATTCTTAAAGGAAAAATTTAATACGTTGCAGGAGGAAATAGTAAAACTACTCTTGTGGTGAACTCAACTTATCCTTCTCAAACTTAGATAAACCTAACCATAAAATAAATGTTTAAAAGTTAAGGTGATGAATAGAAAAGTTAGATTAGGCAGAAATCTGGAGAATATTAAATGGGAATGAAAGAAGTACACATTTTCAGCTCTACATGCACCTTCACAAAAATTGATCATGTATTAATGAATAGGTGGCACAGTGGAAAGAGCAGCAGGCCTAGAGTCAGGAAGACCTGAGGTCAAATCCAGCCTCAGGCACTTACTTAGGATCTATGTGACCTGGGCAATTTACTTAACTTTGTTTGCCTCAGTTTCCTCATCTGTAAAATGAGCTGGGGAAGGAAATGGCAAACTCCAAAAATACTCCAATACACCCTACTCCACAAGTAGGGTGACAAAGAGTTGAATACAACTGAAAAAATGAGTGAACCACAACATTGAGGCATAAAAACCTCATAAATGCAGAAAAGCAGAGAAATCAAATGTACTCCTTTCAGACCATAATGAAATTTTAAAAAATAGCATTCAATAAAGGGTCTTGGAAATATAAGTTAAAAATTAACTGAAAAAGAAATTTACCTATTCCTAAAGAATGAGTGGGTCAAATAACATGATAGAAACAATTAATAATTTCATGAAAGATAATGACAACAATGAAACCACCTATCTAAAAATTTGGGATGTAGCCAAATCAGTACTTAGGGGAAATTTTATATCTCTAAACATTTTCATCAATAAAAGAGAAAAATCCAAAAAACAATTTGGTCATAAAGCTGAGAGAGAGAGAGAGAGAGAGAGAGAGAGAGAGAGAGAGAGAGAGAAGTAACTAATTTAAAACTCCCAATTAAGCAACAAAAGAGAAATTCTGAAAATCAAAGGAGAGATTAACAAAATGAAAGTTAAAAAACTTTCAAAGTAATAAATAAAGCTAGAAAGTGTTTTTTAAAAAAGAATAGTAAAATAAGACATTGGCTAAAGGGTGAATGTGAAACCAATAAAGATAAAATTAAAACAATTATTAGTATCTATTTTGCCCAACCATATGCTAATAAAATTGACAATCTAAACAAAATGAATATGTATAAAAATATAAATTTCCTAGATTAATAGAATAAGAATTAGAAGATTACATAACCCTATCTTTAGGAAAACAAATTCAACAAGTCATATATGAGTTCCCAAAGAAAAACTCCCCAAGATCAGATGGTTTTACAAATGAATGGTACCAAACATTTAAAGAACAATTCATTCAATACAATGTAAACTGTTTGGGGAAGAATAGGTAAAGAAGGAGTCCAACCAAATTCCTTCTTTGACAAAAATATGGTTTTGTTATCTAAACCAGGAAAAGTAAAAAGAAAGAAAACTATGTATCAATTTTCCTAATGAATATTGATGCAAAAAATTTAAACAGTAATAAGGAAGAGAAAAATTTGGAGAGAAGAAGAATTTGGGGGTGGAGAATAATGAGTTCACTTTTGAACATGTTAAGCTTAAGATGCCTGTGGGACATTATGTTTATGATATTCAATAAGCAGTTGGATATTTGAAACTGGCAGTCAGAAGAAAGATTAAAGATGAGTAATAGATTTGACTGGAGAAGGAAATGGCAGTCCAGTGTTCACCAAGAAAATCCTGCCACGAAAACCAAATGGGATAATGAAGAGTCAGGCACAACTGAGCAAGTAGATTTGAGAATCATGATGACTGAAATGATGACTGAATCTATGAAAGCTGATATCACCAAGTGAACTAGGATAAGACAGAGGTGTCAAACTCGCTGCCCACTGACTAAAGAGTGGTTTGAACCAGTGGGGCCCAAACCAGAATAAAATGTAATTGGGAAATGTTTAACAAAATAAATAAAAATGCAATACAACAGAGAGAATGTTAATTTGTGGTTTTCTTAGTCAATATGCCCGTTTCTATTTCAGTCTGACACTACTGATATGAGATATCATCAAAAGAAAAGAACCATTTTATATAACTGTGGACTACTTGTTTAAAAATGTGTTAAGTACTTTGGATGGTAGAATTATCACTTGATTTAAAGGAAGCTGATACGCATGGAACAAGTGCTGACAAATTAGTTGCAACATGAGGTCTGAAATGTTTCTAAGGATTGAAGAAGATAAAGTTTTGTGAAAAATCTTTGGTGATCAGAAAATATTAGAGGAATTTTTTGAAGGTGAGATTCTCAATTGATGACAAAATTATAACATGATGTGTACAAAAAGACTAATATGGCTAGCAATCCATTTGATACAGCAAAAGAAAACTACTGCATTAAAGGAGAAATCTAATTAATTTAAACTCAGCTTGTTCTTAAGTCAGGTAAAACATATGATTTTAATTCCCACCCCACCCCCAACGCTGTGCCTACAATTGAAGAGGGCTTCAATCCAGATGTGATTGCATATTGGTACCCCCAGAGGTTCAGATGGGTTCAATTCAAACAATGAAAGAATATTAAACTTCAAAACGACTCCATTTTGCCTTTGTTGTATGGAGAGAACAAAATGCATTATTAGGAAACTGTAATAAGCCTCCAAAGTCCACAAAGAGCTTAAAGTTACTTTAACACGGTAATAATCAACAATCTAGAAATTTAGAGACTCAGGATGTCAGAATTATAATGCCAGTGATTAGATTTGCATACAATGTACCAGGTCAAAAAGAAAGGTAATTACTTCCATAGCCAAACAGAGTCTCTGTAATGGCGTCTATGTATTGCATGTTCTATTTCATACCATTTATTGTTATTGAAATGTTGTGGGATTAGTTTTTTTTACTGTTTACAAAATGTTGATATGTATATATATGTTGTGGGATTAGTTTTTTTACTGTTTACAAAATGTGTGCATATATGGTCATGTGTAGTGTTGTTAATAGAGTTGATAAACTGTAAATCAAATAAATAGAGACTGTGGGAAACTTTCTTAAGACCTGTCAGTCAGAACCGAAAGAAAGGCAAAATTTTTGAGTTCCACATCATAAAGTAGAGGTAAGTCACTAAACATAAGAGGCCCTTATGAGAAGCATTAGAAGCTTAAGGAAAGCCCAGTAGAAGAAGGAAGGAAATCTGAGTGTTAGGAACCAGAAGAAACTGGGAATAGGGGACACAGAAGGTGACAAGAAGACCTCCCTACAGAAGGCAGAATATAGACACTAGCAAAAATTAAGTAAAGTCAACAAACTGGCTTTGATGTTGGGGTAGGAAGTTGTTTGATTGAAAGAGGGCTTCTGGAATCTGACTGGAACAAAGCAAAATCTTCTGATATTTGGAGTTTTCTGGGTTTATTACTTTCTAATACTAACTATGATCTAAGAGTGAGGAAAACTCTCAGAGTTGGCTCTCTTGTCTTAAACTGCCCTCTATAGCTTATGAAAGGGAGAAACAAAGGGAGAAGAGAAGCTTTGCATCTGCTTTGTTGTGAGCTAAACACATATATTTTGCTAAAAGAACATAGTATTTTCTCAACACCCTTTCAAGGGTGACTGTTTGCTAAAGATTTTGACACTAGTTCAGTGGTCTAAAAGTAGAAGAGAAATCATTTAGCATCAGAGGCATAAGGAACAGAAGAGAGCAAAAAGAAAAGAAGAAGTTTTGCCCAACAGATAATTCATGATACAGACTGTTTGCTAAAAAGAGAACAAGGAGAGAAAGGCTAGCCATCCAGAGTCATGACTTACCTGGACACATGGATTTCCCTACTCATGAGATTCTTATATTTGGTTTCTATAAGAATATCTTCCCCGTAGATATTGTGTGTTTTGGCTGGAAAGTATGACCCAAGTGTATAGGTAGATTGATTTTTAAAAATTATTATTCCTTATTTTTCCTTCTAATGCTATGATTATTTTTGTGTTTGCTTTATTATTTAGTAAATGTTTAATGTTTAAGAGTCAATGGTGTAATTATGGCTGATTTTATGCGAATGGGAAGGATACTGGTGGGAGCTCCTCAGGTACTAAAATGGTAAGTAGCAGGAGTGTATCCTCACAAGTAGATTACTTCTAGAATCTTTAAAGTTTTTTTGTCTTGTTTTTCGCATCTATATGGTTATGGTTATAGTATTGAAAACCTCCAGATCTACCAGTATTAATGTATATTGGAGTGATAATCCTGTTAAGAGAGAGAAAGAGGGTACAAGGTACCATGTCTTGTCCACATACATAAATTCTGATTGTATGACCAAGTATTGTATTGGAGAGATAGCAATTGAATTGGGCTTTGGAGATCAGGTAGAATGTTAGCAGATGAAGATAAGATAAGGCCATACCAAGCATAGAGTATATCATTAAACAAACACAAAGATACAGGAAAACATAGAATACATTTGGTTGTCAATAAGTAGTATAGTTAGGTTGTTATATGCAAAATGTGATAGTACAAAATAAAATGAATTAAAATTTTCATTTCATTTTTTCAATTAACACAAATCCATTTTATGTGTGTGTGTGTGTGTGTGTGTGTGTGTGTAGGTGTGTAGGTTGAATGAAGGTTAAGAAAAGTCCATTGGATTTGGAGATTAAGAAATCATCACTATCTTTGAAGAAAGCAGTTTTGGTGGAATGATAGATACAGCAAAAACTAAATCGTAAAGGGTTAAGAAGAAAGTGAGAGGAGAGAAAGACAAAGCAGCTATTGTTCTAAATGGAACTAGCTACTGAAACTCTTGAAAACTGCTTGTAAGGAGGCTTAGATTTCTAATTTTCTCATCCTGGGCCTTCCTGGTTAATTTCTAGAGACCTCCCCTTTCCTACTGGTCCATATTTCCAGACCCTATATCCACACCAGCAATGTGCCAGATAACACAGCAGGCTTTTTGTCTGAAAATCTTATGTAAACTGTGGTGTTCTACATCTTTTATGTCTTTGACCTGAGGGTACATCTTACTTCTAATCCAGGGCATCACTCTGCATGCTGCTCCATGAGTATGAGCCAAGGAAGCCACATGCCACTCTATACTTGACTGAAATTCTTCACTATGAATTTGCATGACCCATTCCCATGTCACAACCCCATTGGAAAAGAAAGAAGAAAACTCTTGTGACAAATATGTATGATCAAGTAAAACAGATTTCTACATTGATTATGTCCTATATGTGTGTATGTGTGTATGTGTGTGTGTGTGTGTGTGTGTGTGTGTTTGTATGTATTTCATTTTACACCTTAAGTCATCACCTCTTTGTCAGGACGTGGGCACCTGTAACAATAATGCAATGCCCACAGAAACTGCCATGAGTATGCACACATATTTCCAAGGCAAATTTGCAAAATTTAAACTCTCTTCCTCAAAGATTAAACCAGCACATTTATTCAAATACCAGAAAGTTAAATCCATCATAGCAACAAGGAAATCTAAACACATTGTCAATGCAGGGAGATCTGTCGTCCCCAAATCTTCCCTCCATCAGGCCTCCCCACAAATAAGCTCCCTTAGGCAAAATCAATCCCTCTCTCACTCATGCTAGCTGCTCTGCTCTGCTCTGTTCTGCCTGCTCTCTCTCTCAGCTCCATCTCACTCTCTCTTCCTGCTCCAATCATTTGGCAAGCTGTTTCCACCAGAGGCTCCATGTGACTCAGGCTGTGGGTTGGGCCAGAGCTCGAAGCAAGTCATGTGGGCCTATTAAAGGGCAAGGAAGATCTTCAAATTCCCTGACTATTATAGCATCATGCTTCGCCATGAGTCCTTCACTCATCAGAACTCTTAAATCTTTCAAAGCTGTCTTTATAATGACACTATTATTCTTCTGCTCACTTTACATTGCATCATTTCATACAAGTCTTCCTAAGTTTCTCTGAAATATTCCCTTTTGTCATTTCTAAAAGAATAATGTATCATATGTTCCCTTATATGGAATCATCTGCTCTCCATATTCCCCAACTGATGGGCACCCCTTTAGTTTCAAGTTCTTGTCATTACAAATTGAAGGTTATAAATATTTTTGCATCTATTGTTCCTTCTCTTCTTTCTTTAATTTCTTTAGGATCTAACTCTAGTAGAGGTACTGAGGGGTCTGTAGGAGACTGCACACTTTAATAGCATTTGAGATAGAGTTCCAAGTTACTTTCCAACCAGGCTAGACCAATTCACAGCTCCACACACAGTGCATTAATATGTTTCTTTTTCCACAGGTCCTTTAATATTTGTGATTTTCCTTTTTTGTCAACTTTGTCAATCTGATGGCTGTGAGGTGAAACCTCAAAGTTACTTTAATTTGCATTTCTCTAATAACAAATGATTTACAGCATTTTTTCCATATGGCTGTTGATAACTTGAGTTTCTTTCTTAGAAAACTGCATATTTGTTATATTCTTGATTACATTAATCAATTGGGGAATGCCTCTGATTCTTACAATTTGAATCAATTCCATATATATCTTGGAAATGAGACTCTTATCAAAGAAATTTACAAGAGTTTTTTTATTTACCTACATCACTTTTAATGGTTTTGTTGTGCAAATATGTATTTTTTGATATTATGTAATAACAATTGTACATTTTATCTTTCATGATGGTCTCTACCCCTTGACATAAGTTTTTGAAGCTAGTTTAGGGCTAGATTGTGGAGCTGCTTGAATGTCATGAGAAGGACTTTGGATTTGATTTTCTGGGCAATGAAAGATCACTACCACTACCACCACGACAACTACTACTATTACTACTACATGCTAGCTAACTAAGTAGGATTTATATAGGGCTTTAAGGTTTTCAAAGCTCTTTACATATGTTAACTGATCTGATCCCCACAACAACATTATGGGTTGTTATTATACCCATTTTACAGGTGAAGAAATCAAGGCTAAGAAAAGTTAAGTGACTTGACTAGGGTCACACGGTTAATGAGAGTCTGAGGTAAGATCTGAAGTCAGATCTTCCTGACTTACAATACTCTACCCACTGTGCCACCTAGTTACTTAAGGTTTTTG
Source organism: Potorous gilbertii (assembly GCA_028658325.1). Lineage (NCBI taxonomy): Eukaryota > Metazoa > Chordata > Mammalia > Diprotodontia > Potoroidae > Potorous > Potorous gilbertii. Next base: position 451,703,321 of record CM053769.1, read on the forward strand.
TGAGTTGGTGAGTGAAGATTGGTTCATTAAAACATTACCCTACAACATGTTGATTGAAAGATGTTGGGACTGGAGAGAAGGGGATACTTTAGGAAGCTATTCAAATGGGTTAGATGAAAGATACTAATAACTTGAGCTAGAGTAAGGGTAGTGGATTAACCTGTTACCCCTTTTGTCAGACTCTGAACAAAGTTTTTCTCCCTCCCTCCCATCCTTATTAGCCTAGAAGCTCAGACACAAATTAGACTAGATGGCCACATTTTTTCCCCTTGAATTTGTACTGATCTTTTTATCTTGTTATAAAGACTTCCTTCTGTACTTCCTTCCCAGTTCTATCAATACGTCCTTTTATCTCCAGGAGAGCATTGCTTCCTATCAAGTTTTCTATCCCCACCCTCCAGTGATTAAGTCATTGACTGTATTCCACGGTTTTGATTTGGATCAGGTAGACCCAATATCAATTTTCAATAAAATATTAACCAAACACACAGAAAAGCAGCTCATGTGGCTCCATCCTCTCCTTCAATAAAATTAATCGAGTTAGCTATTTACTTTTGCTGTGACTATAGTGTTTTCCCACCTTCCACTCCAAACAAGGAAATGGCACTAAATTCACTTAATACAAATTTATATTATTGTCTGAAGCATTTTAAACAATACTTAATTTAATTTCCTTGTTTGGAATATGGTGCCAGAGAATGGGACTACTGTGTAATGTAAAAATATGATTCATGTATAAACCAGGAGCATACACTGTATTCTCATGTGACTTGTAAGTCTTCTGTTTACATTAAATTGCAATTCAGAACTGCCAACACAGCTCGATGAGCTTTCTGCTATCTCACAAATGAAAAATCAGGTCTTTTCTAGTCTGACACAAGTTCTAGTTAAGTCTTAACTTGCAATCAGACATCTGCTTCATTAGCAAAGCATTGACTGAATGGGTTTAATTTCCACGTTCACTGTGGCTAAACATCAGAAAGCCTGAGTCCTATTCTTCCTTTATGTACATTAGCAGTATCTTGCTGATTTGAGATGAGTCCTCTCACACTGCTCTAGGGAGTTTTGTGTGTTAGATTTATCTGGGGATAGGGCACCTCTCAACTCACTCTTCTCATCTAGCACTTGAACTCAGTTCAGCTTTTTGTGTGAAGGGGTCCAGGACAGAGGGATGGATGGGAACGGAGCAGGCATACTCATTTCAGCTTTTTCCTGATTGTAATCCTAAGTATTCAATAACTCCTTTTCTATGCTATCCAAATAGTGGTTCTTACCATTAAACTGATTGTTGTTTAGTCATTTTTCAGTGGTATCTGACTCTTTGTGATGCTTTATTTTTTTTGACAAAGGCATTGGAGTGGTTTGCCATTTCCTTGATAGATGAGGAACGGAGGTAAACAAGAGAAAGTGACTTGCTCAGGGTCACACGGAGAGTAAGTGTCTGAAGCCAGGTGTGGAATCAGAAAGACAGGTTATTCAGTCACTCTCATTGGAGGTATTCAATGAAAGCCTATATGTCCTGTATTTGTCCCTGTTGTGGAAGGATTCTAGTTCAGGAAAAGTTGAATTAGATGGCCCCTGAGGTCCTTTCCAACTATGAGATTCTGCCAGAAAGGATGATTTCTATAGATTTGTCTGTGAGGGAGAATTAGAAACAGTTTGCTATTGGAGAGTGACATTTTTATGAATTGTGTATTATATATATGTTGTATATTGTTTTATGTATGTGTTGTTACATTTTACAGCTGTTGTTTGCTGCCAAATAATTGCCAAATAGCCCTCAAGAAGGGCACCTAGGTGATGTAAGGGATAGAATGATGGACCCGGAGTCAGAAAGACTCAACTTCCTGAATTAGAATCTGGCCTCAGACACTTACTAGTTGTGTGATCCTGGGTGGGTCACAAATGGAGTCACAAAGAGTTGGCCATGACTGAAATGATTGAAATACAACAAAAAACCATTAAGAGCTCATGTTTTCTTTAGATTTTATTGGTTTCTTCACAATGATTTTATTTGAACTTTCAAGCAAAGGGTTGTGGAAATATAATAATAAAGGTTAAGAAAGTCAAATTCTATAAACAAGTTGTTTTGATTCAGCAAGTCTTATAAGCATCTCGCTTGAGATGAACAATGAAAATTACATTTTCACTGCATAGTTAAGTATTGATAATTAACGGAAAGTAGGAAGAAATCGTGTGTGTGTGTGTGTGTGTGTGTGTGTGTGTGTGTGTATGTGTGTGTAAACTGTTATGAATTACTACTAATCTCTAAGAATCTCTTTTGTTATCTTGCATCCTGAGAGAAATGATCTGTCTTGGCCCTAGAATGAATTGAGATAAGTTGAACAGCTGGTGAGTTTAGTCTTTAATAACCAGGCTTAATTAGATATGGCATTACTTTTTATTTGTAGATGTTTATGTTAGGACATCAGAGATCCTTCTGGCAATGACTGGATCAATTGGAGAAAGACTCCTGAACTGAAAGCTAGATCTGTGTTCTTGTACCTCTAGGTAGTGTAGTGGACAAAATGCTGGTTCTATCGTCAGAACAACCTGAGTTCAAATCTGATCTCAGACACTACCAATGTAACCTTCGGCAAGTGATTTAACTTGTTTGCCTCGGTTTCCTCATATATAAAACTCTTTCAAGCAAATGAGGTGATAATTGCAAAGCACTTAGCATAGTCTCTGGTACATATTATTAAATATTAGCTATTATTTATTAACATTTCTCTGCACCTCAATTTTCTGTCTGTAAAAGGAGTGGGAAGGCCTAGTTAAATGGCTGTGTGCAGATTCATCAGATTTGCAGATGATCCAAAGGTAGGAGGGAAGGTAAAACAGTAGAGGACAGTCACATGCAAAATGTTCTTACAGGTGAGAGTACTGGACTGAATCTAATGACAAGAAATTCAATAAGGAAAGCTTTCTACCTAAGTTCAAAAAAAAAATCACCTTTACCAAGTTCAAGAAGAAAGTGGCAAGTTTAAAATAGCAGCTTGCCTTTAAACATCTGGGAGTTTTAGAGGACAAACTCAGTGTGAGTCAGCAAAGCAATGCAGCAACTGAAAATGCTAATGCTGTTTGGGCTGAATTTGAGAGGTATAGCTTTCAGAAAGAAGGAGGTGATATTTTCTTTGCACTCTGCCATGGTCAGATGCCATTTGAAGCATTTTGTTCAGCTGTAGATACCACAGTTTATTGAGAACATTGATAAGTTAGACAGTATCCTGACACGTATAAGTGGGAAGGAGAAGGGCCTTGGGTCCAGGTCAAATGAAGCTAAGTTGAAATAACTGAGGCAATTTAGTTTGGAGGATAGAGGACTGAGAGAGAAGATGTTTAACAGTGTTTAAGTATTTAAAAGGCCATCCTATGAAAGAGAGAGTAGAATTGTCTTGCTTGGTTCCAGCAGACAGAACCAGCAACAATGGGTACACGTTTCAAAGAGACAAACTGAGGCTTAATGTAAGGCAAAATTCCCTTATAATTAGAGCAGTCTGAAAGTGGGATGTTGTTGTTCAGTTGCAGTCCTGTCTGACTCTTCATGACCCCATTTGGGGTTTTCTTGGCAAAGATATTAAAGTGGTTTGCTATTTTGGTCTCCAAAACATTTTACAGATGAGGAAACTGAGGCAAACAGGTTAAGTGACTTGCCCAGGGTCACATAGCTAGTAAATGTCTGAGGATAGATTTGAACTCAGGAAGATGAGTCTTCCTGACTCAGACCCAGCACTCTAGCTGCCCTGAAAGTAGGATAGACTGTGTCAGGTGGGAGTGGCTTCCTCCTCCATGGCAGTCTTGAAACAGAGGTTAGATGAAGATTTATTCGGTCTGTCATAGTTCATTTTAGTGATGGGCTAGACTTGGCGATTACTGAAGTCCCTTCCATCTCTGAAATGCAATGATTCTATGTGTTACTACCGTCCAAAAGTGGTACAGGTTTCTTTGTAAAGTAGTTAGTTCTTTGTCATTATAACTCTTCAGTCAATAACATCTTCAGATGTTAGTAATTTTGTAGGAATTGTCAGGAATTTTGTAGTCTCAACTCATGCTTTAGCTGGAAGTTTGGACTGGATGACTTCTGAAATCCTTTCCAACTCTGCAATTCTCTGATTTTCAGGCTAGAGGCTGTTAACAGGCAGGTTCATGACTGATGGCAGCTCTGATTCAGATTGCAAAGGTAGCTGGTAGCTGGTGGCTAATTATATGCTTGATAAATTTGTTGTTAAGACAATGCAGCATGTGTCCTCCCCCCATCTGCAAATTGCCAGGTTACTGGAGAGTTTCCTATGTGAACAGCAATTACACTTAATTTGGTCCTGAGATTTCCCCATTTGTCATTATGTCACAAAGTTTACTATTAAAACCTGCTCATGTTGATTGTGAATGAGGCTAAATTTCTGATGGCTCACACATGTAATAAAGCCATTCATAAAAACCAGCAGTATTTAGACTTCTTTACAAACCCCAGAACTTTGATGGCTATTTACATCCCTAAGAAAAGTTTGTTTCCTCTAGGTATTTGTTTGCCCAGTGCATTACTTGTCTAGAAAACAATAAATACCCATAAATATTATAGACCATAGAGCAAGAATTATTGAGATTCTCTAGTCCAACTTGATTGTTTTTAGAGATGAGGAAATAAAATGGGGAAATGTCATGCCCAAGCTAATTAATGGCAGTTAGGATAAGACCCAAGTCTCCTAACTCTTGGTTCCCAGTGTCCTTTTCAACTTACCGAAAAGCTTCAAGATATCACATAAAGGACAGATAGAACCCGCTGAAGAAGAAGCAATATCAGTTAAAGGCCAGCTCAGTGAAGGACAGTTTTTTTTATTCTAAGACATATCTTTTGTCCTCTCTCCAGAAAAAGCAACAATAGTAATAACCTTGGTTGTTCAGCCTTCATTTTCAAAGGGAACCAGTGGCATCATGGTGATTTAAGTGAGGCAGAGTTGCACAAAGTCATCTGCCTCACTATCTTTCAGTCATCTAAGTCCAGTGGCAAGACAAAAGTCAGGACGACTGGCAATACTTCAGGATACAATGGAGACCTTAGCATCTTCGGTGTCTGACCAAGCTCTAAGTACGCCGTAGCACCTGATTCAGCTGCATTCATGGCCATTGAAACAAGTTGTTCCGTCTGTCCATTCTCCCAAGGAAAACTTGGGAGACACCTAGGGTAGGCACCCCCTTTTCTCATCTACAGTTACCCTCAGACTGGTTTAGACCCTCTGCTGAGACAGTTTTACCAAGATGTGGTGGGCCATGAATGCCGTTGCTTCTTGAAGTCACAAGTGAGAGCTGGGTGACAGATGGACACCAAAGGTGGAAAGCAGTCCTGAAAAGGGCTGAGCAAACCCGCACACCAGAGGTGCTAGTCCTCCTTGAACACCCTAAACACAATGATAATAGCAATAGCATAGCAGGACTTTCATGTTTGTTTGTTTTGTGAGGAGAAAGGAAGGCAACAGAGGCAGCTAGGCGGTAGAGTGATTAGAGAGCTGGAAGTCCTGAGTTCAAATCTGACCTCAGACACTATGTGGCCCTGGGCAGGTCATGTTGTCTCAATTATAAAATGAGGGTGATAACGGCACCGACCGACCAGGGGTGTGGTGAGACCCAAATGAGATGATATTTGGAGAGAGAGAGAGAGAGAGAGAGAGAGAGAGAGAGAGAGAGGGAGAGAGAGAAAGAAAGAGCGAGAGGGAGAGAGAGAGGGAAAGAGAGAAAGAGAGAGCGAG
>CM053769.1:451709567-451793534 GCA_028658325.1 Potorous gilbertii
GAGAGAGAGAGAGCGAGTGAGAGAGAGAGAGAGGGAGAGCGAGAGGGAGTGAGAGAGCGAGAGAGAGAGGGAGAGAGAGCGAGTGAGAGAGAGCGAGAGAGAGAGCGAGAGCGAGTGAGAATGAGAGAGAGAGAGAGGGAGAGAGGGAGAGAGAGAAAGAAAGAGCGAGAGAGAGAGAGTGAGAGAGTGAGAGTGAGAGAGAGAGAGTGAGAGAGAGAGTGAGAGAGAGAGAGAGGGAGTGAGAGAGAGAGAGAGGGAGAGAGAGGGAGAGAGAGTGAGAGAGAGGGAGAGAGAGAAAGAGAGTGAGAGAGAGAGTGAGAGAGAGCGAGAGAGAGAGAGAGGGAGAGAGTGTGAGAGAGAGAGAGAGAGAGAGAGAGAGAGAGAAAGAGAGCGAGAGAGAGAGAACAAGAGAGAGAGAGCTTAACATAATGTCTTGCACCTAGTAGATTAGTTTATAAATGTTTATTTCCTTCCTGTCTTCCCTCCCTCCAATATAATAGTGACATGTAACTCTTGCTGTGGCCAGTTCAGAAATCAAATGGTAATCTCAGTTTGGTTCTGAAGAATGGGGGAAGGGAGGTGAGGGAGGTGGAAGGGAAGTGAGTGAAAGACAGTCATAACTTCCTTTCCTTGTATCCTTAGCATATAGCGCAATGTCTGGTAATGTTGTTCAGTCATTTTTCAGGGGTGTCCAACTCTTTCTGATTCCATTTGGGTTGTTTTTGGCAAAGGTACTGAAGTGGTCTTCCATTTTCTTTTCCAGCTCATTTTACAGTTAAAGAAACTAAGGCAAACAGGGTTAAGTGACTTGCCCAAGGTCATATAGCTAGTAAATATCTGAGGCCCAATCTGAACGTAGGTCTTCCTGACTCCAGGCCCTGCACTACCTAGCTGCTCTGAAACATTGTCTGCCCTTAAATATCAGATGACTGACTGACTTCATAATTTAATAAACACAAAGTAAGATTATTATACTGGGTGGGATATAAAGGGAGCTAAGGTCCAGTCTGCTGAGCACTGAACTGCTTGCAGAGAATATGAGATGCTAATTAGCAGGCAGTTCCAACGTGTGCCATAATTCTCTTTGAGAAGTGATGACTTGTTTCTCAGCCATTTTTCAGTTGTGTCTGACTGATGGTGACTCCATTTGTGGTTCTCTTGGTAAAGACACAGGAGTGGTTTGCCAATCCCTTCTCCAATGATGACCTGCCTGCTCGATCATGGAGATCAGTAATCAGGAACAGGTCTGCAGTCTCACAGCTGCAGAATTGGCATTGCCTCTTATTCCTCATCTGTAGCTACTTGGAAAGATGACAAAGTGACTTTGTAAAAGTCAGAGAGTTCCATGAACTAGAGAATTTCCTTGGGGAAAAGAACATGAAAAGCATCCCTTTGAGCTTCTGGGTCATGTCTTGTGGGTACTCCCTGGACAAGTCCCAAAACCCATAGGTACTCTGAGAGGTGGGGCAGAATGGGTGAGAGGCAAGAACTTTCATTCTGAAACAGTTCCCCCTTTGGTGACTCTTCAAGTGGGAACCCAGTCTTGGGAAACTGGCAGCTTTTTAGACTCTTGCTCAATTTCAGTGCATGCCCAGTCTGAAAAAAAAAAATTAATTCCCATTTAGATCTAAGGAACAACTTGCTCACCTTAGCAAAAATATTTCTGCTGATCTTCCTTATAGAAGAAAAGAGTATTGTGAGTCCTGTGGGCAAACCAAAAAGAAAATGGTTGGGTCTCAGTGATTGTTAACATTAATAAAATAAGGCAATCCTCCTACTATCTATGCTTCTGACCTAATAGTCTTGTGATGACCAGATTAATTGAAAAAAACAAAAACAGAATAGTGCAATCTACCCAGGAGATCACAGGAAACTAATTCAGATAACTGATGTCACCAATTTTCTGACAAGATTAACTAGATATCCCCTGAGGCTTTTGGAACATCTCCTGGAAGAATGCCTCAGGTTTAATAAACTCAAACAAAGCTCTTCCCTCCTCACCACTCCATCCAAGCATAACAACTACTGAAAAAACTTTCAAGATTTGGAATGCAAAAGTCTCTCTGCTAGTACCCACCTTCCTTAACTTTTTGTTGTTCATTCATGTCTGATTCTTTCTGATTCCATTTGAGGTTTACTTAGTAAAGACACTGGAGTGGTTTGCCATTTCCTTCTGCAGCTCATTTTACAGATGAGGAAACTGAGGCAAACAAGGTTATGTGACTTGCCCAGGGTCATACGGTTAGTATGCACCTGGGGCCAGATTTAACCTGGAGATGAGTCTTCCTGACTCCACATCTGGCTCTCTGTGCACTATGGTGCCCCTCGGTTGCCCTTTCCATCTCTTACTGGTCAGTATTAGCAACTGTGGTACAATGGAACAAGCCTGAAGGCTCAGTATCTGGGTTCAAATCTCACCTCAGGCAATATGGTAGCTATGTAATCTTGAGCAAGTGGCTTCCTCTGTGAAATGGGACTAAAAATATTTACACTAGCTACTTTACTGGGTGAGGCAGCTAAGTGGTGCAGATAGAATGCAGGTCCTGGAATTAGGAAGAGCTGAGTTCAAAAAGGACCTCAGATATTTAGTTACCTGCGTGACTCTGGGTGAGTCACTTAACTATGCTTGCCTAGATTTTCTCATTTGTAAAATGAGTTGTACAAGGAAATGGAAAACCATTCCAGTATCTTTGCCAAGTGCAATGGGTAAATTAATAATAAGTGATGCAACAATCCAAGCATAGACGATTTATTGATGAGTCTTTCAGAAAGAATGGGTCAATGGATTCCCCACTTAGTTCAAAGACCCTGAATACAGAGTAAAGCAGATTTTTGTATCCAAAAAACCACTCAAATAAGTCCAAAAAGTCCAATTAATTATAACAAAAACAATTAATCAGGACACAAAATTAGGTAACCTAATCTCTAATTGTAGGAAACTTTAAGGGTTTTTCAAGTTGGGAGGGAAAAAGAGTTTCAGTCCAGTTTGGAGGGACACAAGAAAGTTTTAGGGTCTTCTATTCATAACATGAAAAAATGTTGATTAATTGCATTCACTGAATGTATGAAGCATTTGAGAGCTTATATAAGCTAGCTGCCTATGACTGAATAACAGAAAAAAAACCCCAAAACGGAAGAGAATATATGTCATTGCCATTTGCTATTGCCAGTCAGTCTTCGTTGATTAGTCCTGATTCTCACACAAAACTAACTGCGTTTTGTATATTGTCTTCATTTTAACCTATATCAAGAAAACACCAAAAAGGGGTCACCAATATTGAAATAGTATACTGAATAATATAATTGAATAATATATTATTCAAATAATTGAAATATTTGAAATAATTGAAAATAACAGCACTTTACAGGGTCATCATGAGGAAAGCACTTTGTAAATCTTGAAAGGACACAGAAATTTGAGTTACTATTACCTAATACCTAACATAGTCTTGATGCCTAGTAAATATGAAATATAAATGATTTTTAAGTCCAACAGAGCACTTTTACAAAAGTCTCTTCTTTTAATCAATTACCTTTATTTTCCTGATAAGACCCCATAAAAACTACGTTTATAGTTACTAATTCAAATGCATTTTCTCACTAGGTTAAATAAGCACATTAATATTTCTGGGGTGATTTACAAACTCTTCATCAGACCACTTTGGACGTAACTGAACATACTAGAGAAAGGAATGCTCAAAGTTAATGTAAGGCAAATCACAAGATGGTTTGTGGAGAACAGTGGTTCTCCAAGTGTGGTCCCTGGACCTCTGGAATTCCTTGAGATTCTTTCCCTTTAAGGGAATCCACAATTATTCTTATAATACAAAGACATTATTTACCTATTAAAATACTCCTCCTTTTCCCACATATATGTATATATATATATATATATATATATATATATATATATATGTGTGTGTGTGTGTGTGTGTGTGTGTGAGGTGAGATTTTCTTAATGTACGTCAACCAAAAAAAACTTATACAGAAATAGATATGAGAATCCAGCTGTTTCTATTAAGTCCGACATCAAAGAACTTCGCAAAAACATGCAAAGGAATACCACTCTTTTTTTTGCTTGTTTTGGAACCTATAGTTATTTTTCATTTAAAAATTAGGCTATTTAGGTTACGATATCACGGATTTACTATAGCTATTTTAAGTGAATTAATAAATCTTAAAATTTTATCAGTTTTAATTTCTAATGTAATAAATATTAACATAAATCATAAAACATAAATATTAATATAAATAATTAACATAACTAAAAGCTTCTTTGGAGTCATCAGCAATTGTCAAGAACATTAAGCAGGCCTGAGACAAAAATGTTTGAGAACCACTATTGTAAAGCACTCAACATTTAGGTTTATGAGTTTATGGGGCAGGTAGGTGGTACAGTGGAAAGAGTGTTGGGCCTGGAATCAGAAAGACCTGAATTCAAATTCTGCCTCAGATACTAGGCATGTGACCCTGGGCCTCAGTTTCCCGATCTGTAAAATGAGGGGGCTGCACTTGATGACTTCTAAGGTCCCTTCCAGCTCTAAATTTACAATCCTATGATCTCTTTTGAATGGTTTTCTTAAAATAATAAAAATGTCTGTGGTATAAAAGGGCTAATGCACTCTGATTCATCCCTGCCTTTATTAAAAAGAGGGCATAATTAAGGTCAGAACTTTCACTAAGATAAGCTGACTTGTTTATGGAAGGCACTAAGGCTTGCCTTTGCATGCTTTATCTCCTTGAAACCTCAAACAACCCTTCGAGGTGTTATTTTTTTACCTTCTTTTTCCAAAGAAGACCAAGATCACAGAGTGACTTCTTGACTAGTACATGAATTGGATTTAAGTGAAAGAGAGTTACACAAAATCATCAGCCTCACTCTCTCTTCTAATCATTAAGTTCAGTGGCAAGTAAAAAGCCAGGACAACTTGAGATGGCCTAGGATACAGAGGATGACCTTGGCATCTTCAGTGTTTAGCCAAGCTCTACCATATGGTCCCAAAGTATGTGGTACTATCCCCTGGGGGGGTGCTGGAACAATCCAGGGGAATGGTAATAGCCTCGGGTGCAATTGGGGGGCATTGAATTAAAAATAAAGGGGTGGTGGAAGCATAAGGAAAGGAGAAGAAATTTAGGAAAACCACTCATACATATAACAGAGTTAATGTCACAGTGACTGCATTATTTCTCAGATAAATACACAGATGAAAGTTATAACCAACTAGCATTCAAGTCCACTGACAGGTCTTAACAAGAAAGTGTTGGCAGGTGAGCCAGTTGTTGGGAAGTCCAGCATGCATAGTCAGGAATATATATGTATGTAATGACTTGTTTACAATGCAATACCATATGGTTACATGATGCATCATCAAAATTTCAACACAGGAAAAACCCCACAGATTTACAATGAATTATTAAATTTAAAATACATCATTTAAAAAATTTCTTTTGGAAATTATACAAATTTCAAAAAAAAACCATTTAAAGGGTTAAAGAAAGTAGATTTCCAGGGGTGTTCTGAGTATTATTTTTAAAGAAGTGGTAGGTCAAATAAGTTTGAGAACTTGTGCTCCAAGTGCTCCATAGTACCTGTTTCAGCTACCTTTATGGCCATCAGAACATATTGTTTTCGTCTTTCCATTCTGCCAGGGGAAGTCTTCACATAGATGGGTTCACTCACTATAGGTCTGAGGCCTGTTGGTTACCCTCAACATGATTTAGCCCTCTGCCAAAATGGTTTGCCAGGGTGTTATAGCTTCTTAGAACCACAGGTTAGAGTTGAATTCTAGGTAGATACAAAAAGTAGATGAGCAGCCCTAAAAAGGTCTTAGCAAGCCCTCATATCAGAGATGCTACTCCACCTTGAATACCCCATACACCATTGAGGTATAATAATACCACAGATACTATCATTCGCATTTGACAGAGAGCTAAACTGAAGTTCATAGAAGTTAATTGTCCATGGTCACGTAGTGACAGAGCTGAGATATGAACTCAAGGTTCTCCTGCCTCTAAATGTAGGTATTTTTCCTCTATATCTTCCTACCTCTAGTCATTTCTGGACCAGTAACAAGCCTGTGATTTTTGGCTCATCACCCTCCTTCTACCACTTAAATCAATCCAACAATAAATACCTATTAAGTACCTACTATGTACCAGACACTGATGAAAAAAAGTAACCCTGGGACAAAAAGAGACAGAAGACAGTCCCTGCCCTCAAGGAGCTCATAATCTCATGGGGGAGACAACAAAGAAAGCTATATACAGGATAAATAGGAAATTATTAGTACTAATAAGGAAAGACCGGGCAGTTAGATGGTTCCCATTGACAGTTTTATGAACCATAGAGTTATAAGTAGTTGGATATGACTGAATGACTGAAAGGCACTAATCATGATGATAGCTAATATTTATATAGCAATGTGTTCCAGGTACTATTACTATACTTTATTTACAGATGAAAAAGTTGAGGCAAAAAGAGGTTATAGGGTCAGACAGCAAATAGGTATCTGAGGCCAGATCTGAACTCAGATCTTCTTGACTCCAGGCTCATTGTTCTATCCACATACACCCCATAGCATCTGTTGAGTTAGGAAGGGTTAGGGATGCTTCACATAAAAGGTAGGATTTTATTTGGAACTTAAAGGAAACCATGGAGGTCTATAGTCAGAGCAGAGGAGTGAGGGCATTCCTAAGTGTGGAAAACAGAGAGAATGCCTGGAGGAATATCTCATTCATGGAACAGCAAGGAGCCTAATGTCACTGGATCAAAGAGTAGTGTATTTGTAAGGGAGTAATTTGTATGAAAACTGGAAAGAGAGGAAGGGGCTGGGTTGTGAAGGACTTTGAATGCAAAACAAAGCATTTGGTATTTTGATCCTGGAGGTGATAGGGAGATACTAGAAGTTTATTAAATTGAGTGGGGACATGGTTGGACCTGTACTTTAGGAAAATCACTTTAATGGCTGAATGGAAGATGGATTGGAGAGATTGGATGTAGGCAGACCTATCAGCAAGCTATTGCAATCATCAAGATATGAGGAGTAGAGGACCTGTTCCACTGATGACAGTGGAATAATAAGGGGTAAGGTTCCAACTTTATCCTTATCCAGCCAGATTGTAAAAAAGGAGTGAGAGGAAAGAAAGTGGAGGTGTCTATTGTAGATGGCCTTTTGAAGGAATTTAGCTACAAAAAGAAGAGGAGATATAGGACAATAGTTAGATGGGATAAAAGGATCAAATGAGATTTAGTTTTTTTTGTTTTCAAGATAGAGGAAACATAAGCAGTAAGAAATGAACCCATCAACAGAGAGAGATTGAAAATAAGTAAAAGTATGGGGATGACAGGTTCAACAATCTGTTTGTTACAGGAGACAGGAAGGAATGGAAACACTTGAAGAAGTAGAAGGCTTAGCCCTGGTAAGGAGTAAGGCTACTTCATCATGTGAGATAGGGATGAAGGAGGTGAGAGTGGTAGAAGGCGTCTGAGTAATAAGAGATAAGGAAGAGGGAAGACGAAGGAGCTCACAGCAAATGGTCTCCATTTTTTCTGTAGACTATTAGTCAAGATTCTCTGCTGAGAGAAGATAGAGAAGGGAGCCATGGGAGATTTAAGGAGGGATGAATAGTTTTGAAAGAGCTGCTGAGTGGGACAGTGAGTTGATAAGGGAGGTGTAGTAGGATTGCCTTGCAGCAGTGAGGGGCCTGTTGAAGTTATGTCACTTAAATTTGTAGTGAATCCAGTCAAAACAGTTCTGTGATTTTCCTCTTTTTCTTCAGCAAAAGTGAAGCTGGAAAATGGTGGGGATGATATAAACTGAGGCTTGGCTGGATGTAATTGGTAATATAATAAGAGGACAAGAGATTCAAGAGAGGAAGGCAGTGTAGAGTTGAATAGTTTCACCAAGGATTCAAGGTGGGGAGAAGAGGAGAGAGTGGCTAATGCAGGAGAGCTGATCTGGAAGAGAATGGAGGGGTCAAGAAATTGAAGGTCATGGTACAGATGAAGAGTAGGGTTTTGTAAGAGAAGGCAGAGGGAGAGGTTAAAAAGTCAATAGATTATGATTAGATGAAGAGATTTCAGAATTCTTGAACACAGAGGTAGCCCATTTGTGAGGGATGGCAATATCAAGACTATAACCATCTTTATGTATGGCTGAAATGGGGTTAGCTTATAGTGAGTGATTAGGTGGGTAAATGGGTGGTAAGGTCTCACCTGAGGAAGATGGCTGAGAGGTTACAGCAGGAAGTAGTAGACTCTGTACAGATGGATGACTTGGGACCCTCCTGTGTTAAAATTGCATGTTGTCTTGGTCTCCCTGACCACCACTCTACCCTTTCTAATCAACATAGTAAGTAAATTTATAAGTAACCAATATAAAATGGCAATAGCAGGAAGTAAGATCGCAAAAGGGAATCTAGAAATCACACACAAACTGCCCCATAGCAGCATAATTTACAAATTGTATCATATATTAACCAAATATCACATCCTGGTAATATGTGCTGACACAGGGCACACCACTAGATTTTGTTGTCTGGGCCTTTTGAACTTATGCTGGTAAATCTCAAACAAATTCCACACATCCTCGGTAAGACCAACAGAACACCAAATGGTGCTAAGATAATGTGGACATGTGCAGCGGTAATTATGAGAGTTAAAGATCTTCCTCATCCATTAATGGACCTGTCTATTAAGGGAAGTTTCATTAGAGGAGATTTGTTTTGTAGGAAGGCCCACACCTATTGTTAATTTCTAATGAAGCACTGGTTCTCAAGGGTTGTGATGCCCTCTGGCTCTGAAAAGTGTATAAATATTCTGAGGGGAGGGTTTGTTTTGGGGCTTAGTCATTGGAAGTGTTTGGCCAGATGAGATGCTAGACAGCTGCTAAGGAGCCCCCTGATTTTGAAAACCCAGATACTGGTGCTTCTCTCTCTGGTAACTATGTATGTATTATTTACAGTCAGACAGTTGGAAGTCCTGTCTGTTGATCTTTATTTCTCTGTATTTTCTCTGAAGTTCAGGGTGCTGACCTTTTCCCCTGAACTAAGTGAATGCTATATGTGCTTGCTTAAAGTAGGTTGTTGATCCCTCAAAAGTTGCTTTTCTTTTAGAAAAGCAGATCTAAGAAAAGTACAACAGGCCCTCCTGCTATACATCAATTTCTCTATTTTGAATATACTTAAATAGGTATATATCATCTAATCCCAGTAAAATACAAGCACCTTGAGGTCAGGGGATCTTTCATTTTTCTCTTTGTAGCCCTAGTACCATCATAGTTTCTGGAATGCTGGGGTTCTTGCTGTTAAATGTTAACCTCAAACTTTTATTGACAACTGTGAGATGATTTGGACATATTAATGAACTAACCCTAAGGTGGGTTATAATAACAGTTCCCCTCAAAAGCCCTATAAAAAAATGAGACTTCAAAAACCTGCCCCCTCATCATTCTCCCATTTCCATTAGGTCTTTGCTACTGACTACATGAGTGGTACTCTCTGCCTCTCCCCTTCTCCATTCTCTTCCACATGCTGCCTGCCTTCCTTCACCACTCCATCCACCATCCATCACCACCTCTGTACCCTTTTTTACCACTTGTCTCCATACCTTCTATGCTATTTGCCCTGGCATCCTTTGCGTCTTATTAAAGTGTGATTGTCACTTCACTTCCCACTACCATCATGGTCTTTCCAGTGAATACCCCCAAAATGGGGCCTGTCTGTCCCATTTCATAATTTCACAAATTAATGATCAATTAATGGCCCTTAGTTACACCCAGTAGAAGATGGAAGGCTCTACTAACACTTTAGTTTTGACACTTGATATGGTGGAGCCTGGATACAACATATTTTCCCTGAGGGTGAATACTTCCATTACTCATATTCCTCTAAACAAGAGAAATGCCTTCATTTTTGGCTTATAATTTGCCCAGGAATCTTTTCTGCCTGGCTATGACTTTGCTTGTAATGATGGAGCCCAGCATCATGATCATTCAGTTAGTCTCTGTGGAGGTCACCTGCCTTTTCATGGAACCTTCTGTTTTAACACCATTTCATGATCCAAGTGAGTTGCTTGGGACACTACCTCTGGCCTCAGAACCTTTTCTAGCCCAGGTAGGTTTTTATTTTTCGATTTCTTTTTCCTAGAGACACTGTAAGCCAGTGCAAGGCTGACATCTGGCTTTGAGCCCAGGAGACCACTAGGGCAGATATTCTCCTGGATGGAGCCCATACCAGTACTGAGTAAGAACTGCCTTTGTTTCCCACAGACTGTCCTTTTCAATAACATAGCCTTATGTTCACTGTCTTCTGTCTTTGCCATGAAAATTTGCTCTAGGCAGAAATCTGGCAGAAGGCAAGTCGAGCCAGAAAGAGAACTTTTATTCTTTTGATACAGTTTGAATAAGTGACATTTGGTCAATTTCAATTTAAAAAAAAACAATGCCCCAGAATAGAAGTAATCAGAACCTTCCCGGTGTCCCAATACCTCCAACTATGGTTTTTCTTTTAGAAGTATTGACTTACATCTCCATTCCTGGTCCCTTCCCTAAGGAAGCATTCAAAGGCCCACAGTTGGCTTCTTCTCTAACTCTCATTATTATTCTTTTGCCATGGAAAAATGTCAAACCTTTTTAATATTGTCAGCATTATCTTGGACCCAAGACTTCCCTGGGGATCAATAGGAATAATGTAAGTGGAAAAAAATAAATGACAGTAAAAGGTGTGCGGAATTTGTAAATTTCATGACACGAATAATAAGTGAATATCTTACTGGGAAATATAATAAAACAATTTAGACTCAAAGAACAATTTTATTCAAAAAATCTTTCATTACAGATATAGAATAATGACTGACATTTATATGGCCCTTTAAAAAATTTTTACAAAGTGTTTCACGTGAATTTAGGGAGGTAAATTTTGCGTTTGTTTTGGTTAGGAGGGGAAGAATCTTGTATTTAATCTATGTAGAGAACTCCTTACATAGAAATCCCTTTCACTAATACACTAATAAACTAAAACTTATAATCTTACAGGTGAGTGACATAACACTGAGATGTTATATCATTCACTTTCAGTCACACGGTTAATATTTATCAGAGGCAAAATTGGAATCCAGTTCATCCTAATTTAAAGGCAAGCTCTATCTACCAGTATGTCATTCTGATATAAATCAAAACATCTTGCTTCCAGGTGGAAGAATGGCCTCTTACAAAAAAGGAGAGATTTTGAAAGATATAGATTTAAGGCACTGTGAATAGAATGAAATCTAGTGATAATTAAAGTTTTACTTTTAGGGATAAATTCTCATTAATCTCGTTATACCTAATTGAGTGTTTTTATTTATGTAGGGCTCAATTTCTGAGAGGCTCTCCTTTAAGCATCACTATTGTATATTTGCCAGACATTTTCTAAAGGCTTTTAGTCATTATCAAAACTCGTTTTCAAAAACATGAAAATTTTCCCAATGGAGGCAGCGAAAAACCCTGAGAACCTCCTGAGAGATTTGTTTTAGATCACAAAATAATGGCAGAACCAAGATGAGATTTCAGATAGTCTGAGTACCATGCCAAGACTTTATGACACAGAAAGAGACCCTTCAGATCAGGTATTTGTTCCTAAGAACTGTATCAACTCATTGATACCACTGAAGTTAGGAGTGACTCCTCTGTAGGGACAGTCGCTAGGGTAGGTAATGCTTGCTGTGAAGTAGAAGGGAGTACAGGCCAGTTCTTAGTGACATTGTGACGTGGGAAAGTTAATTTTTGGCATCCTCATTTTGCCTTTTTGTGATCCTTTTCTCCATTTAGACTACAGTATTTATAAGTATTTATTAAGTGCCTACTAAGTGCCAGGTACTGTACTAAGTACTAAGTACTATGGATACGAGAACAAAAGTTCCTTCCTTTGAGGAACTGACACTAACCTTCCAGTTTCCGAATTCTCCACTCATCTGTCATGTACTCACAGTTGAACAGAACAGTATCTTGGGCAGTGTTCATGCCTCTAGACCTTTCATTTCCTTCTCTGCTCTCAAATCAAAATGTATCTGTGTTTTATTCTATTAAGGCCCTGATTATTGAGTTGCTAACTAATCTGTGAAATAAATTAGTCTACCATTTATGGTGGGTAGATCAAGAAACTTCTGATAAATTTATTCTACCCAGTTACTTGACGAAGTTATAGGATATAGGGACAAATAAAAAATCTTCCATTTGCCATTCAAATTACTTTATAATCTTCTTCTTCCTTCCCCTTTCCTCTTCTTACACCTTACTCTACCACACATATGCTTCTATCTAGTTAACACTGTTCCCTTGTCATTCCTTGAACACAACACTGTCACTTGGTTCCAGGCATTTTTACTGGTTGTCCCACATGTAAAGAATGCTCTCCCTCTTCATCTCCACTTATGGGCTTCCCTAGTTTCCTTAAAGTTCAATTAAAATCTCATCTTCTATAGGAAATCTTTTCCAACCCCTCTTAATTCTAAAGTCTTCCATCTTTTAATTATTTCCTACTTATTCTGTATATAGCTTATTGGTACATATTTATTTGCTCATTTTCTTCCTCATTGCATTTTTAAAATCCTTAAGGACAAGGGTTATCTTTTGCTTCTTTTTTTTGCATCCCTAGAACTTAGTACAGTGCTGGGTACATGATAGGTATTTAATAATTGTTCATTGACTGACTGAAGTGTTTGTACATAGTACATATTTTCAGATTTATTTTTGCTATGTTTTTGTGATAGTAAGTTGTATGGATTTTCTCCTCTTTTTCTATCTTTAAACAATACTACTTATTATATAGACTGATTTTCTGGGAAGGAAAAAGGGAAGATACTAAGGAAAGTTATGGTGATAAAAAAAAAACATCAGTAAAAAAACATTTTTAATTCCACAGTCTTTAACACTGTCAATCACCCTCTCCTTGATACTCTCTCCTCTCTAGGTTCTCAAGACATTGCTCTCTCCTAGCTCTCTTTCTACCTGTTTACCTATTCCTTCTCAGTCTCCTTTGTTAAATGATCATCCAGGTTATCCTCACTAACTGTGAGCATTCCCTAGGGATCTGTCCTGGCTTCACTTCTCTTCTCCCTCAGTATATAATATTTAGTTCTCGTCTCTTTCTTGAGCTCCACACTTGTACTTCTAACTGCCTTTTGGACATCACACTTTGGATATAATATAGGTATCTTAAATACAAAAGGTTCAAGATAGAACACATTCATAATCTTTTCCCCAAAACCTTTCCCTCTTACAATTTTCCTAAAACTGCCAAGAAACTAGGCTTGAGACTTCTATATCATCCTTAAATCTTGTCAGTTCTATCTTTACAACATCTCTTCCAGCAATGTCTATCTATTCCTTTGCACAACCACCACCTACAGACCCTTTTCACCTGCCATCTGGATTCCCTTCTTTCGATTTGATCTGAAGGAATGTATTCCCTTCCCTTTATCAGCACTGCTAGCCTTAAGCTCAAGCTATGCCTAAGTTATTGATCCAGATTCACAGGATCTTTCTCTTCTTTGGGGAGTTATAAGGTCTGGGTCAGTAACATTTCTTTTCAGCTTAGCTTCGAGTCTCCATGTTTTGACATGGCATACCTCTCAGCTTTATTCACATCTCTAAATCTTTCCCTCTAGGTAGCTGTCTCCAGTTGCCTTCTCCTTCCCCTATGTTAAACCCCAAAAGGCACGTGCACAAGTCATCAAAACAGTAACAAATATATTAGTTTGGACAAACCAATTTCTTTAAAACCAGGTAGCAAATCAAAACAAAACATTTTATCTCTCTAGAGAGAACAAGAAGATGGTAAAAGTAACAGATGACTTAAGAATACGAGTCACTCAGTCTCTGTACTGCTGTAGCAAGCATTATCTCCCCACTCCCCATCCTGGAGCTTCTATCTTGATACAGGCTAAGCTATGAATCTGGATCCCTTTTACTCTAGCAACCTGGTGTTGAAGCTCTCTCTCTTTCTCTCTTGGACCTACTGCTCTCCACCCCTCAGCAAACTTGCAAGCTTTGAGAAGCAAGATTTAAACTCTTCCACAAGAATAGAAGAGGGTCCATCTCGTCGATCACGGTGTAATGGAGCCCAGGGCTCTAAAAGGTAAGCGCTATCTTTAAACAATACTACTTATTATACAGATTGGTGTTCTAGGAAGGGAAAAGGGAAGATGCTAGCTAATATTATGGTGATGTTAAAAAAAAAGACATCAACAAAAACATTTTTAATTCCACAGTCTGACGCTGTCAATCACCCTCTCCTGGATATTCTTTCCTCTTTAGGTTCTCCTGGTATTGCTCTCTCCTTGGTCTCTTCCTACCTGTTTACCCATTCCTTCTCAGTCTCCTTTGTTAAATGTTCATCCAGCAGATGTCCCTCCTATGACCAGCAACATTTCTGTCTCTCCAATATCTAGCAAAAGGCTTTGCACATTCCTGGCAGTTAGTCAATGTGTATTGTATTCATGGTTCAGTTTGAGGTTTTTTTTCCCTAGTTTTTGCAAAGATAGCCCTACAGGCAGAGAGTATAAAAAATAAGGGATGAATTTGCAGAGAAGAGAATGTCAAGCTAGTATTCACTTGTTTCACCAAACCTCTACCCCACTTAGATAGAACCTCCTAGAGGATCCCAAGTGTTATCCTTCTTCCTCTCCCTCTTATCTGGGTATTTCTAAGGATTTTCAGTGCCTCCTATCATATAGGTGATGCGATGATACCCCTGCAGTAAAGGAGAAACAACTTTAAAATTAGTCAAGCTCAGATTTGCTGAGGAATCTTCCTTTTCAGATTAGGAGACACTTGCCTGCTTTAGCAACAAAGGCCCAGACTTGTTTTAGAT
This sequence comes from Potorous gilbertii, assembly GCA_028658325.1. Classification (NCBI taxonomy): domain Eukaryota; kingdom Metazoa; phylum Chordata; class Mammalia; order Diprotodontia; family Potoroidae; genus Potorous; species Potorous gilbertii. The sequence goes on from CM053769.1 coordinate 451,724,418, forward strand.
TTCTTTAAGAAGCTACATTAAGTAGGTCTTCTCTCTCTCTTCTTTCTCCCAGAGGTATTCAGAATCTGTTTTCATGCCCTTGTGAATCGGAAATAACATTTGTTTTAAGTTATATTTAACTTAGCAGCTTTCTCAAACTTAGCGCCTTTTGACATGTTTTATTTTCCCCTTTAAGAAAACTAAGTCTATTTTAATTTTATGAGGCTGAGAGACCTAGGACAATAGGACAATGTTTGCTCGGATCACATTTTTTTGTGGATATTTTGGCAGAATCGGTGTTTGCAAAAAGCAGATAAAACTTTACTGTTGGAGAGCCTCTCACAGTCCCAAACAGCTGCCTGCCAGCAAATTTCCACTTAACAACAGAGCCCAAGTCATTGTTAGCCAGGTAGGAGAGATGGAGGAGAGAAAGCCAGAGAACTTCCTTGTTAGGCTATAAATGAAATTGTTGTTTAGCAATTACCGTAAGACAGCAAATCTGGGCATATGAGCCCTCTAAAGATAACGTCTAAACTTGGTTTGCCCTCCTTAAACAACAGGGATGCATATGTATTTAAAAAGCCCCACAACCCATTGATATTTTATTCACATCACACTCAGAGGAGCTCACTGACTGGAATTCAATAGAAACTGTTCTCTGTGTGAAAGTAATTTCAGAAACTAATCTAGTTTATGAAAATGAAAGGCATCAAAACACACACACACACACATACAAAAACACTGTTTCTGTACAAGTGCTTTGCTTCAAATATTTGACATGGAAATTTGTATAATCCCTCTGGGGGCACATGGGTTTCACCAGTGTTAACATCTCCTGAAATGAATTTCACAAATATTTATTTGTAATGCCAGGCCTTCAAATAATTTAGAATATCAAGGTATCTTGTTGAAATCATCCTTAGTGATATGGATCGCAGATGGTTCTGAAGGTTAAAAGGTATGAATTTTAATTTTTCATGTACAGATATCGCTTTTAAACACTGCATCCCTAAGCAGAGAACATCACTGTCCTGCTCTTAGCTTCCCCACACCCCAGCTTTTCTACTTAATTCACCTTAAAAATTGAAAACAGTTTGCCTATTAGAGTTTTTTTTTAGGTCTCTTACATAAGAAAGCTTCACTGTGCCTGCTTGGGGGAAGGGCAGATGAAGAGAGGTGAAAATGCATTTGGCATGGTGGCCTCTAGACTGGTTATAAGTCAAATGGAATGAATGTGGCTGCCTTTAGTACCATCTTCGGCAAAGACATTGTCAAGAGCTAAAACCAGTGAGTGAAAGATGAGGTCTCCTTATAGAGAAGAAGCCTAAGGATGGAAGAGATAGGAATGAAATGGTTTAACATGAAGTTTATGTTTTGCTTCATCTACGGATACTGAGTTCATTATGAGCTGCTAGTAATCATCCTTTGAGCCTGTGTCAGGAATAAGGGGCAACACGTAGAAGTTCCAGAGAGGGACGTTGAAGCTACACAGAATTACAACAGCTCAGAGCGAGGAGGGATTTCAGAAGTCATCTATTCCAACCCATACTGAATAATAATAGTGCCCTCAATACCAAATATGACAAGGAATCATCCAGTTTTTGCTTGAAAGACTCCAATGAAGGGGACCCCATTTCTTCCTACAGTAGTTCATTCTACTGTTGAATAGTTTTAGCTACTAGGAATTTTTTCCTTATGTCAAGCCTAAATGTTCCCCCTTGAAAAATCCACCCATTGCTACTTCTACCCTCCGAGGTCAAAGAAAATTGATCTAATCATATATATATATATATATATATATATATATATATATATATATTCATATTTTACATTCATATTTCTTTTTGAAATAATCTTTTACTTGTTAAAACAATTTTTTAACATTTAAAAAAGTTTTGATTTCCAAATTCTATCCTTCCTTCCCTGTTTTCCCTCCTCCCTTCCTGAGATGGTAAGCAATCTGATGTAGTTTATATATGTGCAATCATAAAACATTTCCATATTAGTCATTTTGTACAAGAAAACTCAAATTAGAAAGAAAGAAGAGAGGAAGGAAAGAAAGAAGAAAGTGAAAAATAGCATGCTTCAGTCTGTATTCAGCTAGTATCAGTTTTTTCTCTGGATGATAAGAGCATGCTTCATCATGAGTCCTTTAAAATTGTCTTGGATCATTGTATTGCTGAGAATATTTAAGTCACTCACAATTCTTCATCAATATTAATGTTAGTATGTACAACATTCTCCTGGTTCTGCTCACTTCACTTTGCATCCATTCATGGAAGTCTTACCAGGTTTTTCTATAGTTTTCTATAGTTTCCTATATTTCCTATAGTTAAGGTGGGATTTCTTCAAATATTTCAGTATAGCTATCATGTCACCATTTAAACCTTCTTCAGATGAAATATTCTGTAAAAGCAAGCACCCCAACATACACAGGGGGACCTGCTATCACACGTTCTTTGATCTGCTTTTCTAAAAAGAAAGGCAACTTTGAGGGGTTAATAATCTCCTTTAATCAAGTACATACATTATTTACCAATAGAGAAAAATACAAGAAGAGAAATAAAGAACAACAGACAGGCTTCTAACTGTATGGCCATTATATACATACATAGTTACCAGAGAGGGAAACATTAACATCTGGGTTTTCAAAGGGGAACAGGAAGGGGAGTTGCTAAGGAGCTTCTCAGAGTCTCATCTGGCACACAAACCTTATTCCAAAAGCTAAACTCCAAAGTAAAACCTCAGATATGCATCCATTTTTTTGTATGTGTACATATAGAGGGCCTCACAACCCTTGAGAGCCAGTGCCTCATTAGAAACTTAACAAAAGGAGTGAACCTTCCTACAAATCTTCCCAGGCCCATTGATAGGTGGAGAAGATCTTCTTTAATCACATTAAAATAATTAACAATACAAATACATATACCATTTCTAGTTAAAGAAACTCTTGTTTCTGTACTTTGCTCCTAGTAAAGGCTCTTGGTTGATAAAAGTAAGATTCAATCACAGACACTTGATTATACTAAAAGAAAAACAGCAAAAGATCCTACTTTGCTTGCCATTACACATTCCTAACTCACTGTAACAGAATTATAATATATGGATGACCACTGGAAACTTCATAAGCTACTCACAAGTACTGACCTTATTGGGTTTTAGAGACTGGAAATGCCTCCTGACTGTAAATCAGGTACCCCTCCTTATGGTTTATAAAAGTGAACTCGTGTCTTTGGGAAACCTAGACATGAGCTATATAGCATGAGTAGGACAGATGGTAGCAGTAAGTCAAAAAAAGAAAATTATCTGATGAGACTAGGTCAGCCTCCATGTTTGGACTTAATCTGTGTGAACAATGCCTTAGAGGTACCATATCATAATTTACGATAGAATCATAGAATTTTAAAGTTGAAAAGAGAAGCACCTTAGCAGTTACTAGTAGTAGTAGTGGTAGTAGTAGTAGTAGTAACAACCGCTAGCATTTGTATAGTACTTTAAAAATTACAAAGTGCTTTTGCATGTATCAACTCATTTAATCCCCCCAATAATACTGTAAGATAGGTACTACTGTCATCCTCATCTTACAGATGAGGAAACTGAGACCAAAAGAGGTAAAATGACTTATCCAGAGTCAACATAGCTAGTTAAGAGTCTAAGATAAGATCTGAGTTCTTCACTGTCTCTACTGCGCCACCTAGACGTCAAAATTCGAACTAGTTCAATCCATAGCTGAAAAAGGAATTCACCCAAAGAATCCAGATCATACCATAAAAGGGGTCATCCAGCCATGGCTTGAAGATTTCCAAGGAGGAGGAAGCCACCACCTCTTAAGACAGCCTATTCAACTATTGAACGGTCTTTCCTGACAACAAGCCCAAAATTGCTGCTTTTTAATTTTCACCCATTCCTACTGGTTCTAACTGCTGGGGGCAAATAGGACAAGTTGAATCCTTCTTCTACATGAGAGCCTTTCAAATACCTGCACACAAAAACTTGGCTTTCACATCTCCTGAGGCCTTTCTTCTCCAGGCTAAGCATGGCTTGTTCCTTCAACTGATGATCAAAGATACAGACCAGGAGCTGGCAAAATGCAGCCTAGGGGACAAATCTACCCTGTTGTCTGTTTTTGTATGACCCATTATCTAAGAATGGATTTTAAATTTTTAAATATATTTTATTGACCCATAGCTGAATTTGTTATTTATGAACCCAATTGAATGAAATGGAATCCCTAAAAAAAGAATTCCATTCTTCGTATGAGTAGACTTATATCACAAAATAATTGTACTCAGGTATTAACATTTTGAATTTCATCAAAAAAATTTGTGAAAATTTTTTCTCAGTTGTTCATAAATATTTGCATAATATCCTTGATTTTGTCTTTTGGCCCACAAAGCCTAAAATATTTGCTATTTGAACCTTTACAGAAAAAGGTTGCTGACCCTTGATATAGACTAAGGGCCCTTCACCATTCTGGTTAATTATCCTCTAGATACTTCCCACCTCGTCACAGTCCTTCCTAACCTGTGGTGCCCAGGAATGAACATAATAGCACAAATGAGGTCTCACCAAAGTAGAATGTATCACTAAGCATCCCAGTATACACAAGGGGACCTGCTACTACAGGTTCTTAGATGTGCATTCATAAAAGCAAAGCCACTTTCAAGGGCTTAACAATCACTTTAATCAAGCACAGGTATCAGGGAAAATCAAAATTTCAGAGAAAATAAAGAGAAATCCAAAGTCAACAAACGTTTCCAAAATGTCTGACCCTTGCATACATACACAGTCACCGGAGAGGGAAGCATCAACTTCTGGGTTCTAGCCTGGTGGGATGGGGGTGGGGGTGGAGAGGGCTACTTGCCAGCTTCCCAGAGTCTCTCTGGCCAAAAAAACACTTCCAATCAGGAACCCCCAAAGTAAAACCTCACCCATAGAGTATTTATACACTTTTTAGAACCAGAGGGCATAACCCTATGACCCAGCGCCTCAATAGAAAAAACAAAAGGTACTTGGGACCCTCCTACAAAACAACTACCCTAATCAAGCTTCCCACGATGGGGAAGGCCCATCAATGGGTGGGAAAGATCCTCCTTAATCACATTATTCAATCAGAGGCACTTTTAGTAGAACAAAAACAGCAAAAGATCCTATTTTACTTGCCATTTTACAGTCACAGAGTATTCTTGAAAATTGTTCTTTTAATGCAATCAAAAATCATAGATCATGGATCACAGATGTTGGAGACCTTAGAAGCCATCTGTTTTAATACTTTCATTTTATCACATTCACACATTCATTTTTTTCCCCACTGTTGACTTAAATTAAGCTTGTGGTCCACCTAAACCCCTGAATCATTTTCAGGCAAATTGTTGTCCAAGTACATCTTTCTTATCTTATGTTTGTGATGTTGATTTTTTTAAGCTTCATTGTCATCCTTATTGCAATGGTGAGTACACTGAAGTTCTATCCTGAGGCTTGAAAGACTTTACATTTATCCCTTTAAATGCCATCTCTGATTCTACCTAATACTCTAGTGTGTAGAGATCTTTCTGGATCCCAATTCTATTATAAATTATTTTAACTGTCCTCTGTTTTGTGTAACATGCAAATTTGATGGATATGCCACGTAGACCTTTATCCAAGTCACTAGAAAAAAAATATTAAACAGTGCAGGGTTACACAAAGATCCCTAAGGCACACTACTGTGGACTTCCTGCTAAAACTAAGTTGTCATTGAACCATTAATGAGTGATTACTTTTTGAATCAAGTCTTTCCATCACTTCCAAATACATCTGATTACCTTATGCTCAAATATCCATCTTTTCATCTTTTTCATAAGCATGTGAAAGTTGGCTTGGTGGCATATTAGATACTAGAGACAGATGGAATTCTGGGCCTAGAGTCAAGAAGACGAATTCAAATCTGGCCTCAGACACTTACTGGCAATGTGACCCTGGACAAGTCACTTAATTTCTGCCTGCCTCAGTTTCCTCAACTGGAAAATGGGGATAATAAGAGCACCTACCTCACAGGGTTGTTTTAAGGATCAAATGAGGGAATATTTGTAAAGTGTTTAGCACAGTACCTGGCACATAGTAGTAATAGATGTCTTGTTCCTTTCCCTTCCCTGAAATCGTCTATCAGATGCTTTACTAAAAGTCTTGATCTGGGGTGGAGAACCTGTGGCCTTGAGGGCACATGAAGCCCTCTAGCTCCTCAAGCACCCTTTGACTGAATCCAAATTGCAGTGAAGACCTCTCTTGAGGACCAAAAGGACCACATATGTCCTCAAGACCACAGGTTCCCCACCCCTGTTCCAGGTCAATGATACCTACAGTTTTCTCAGTTATAAAATGAGGTATTCCCCCCATTTTAGCAATACAATGTATGATAATATATAATATAATATAATAATATGAGATGATACCCATCTCCCAGGACGGTTGTGAGGATCCAATGATAGAATATTTGTAAAGCACTTAGCGCAGTGCCTGTGCTTAAAAAATGCTTATCACCCCACTGACCTACTACTTTAGTAACCCTATCAAAAAATAAATGAGATGAAGCTGATATGATGAGTTCTTGAGGTAGCCAAACTGGCTCTTTCTCATCATGCCTTTATTTTATAGATTATTAACCATTTATTTTATGAACCTTTTGAGGATGTTTCCAAAAATCAAAGTCAAGCTCGTTGATTTGTAGTTTGTTGATTGTTCTCTTCCTGTTTTTGAAAATTGAGCCAAGATCTGCCTTTTGATCCATCCTCATATGCTTGGATCAAAGCCCTTGATTTCATCTGAATGGACACTCCATTCTAATGGATGCTCTTGAGCTTAAAAATATCTTCCTTTAAACATGACTCTGCCCTAGACATAATGCTCAACATGTGTCTTGCTTGACTCAGTTTGTTCTGAGCTTTATCACTTCTGACATTATTCTGAATAAGTCTATCAAGAAAATATTTATTAAGACATTATACTGGGTGCTGGGGATACAAGACAAAAAGAAAAAGAAATGATACTTCAAGGAATTTACATTCTTCTGAGAAGGTGAAGGTACACGGGTACACATACAACCATTTACAAAATAAGTTGGAAAGGGAGGGAGTTGGCAACTGGGAGTTCAGGAAAGGCTTTGGCAGAAGATGGTGCTTGAACTGAATGCTGATGGAAATGAAAAAATCCAAGGCAGAGGTGAGGAGGGAATGCATTCTTGATATAGTGGATGATCACAGCAAAGACATGGAGATAGGAAGTGTGAAGAGACCACAGTCAGAGAACACACTGTACAACATAGTGATGTTGTCTTGGTCCCTTGTAATGCTTACTTCAATGGTGAGTACACTGAAACTCTATCCTGAGGCTTGAAAGACTTGACATCTGTCTCTGTTAAATACCATCTCTGATTCTACCTAATACTCTAGTGCGTAGAGATCTTTCTTTTCTACCCAGGACACTGGGTCATGTTGCTCCATTCTCTTCTTTTGGGTCAAATCAGTGAACACACATACAACTGAGATCTGTCCCTTGCCATCATCCCCACTCTGCTACCTAGCTGGGAGAGTGGGGCTGTTTGAATGAATAGACTTTCCTCTAGGGCCACTCTCACTTCTATTGCTGTTCTCTAGTCTATGGTCTGATCCCTCAGTTCTGAAAAGATTCTACTCTGTAACTTTTAATTTTTAATGGACACAATGCAAAGAGGTGACTCTAACCCAAAAGAGCTCAGAGCAATCAATTGATCTCTTGTCCATGGGACATATGTAGATATCCTAATTCTCAGAAAGATGTTCCTGGGAATGCATTATAGAATTATAGCATGAAAGATTTAGAGCCAGAAGGGACTTCAAAGGTAGCTAGGTGGAACAGTGGATACAGTGCTAGACTTAAAGTCAGGAAGATCTGAGTTCAAATCCTGACTCAGCACCTGACCTCCTGGAGTTGTTATGAGAAACAGTAAACAAATAGCTAGGAAAACCTTGAAAAATAAAAGACCTTGAGAAAGAACAACCTAAGAATGATATAGAGAGAGTAGTTTGACTCTTAACTTTTTTCGTTGATAAGATTTTATGGGCCTCAATGTCTTTTTTTCTTTTTCTTTTTTGGTGCCAGCTAACAGAAACATATCTCTTCCAATGGTCACCTCTGTGAAGGTGTATGCTGGAGGCAGCTCAAACTAGTTCTCCAGAGTGAACTGTTAAATTTGCAAATTCCCTTAATGAAAGATTTTTTTCTATAAAACTTGGACTTCATCAAAAGGCCATACCCAAGGACCTAGAAGGCTATATGTGGTCTTGAGGCTGCAGGTTTCCCACCCTTGGTAGACATAAAAAGTGATGGAGATGTTTGAAATACAGATTAAAATTGTGTGTCATGTCTGCATTTTATTTGTTTGTTGTTTTGTTGGGTTTTTTTGAGTGAGTCATTTATTAGATATTTACCAGTACATTTTTGACTCTATGAGACATGGGTACATCCCAGACATCATTAAACCTACCAAAACCTAGACTATATTAACAAAGCCTAGGGATGGTTCCAAATATAATTCACTTAGCAAAATCCAAAATATAAAAATTCTGATTTTTCCATCAAAAAATTTAGAATTTAACAAATATCAACATACATAATATTCCACATACATAATAGTGCAGAAAAAAGTTTGTTCATGAATCTGCAAACCTCTATTGTGAATAATTTGCTTTTCTTTTTTTGGTATATAACGAAGTCACCATGTTAGTTTCAAAGCTACCCTGTTTAGCTGCAGTTCCTCTTGGCCTTTCTACTATTCTTTTCTCTGCTTTTAAAAAATGTTTAAGTAATTTACTTTCCTACTTTCTTTCCTTCCTTTCTTTCTCCCTCTCCTCTCTCTTTCATTCTTTTTTCTTCCTTTCTTCTTTATTTCCTTCCCTCCTTCCTTTCTCTCTTTCTTTCTTTTTTATTACTCCTTACTTCCTTTTTTCTTCCTTTCTTTCCCTTCCTTCTTTCTTTGCAACCCCATTCCTAGCTACTTTCCCTCCTCTACTAAGAGTAAGTAAACAAAACCTTTTCAATAAATAGACATAGTCAAACAATGCTAATTCCCATGTTGGCCATGTCCAAAACATATATTTCATTCTGCAACTTGAGTTCATTATGTCTCCATCAGAAGGCAGGCAGCATGCTTCATTTTGGTCCTTTGGAGTCATAGTTCATCACTGCATTGATCAGAGTTCTTGTCTTTCACAGTTGTGGAAATTCAGATTTGCAAGACAGCAACGTTATTGAGGAAGGAGGTAGTAATTTTTCATTTTTACAAAAGAACCCTTGATTTTATAAAGGGACTCACATTACTATTCTTTTGCATAACTTTCCTTCATAAAAATATGATCTCGTTTTAAAAAAATTCAATTTTGGCCTGTTTAAGCAACACATATTATTCACTGAAACAAACTCTATCTGTATTTGAAGGCTTTCCCAAAGAGGTAGGCATGAGGAGGAACATGAAAATGAACTTAGTGTTCAGAAAAATATTTGTACAGATAGAAGGTGTACTGTGCACAGAGACATAAAGTCATAAGAATGAAAAGAAATGAAAGGTACAGTCAAGATATAAGCTAGAATAAGTGAAGAGAGCAGGTAAAGGGCACCAGGATATGAGAAAAGCACCACAGGCAGGGGCAGATTGGTTGAGACAAGGATGAGAACCTTGTCACTCATATCTCCACCCCCACCCCCCCACCCCCGCTTTGTAAATCAGAAACTCCAATCCAATTTGCAGAATTAATTGCATCCATCTAGCAAACACAAAGTCCTCTGTTTTGTTTATTTTCAATTCATGTGATTTGGCAAGAAATGACAAGGAAGAAAAGAAAGTTGACTAGTATCAAGGATTAATTTTCTTGATGGGGGGAGATAGTTACCATTTGACCAATATGTCTCTTATTTTTAAAATGCCCCATCTTCCAGGCAGTTCTGTTGACATAGCAACAGTGAATTTTTGAAAGGGTTGTCAAAATACTAATATGCACTTCTTGCTGGGTCTGCCCTCTTTTGTTTCCTAACCTTGTGAACTGGATAGCTAAACATATGCTCCTGATTTACAACCACCGGAAATGAGATATTGGACACCTTATTCAGCAGCATGCAAACAAGGATCCCTCATTCAGAAGATTTCCAGTAACCATTGATTGCCTTAAGTAGTTTATGCCACAAGTCAGCCCACCAAATCAGGCTTCTGTGAGACATTATTAACTGCACATATTTAAAATGCAATAGAATGCTCCTTGGGAAACATTTCAATTCCCCTTGCAACAGGGTGTTAAGCTATAGCACCTGTGAGCTATTGTTTATAAAATCAATTATACCTTGTGTCTAGTGATAAGAATTCATTCTCTTGGACCTAATTTTTATCTTTTCATTTATTATTAGAAACTTAACAATAAATATAAACATTTCTCATTCTTCAAAAAATGGAAAATAAGAGTGTAAATAAAACCAATTCTCCACTACATAGTTTTAAAAATATGGGTACATATTTAGCATGTGTCAACCAATTAATCTATCAATCAATAAACATTTTTTAACTATCTACTATGTGCCAGGCATTGTGCTAAGGACTGAAAAAAGAAGCAAAAGAGCCTACACTCAAGGAATTCACAATCTAATGAGGGAGATGAGAAGCAAACATAAACAAAGAGGCTATATACAGAATGAATAAGAAATCATTAAGATAGGGAAGGCACTGGAATTGAGAGGGATTGGGGAAGGCTTCTAATAGAAGGTGCTATTTTAGTTTGCACTTAAAGGGAGCTAGGGAGGTCAGTAGTTAGAGCAGAGGAGGGAGTATTCGAGCCATGGAAGACAGCCAGAGAGAATGCTCAGAGCCAAGAGTTGGAGTGTCTTGTGTGTGGGACAGCAAGGAGGCCAATGTCATGGGATTGAAGAGTACACAGTGGATAGTAAGGTGTAAAAAGACTGGAAAGGTAGGAGTGGGCTAGGTTATGAAGGGCTTTCAATTAAAAAAAACGTCTTTTGTATTTTATTCCAGAGATAATAGGAGCCACTAGAGTTTACTGAGTAGGGGAGTGACATGGTCAGACCTGCACTTTAGGAAAAGTACTTTAGTGTCTCAATGGAAGATGAATTAGAGCCAGGAGACACTTAAGGCAGGAAGACTCACCAGCAGCTTATTAAAATAGTTCAGGCAGGAGATGAGAACCTGAACTAGAGTGGTGGGAGGGTCAGAGGAGAGAAGGGGGAGTATTCAGGAGATGTCACAAAGGTGAAAAGTCTTGACAACAGATTGGCTATCCTCTTCGCTTCAAAGGCTGGAGATTAGTCAGAAATATGGCATAGCTTCAGAAGGAGATCGAATCTGCACAGCAGGAGAAAGAAGTCCCATTCCTCACCAACTTCCTCTTCTATTTCCCTCAAAGGACAAGTGCCTCAGGAAATAGAAGTTCTGGAGTTAGATGGTAGGTTACTCTTCTGCACTGGAAGGTCTCCACATCCCACCTAGGAGACTGATCTGTCAATAAGGGGTAGAGGTTGCCTTGTGCTGGCACAGATGGAAGTTGTTGCTTTGGGGAAAATAGAAAAGACCCTACCCCTTGCAACCTTTCCTCAAGGGCACCCCAACAGGAGATGGAAGAGGCACAAGGCACTCATATAATCTGACTCCTTCTCATCTGAGGAGGCTGGCTATGAGGTGGTTGGAGGGAATGGTAGACTCCCTGAGAAGAGGGAAATACTCTCAGGCAGATGGAGGATAACCGACCTGTCACCTTACCCCCTCTGAGTGGTTTTATAGGTGTGTTCTGTGTGTCTGTGGTATTTTATACATCCCTTAATTTATTTGAATGGAATTTCTATCCTTCTATCTTTTAGTCTTTCAAATTTTGTTGGTAACATTAAGAAAGACTCATGATTTTTAAAATTCTATTTAGTTGCCTACTGCCTTGCTGAAGTTTTGTTTGTTTCCCTTGGATCAGTTTGAATGTTTTTATGAACACTTGAATTCAGTTGAATGTTTTTGTTTTAGTTGAAAATTGTTTTCTTTTAGTCAAATCTCCAGAAATATCCAAGTAAATGATCATATCTGCAAGAGATCATTTTTTCTCTTTGCCTATGATTATTTCCCTAATTTTTCTTTCTTATATCAATGCTATAGTTAGCATTTTTAGAATAATATCAAATAATAGCAATAAAGCTATACTTTACCTCCCTTTAGTGGAAAAGTCTTAACCTTTTCCCTTTTATATGATAGCTCTTAGATTTTGATAGATATTATTCACTCTGTTAAGAAACACCTCTTTTATTCCTATGCTTCTTTAGAAAATAAATGGATGTTATAGTTTGTTAAAAAGCCTTTTCTGCAACAATTAATGCAATCATCTGGTTTTTAAAATAATTTTTGTTATTAGGATGTTCTATTGTGTTTATAGTTTTCCTAATATGGAATCAATCTGGTCATAATATATAATCCTATTAATGTGCTTATAAAATATTTGCTAATATTTTATTCAATAATTTGTACTGGTATACTGATCCATCGTTTTCTTTGTCTGCTTTCTCTCTCTCTAGTTTAGGTATCAGAAGCACATTTGTCTCATAGAAGTTTAATATCCTTTATTTATTTTTGCAAACAATGTAATTTGAGAATTAACTGTTCTTTGAATATATGATAGGATCCACTTGTAAATGTATGTGCCCTTGAGGTTTCCACCTACCTACTACCCCCACTTGGTAGTTCCTTTATGGCCTGTTCACTTCATGTTTCTGAGATAGTTAAAGTTCTTTATTTTTCATTCTGTTAATCTGAACGTTTTATAGCTTTGTAAATATTCATCTAGTTTACTTAAAAGGTATTTGGTGGCATATATATTTGAGTAAAATATTTTGTAATTTTCCACTTTTTCCTCTTCATGTGATCTTTTAATTTTTTAATGTTGACAATTTGGTTTTTCTCCCTTTTGGAGCAAATAAGCTAAAAATTCACCTATTTTAATGGTTTATTGAAAACAATGCCCTCATTTTGCTTATAAATTCAATGGGGTTTTTTTGTTTTAAATTTTGTTTATCTCTGATTTTCAGAATTTCTACTTTTGTGTTGGGGTTTTTCTTTGTATTTCTAGTTTTAAAGGTTTTTTTTAACTGTATGCCCCATTCATTGATTTTTTATTTTCATATAATGTTAATGAGAATGTTTAGAGATGTACAATTTTAACTAATGACAATTTTGGTTGCATGCCAAAGGTTCTGGCATATTGTCCAAATGTTGTAATTTTCTTTATTGAAATTATCTATTTTTTTCTATGATTTGTTCTTTGACCCATCAATCCTTTAGAAATGATTATTTAACCTTCATTTAGCTTTAAATCTTTCCTTCAAGCATACTTTATTCTTTGCAATTATATTGCACTTTCAGTAAAGAATATGCTTTCTTTTTCAGCTTTTAGGTTTTTATGCAAACATGCATTCATGAATGAGTACATGGATGAACATAAAAAGAATTATAAAGTGCTTACTCTGTTCAAAACCCCACACTAAAGTGCTAGAAATACAAATGAAAAAATAAGACAATCATACTCTTAAGAAATTCAACTTCTAATGGAGAAGACAATACCCACAGACAACTTCAGCTACAAGTCAGATAGAAAGATACAGTCCTTGGAGTGTAGCAGCAAAGCAGATAGAAATACTTCTTTAAAGTTATTCTACTGAAAAAATCATGTCAGTTTCTAATGTTGAACTATTGATCCATTCTAAGGATTTTGATGGCAAGAACTTTTTTTTCTGAGTCTTCAGTAGCAATGGCCATAGGAATCATATAAGCAGATGCCAGGTTGCATCACCAAGAGGAACTGCTTCCCAGGTTGATGACTTCAGAGACTAGGCTGGAAACAGGTCCACCAATAGCCATTGATGAGTAGTTAGTTGGTGTAGGTGGTGGCTGGGAAGGTGAACCCCTTATCCATAGTGATTTATCCTCTCTATGATGGTTATTGCACCCAGTCCAGGAGCAAAGCTGTGGTTGGGGATCACTGCTATTCTCAAGGCTCTTGGGTTCAGAGTCCATGTCTATTGAGGTCTGATGAGAGGTGCTGGTTGGGATGGCAGAGGTTGGTTGCTTACCTGTCTGGCACATGTCACATTCTATATTCTATCTCTCCCTCAAAATGCCCTGCTACTTCATCTAGGCAGGTTTGCCTGTCCCATAAGTGGAAATTGGTCATTGGTTAGTAGAGATAGATGGCCCCTTCTCGATAGGAATTTCTTCCATAGATGATGGCTGTGGAGATTGGTCTGGAAGCAGGATCTTTGGTCTGGGTAGCACTGTGACTTGTAGTGTTCTTGGACTAGCATTTGGTCAGTTTTTGTAAAAAAAAAAAAAATATATATATATATATATATATATATGTATATACCCATATGTTTGATATTTAAAAATTGCTAGAGAGCTATTACATATGTCTATAATTCTATTCCTGTCCCTAATTTTTTTCTTGCTTAGTTTTTCATAGATTCATTCATAGATTTATCTATGTCTGACCAAAGTACATTGAGATACCCAACTCTTACAGTTTTATAATTTCTTTTTCCCTGCAATCAACTTAACTTTTCTTTAAAGTACTTGAATGTTGTAACATTAAGGGTGTGTGTGTGTGTGTGTGTGTGTGTGTGTGTGTGTGTGTGTGTGTGTGTGTGTGTGTGTGTGTGTGTAGGAATTTGGCTAACTCTTTTATGCCATTAAGCTTAATATGGATTTTCTGCTTATCTTTTTTAACTATTTTTACTGTTGACTTTTCTAATCATGGTTACCATCCCTGCTGTTTATATTTTTCTGAACCATGATAAATTCTGCCCTAGTTCCCTATTTCAACTCTATGTGTTTCAAATGTGTTTCTTATAAACAACATCGTGTTGGATTCTGCTTCCTATTAATTCTGCTTCCACATTAATTTAGGGAGTAGAGTGTCTCATTTCTATTCACTGTTATGATGATAATTAGATATGTGCATTCAATACCCTCTTATAATTTTCCCCCCACCTCCTCGTTTTCTTTTCCTTTTTAAAAATTATTAATTTATTATTTTATTTTAAGTTTTCAACATTCATTTCCACAAAATTTTGACTTCCAAATTTTCTCCTCATCTCTCCCCTCCCCCACTCCAAAATACCAAGCATTCTGATTACTCCTTCCACCAATCTGCCTCCCTTCTAACATCTCTTCCTTCCCTTACCCCCATCTTCTCTTTTGTCCTATAGGGCAAGATAAATTTCTATACCTCATTACCTGTATTTCTTATTTCCAGTTGCACGCAAGAAAAATTCTCAACATTTGTTCCTAAAACTTTGAGTTCCAACTTCTCTTTCTTCCTTCCTCCCCACACATCCCCACTGAAAAGTCAAGCAATTAAATATAGGCTATATATGTGTAGTTTTGCAAATGACTTCCGTAATGGTCATGTTGTAGAAGACTAACTTTATTTCCCTCCATCCTATCCTGCCCCCCATTTCTTCTATTCTCTCTTTTGACCTTGTCCCTTCTCAAGAGTGTTTATTTCTAATTGCTCCCTCCTCCCATTTTACTTCCCTTCCATCATCTTCCCCCACCCTGCTTATCCCCTTCTCCCCTACTTTCCTGTATTGTTACATTTTCATACTAAATTGAGTGTGCATGTTATGCCTTCCTTGAGCCAAATGTGATGAGTAAGCTTCACTTTTTCTTTCTCATCTCCCCCTTTTTTCCCTCTACTGAAAAGACTTTTTCTTGCCCCTTTTATGAGAGATAATTTGCCCTATTCTATTTCTCCCTTTCTCCCCCCAATATATTCCTCTCTCACCCCTTAATTTTATTTTTTAAGATATGATCCCTTCCTATTCAACTCACCCTGTGTGTGCACTCTCTCTCTCTCTCTCTCTCTCTGTCTCTCTCTCTCTCTCTGTCTCTGTCTCCCTCTCCATATATATATGGGGGTAAAATCCCACCACGTACTCATATACTGAGAAAAGTTTCAAGAGTTACAAATATTATCTTTCCATGTAGGAATATAAACAGTTCAACTTTAATAAGTCCCACATGATTTCTCTTTCCTGTTTATCTTTTCATGCTTCTTGATTCTTATGTTGGAAAGTCAAATTTTCTTTTCAGCTCTGGTCTTTTCATCAAGAATGCTTAAAAGTGCTCTATTTCATTGAATTACCATTTTTTCACCTGAAGTATTATACTCAGTTTTGCTGAGTAGGGGATTCTTGGTTTTAATCCTAGTTCCTTTGACTTCTGGAATATCATATTCCATGCCCTTCAGTCCCTTAATGTACAAGCTGCTAGATTTTGTTATCCTGATTGTACTTCCACAATACTTGAATTGTTTCTTTCTAGCTGCTTGCAATATTTTCTCCTTGACCTGGGAACTCTGGAATTTGGCCACAATGTTCCTAGGAGTTTCTCTTTTTGGATCTCTTTCAGGAGGTGATCAGTGGATTCTTTCAATATTTAGTTTGCCCTCTGGTTCTAGAATATCAGGGCAGTTTTCCTTGATAATTTCATGAAAGATGATGCCTAAGTTCTCTTTTTGATCATGGCTTTCAGGTAATCCCATAATTTTAAAATTATCTCTCCTGGATCTATTTCCCAGGTCAATTGTTTTTTTTTTCAGTGAGGTATTTCACATTATCTTTCATTCTTTGGTTTTGTTTTGTGATTTCTTGGTTTCTAATAAAGTCATTAGCTTCCATCTGTTCCATTCTCATTTTTAAAGAACTGTTTTCTTCAGTGAGCTTTTGAACCTCCTTTTCCCTTTGTCTAATTCTGCTTTTTAAAGCATTCTTCTTCTCATTGGCTTTCTGAACTTCTTTTGTCAATTGAGTTAGCCTATTTTTAAAGGTGTTATTTTCTTCAACACTTTTTGGGTCTCCTTTCGCAAGTTGTTGCCTTGCTTTTCATGATTTTCTTGTGTATCTCTCATTTCTCTTCCCAATTTTTCCTTCACCTCTCTTATTTGATTTTCAAAATCCTTTTTGAGCTCTTCCATGGCCTGAGAGCATTGGATATTTATTTTGGATGTTTGGGATAAAAAACCTTGACTTTTATGTCTTTCCCTGATGGTAAGCATTGTTCTTCCTCATCCAAAAGGAGGGGAGAAGATACCTGATCACCAAGAAAGTAACCTTCTATAGTCTTTTTTGGACATTTTTCCAACCAGTTATGACTTTTGAGTTCTTTGTCAAGAATAGAGTATACTCTGGGGACCTGAATATCTCAGTTCCTCCAAGGTAGCAAAATCAATCCTGCACACTGATCTGGGAGCAACAAGAAACTTTTGTGCCCAGAATCTGCAAGTAGTAGAATTTCCTCTTCCACAACAGCCTCACCTTGAGTTCTCCACTGCGCCAGTACTTGGGGCTGAGATTCAGATCAGCTGTTTAATTCCCCCAGGGGTTTCATGATGTGGACCTCCAACAATGGATGATGGCTGCTGCCTGCTGTGGGAGCCACCACATCTAGCTGAGGCCTCCACCACCTGGGGCTGAAGCTATGGGGGAAACCCTGCTCCCTTCTCTGCCAGCTAAAAAAGCCCTCTCACTGACCTTTCATGTCTGTGAGTTGAGGGATCTGTGAACTGCTGCTGCTGCCACTGGGGATTCCACCACCAAGGACTGCTCTGGTCCTCCTCCCTGCACAGGGCAGTCAAGGCTGGGCTGGGCTCCATTCTCCATCCAGTGCAACAGACCTTTCCCATCGGCCTTCCAGGTCACCCTGGGCTAGAAGTCTCCTCCACTCAATTGTTCTGTGGCCTGGAATTTGTTGAGTCATTCTTTACAGGTATTTTATGGATTGTGGGGAAAGAGCTATAGTATATGCATCTTTCTACTCCATCATCTTGGCTCTGCCCTCCCCCCCATTTCCTCTTTATAAAGAAAAAAGGGAGTTGATAAAGAGAAGAAATCTAATCAATATTATATTAGCATTAATTCAACATAATTGAAGTAGTCTGTTCTTACTCCTCTATTCTCCTACTCTTCACTAAACTTGAGCTCCTCTTTGGTTCTTATATTCTCTCTTTTCAATTCTATCCTTCATAATATACTCTACAAAACTGAAGTTTACTTATTTCTAATTATTCTTTCCATCTTATACTTTCCTGTCCCCTTTCCCCATTCTGTTTGTTTTCCTGGTTGTCATGTGTCTCTGTGTGTTCAACCTCCATTTGTCTGGTGCAGGTAAGAGTAGGGCTCATGAGATGCCTCTTCCACTGACTTTTTCCATATCTGTAAACTCTTTTTCAATATACTTATGAAAAAAATAGTAAATTCCTCCCCTTTCCTCATTTCCTCACTGGTATATTTTCTTTCTCCTCTCAAAATGAGTATAACAACAAGAAAATCATGTGTATGGCTTGTTGCTGTCTTGCTAAAATACTTCTGTGACACTAAGACTGTAAGATTCTAAAAGGAAACTTTTCTCCTTTCCCCCCAGTAGAAGGTAAACACTTCAAAATTACTTAATTTCTTCAAATTGTTCAAATAAATTTACCTTTCTAAGTTTCTATTGATTCCTGTGTTTGTATTTAAAACTTTCTATTCAATTGTGGTCTTTTCATCAGAAATATTTCAAAGTCATCTGTTCTAGTAAAGGCCCATTTTTCTTCATATATATATACTTTTGCAAGGTAAGTTTTCCTTTGTCATAAGTCTTTATTGTTTACCCTTCAGAATATCATATTCTAATATTTTCTCAGAATAGTCTTATTTGATCCTAACTTGCATTTCTAGTCACTTGAACTCTTTCTTTTTGGCTAAGTGTGATTTTTTTTTTAGCTTGATAGCTATAGATTTTGGTTATAACACTCCTAGGTGTTTTCAATCTGGTGTTTTGTTTTTTTAAAGAAAGTGATTGGCTTGTTCTTTCTATTTTTACTTTGTCTTCTGGTTCTAATAATTGTGGACAATTTTCTTTTATTTCCTGAAGTAATTTTATTCATGGTTTTCAGGAACTCAAATAATTATTTAATTTTTTAAAAAAAGTCTGGTCTCCCTATCCCTCGCTGTCTAGAAGTGCAGAGGCTACATATGAGTCCAGTCCCATAGGCACAGGGGCATGGACCTGCTCTGTTTCCCTGGGTACATTCATCCCTCTCGTAATCTGGTCCTGGCCCCCTCCACTTTCCACTCAGTGGAGCTTACCACATTGATGCTGAATTTAGAGTGGACATTCAGAACTCCTGAACTCAAGAGCTCTACCAGCTTTAGCCTCCCCAGTGACTTGAATTACAAGTGTGTGAGATCACACTTAGTGAAGTTCAATGATTCTTAAATGATCTCTCATATTTCTTTTCTGACAGCTATTTTTGATGGTAGATATCTTAAATTTTATTCTATTTTTTCATAGTTTTGACTTTGTCCTAATATTTCTTGTCTTCTGAAGTCTGTTTTCTGTTTGCTCTGCTCTTTTTCTAAAGGGCTCATTACTTTTGCCATGCTTTTCACCTTCTGCACTAGGCAATTAATTTTCCTTCCATTTTTTTCCCTTCAGGATTCTAATTTCATTTTTTGCCTCCTACTTAATTTTTTCCAGCCATTTTTAGAGTCCTTATGGCCAAGCCATTTTTTCCCTCTGACATTCTGCTTGTGGAGTTTTCTTTTGCTTGGGTTTCTTTTAACTCAAAATCTTTCTTCATTGGTTTTAGTGTTTTCTTCTGTTTAAGGTGGTTCCAGTATCAATTCTTCAACTAAGAACTTGTACTTCAATAACAATTACTATTACTAATAACTAGCATTTATATAGTACCTACTATATGCAAGGCACTGTGTTAAGTGCTTTGCAAATTTTATCTTATTTGATTCTCACAACAACCCTGAGAAGGAGGTAAGATTACAATTCCAGTTTTACAGTTGTGGGAATTGAGGCAAATAGAGGTTTAAAGACTTGCTCAAAGTCACACAGCTATTAATTTTCTCAGATTAGATTTGAACTCAAGTCTTTCTGACTCTAGATCCAATGTTCTGTCCACTATACCTCATTGCTTCAAGGGCTTCTAGAGCCAGTCTCCTCTAGAACTCTTGGATGGATTGAATAGGCCCTTTCTGTTTTGTGTCCTCTGTAGTCTGAAGTCAGATGCAATTCTGGATGGGTCGCTAACACTGGGCCTCACTCTCTACCTCAATCCCTGGCTGTCCTTAGTTGATTTCTCTACTTCTCTTTGCACAATCCCCTATTGGGAGTTAGTTTCATCCTTTGCAGAGACCCCTATAAGCCCCTCTCAGATGATAGAGATTATGCTGATTTCAGATCTCTTACAAAGTTTCTGGGACAGGCCATTTGATCACTTTACTATAGCTCCTAGTTTTCTGAAGAGTGAAAATCTAGGCCCCATTTTGCTATAGATTGACCTGCCTGGGCTAACTCTTTCTCCTGCTTCTGTCTAACAAATTAGGACCAGCATCTAATTTTAGGACCCCAATAACTGGCACCTACATTGATTTGTGACTCCCCTGTTCAGAATATCATTTAGCTTTGCCATTTACTATTGGAGTTACCAATGGCCTCCTTGGAATGGTCTTTCTCTCAGCCTTTGTCAGTTGGCCCATGTTCTAGAATTTGAGCCTATGTCTTTTAACTTCCATCAGTTCCTACTCAACTGCAACAGCTACTTCTGACTTTCAGTCTTCTATTTTTTTTTCTCTTCTAGATTGACTGGTAGAGCTTTTGCTTTTGTTTTATTTTGTTTTTCAATTCTTTAGCATAGCTCTATACAGGGCTATTTTCAAATATTTCTGTGGTTTTGTGTAGAAGAGCTGAGTTTCTCTATAACTTTTCACCATCTGAACCTGAATTCCCTTAGCCAGATTTTTAAAAGTATTGAAAATGCCTCTGTCTCTCTCTTTATTCTGAATAAAAAGTACTTGTAATATTTACACACCAAATTTCCAACACGATTTCCAAGGGAAAATAAAAACCGCATAAGAAAGGAAAGAGAGCAGGTAACAGGAAAAGAAAGAACATGAGTTTTGCTCAGAGACTGCAGGAAAAAATAAGATGCCACTTGAGTTGGGCTCAAGGAATTTAGGAGAGAGAACTCACTGACATCCTTTGGATATTTGAGTTCAGGTAACTAACATAATCATTTGACTCTTGAGGGTGACTCAGTGCAATCAGTAGTCAAGTAGTAACATTTTTCTTTATAAAGATAGAAAAAAGTCTACTAAAAAGGCAAGGCTTACCAGATAAAGACCTACTCTATAAAAACTGAACTTAGGAATCAAAGAGGGGTCTGTGATTCATTTAGGGAGGCAGAATTCCAAGCCTCAAAATTTCTACCAAAGGATGCCAAACTTGCAAAAACTTGCCTTCTCCTGGCATAGTCTACAAGAAGACAGGGTCTTCTTCCATGCCCTGATGACACTATCAAGTAAGAATTCAGTGTGGAACTTATTTCCATAGGTCAAAGCCAAATTTGGCCGTACCCAGATCGGTAAGATAGGATATTGTGTGCACGTTAATACTTCTCTTTTCATTCCAAGGTTTGGTTTATTTCACAGATACTTGCTTTTATTTCATAAGTTCCCTGTCATCAGAAATGTGTGATAAAATAAGAAGATGGAATGACTGACATAGATAAGGTAAGGAGTCATTGATATCTTCACAAAGTCAGGAGAAATATCCCCAAAGAGATCAAAGGAAGAGAAAATGGATCAATGTGTACATAAGCATGTGTAGTCACTCTCTTCGTGTTGGAAAGAACTAGAAACAAAGAAAATTATGAGATATGAAAATAATAGATTAATAATGATGCTAATCAATAATAATGGAACACATTATGCCATGACACATAAAAAAAGGGTGGTTTCGGAGAAACCTAGGAAGATTTGTATGAACTGATTCAGAGTATCATCAGGACATGGAAGAGGACCCTATCCTCTTGAAGACTATTCCCAAAGAAGGCAAGTTTTGGCAGGTTTGGGATCCTTTGGTAGCAATTTTGAGACATTAGATGAAGGTGAAGGGAACAGTCTTTATCCCACCCCCATGCAAAAAGAGAGTAGGACCTCATTAGAGGACTCAGCTCATCTGAAGGGGTTAAAATTTTATTTCATCCCCGGTGATGGGGAGGCTAGGAAGGGACAGACTGACTGAGGGATCATTATATGGATGGTAGCACAGGGTGAACCCTATTCTGAGAGAGGAATACAAAAAGACTATAAACTCTTATCTATTATAATTCAAATGATCCATATCTGAGTAGGAGACCAATGATATCCTCTGTTTGGAGGTCCTGATGTTCCTGATACTGCTCCTGCCCAGCGTAACTTTTTATTGTTGATTTCAGAAGGTTTATCACAAGATTCCTCTGACACTGCTCTTGAATTTTTAAGAACATTATTTATTTTGTTATATACTAATTCTGAACAGATCCCCAATTTGTAGGTGCCATGTTTAGGGGTAGAGAAAACCTGGAAAATTGACCACAACACAATCCCTCTCCTCTGTCCCTCTCTCTTGCTTGACTTTTGGACTCACCAAAACATACCACCGAACACATATAGTCCAGAGGAATGATAGTTCACACTAAATTTTCTTTTTTTTGCTTTTATGTCTCTTTGCTTATCACTTTTGGCTGGTTAAAGGCCACTGGGAAAGGCCATTAAGAAGAAATTTCCTCAGGGAGAAGAAATCATTTTTCAGCTACTTTCTGGCCTCGTTCTGACTGGATGAGTCTCCAACTTTTATTCTAGACTCATTGTATCTCAACTTCTATCAGTCCCAAATAATAACACAACAAAATATAACATGCTAGGTTCTTTTATCTGGGATTAGGGTATCTAGAATCAAAGATGGAACACAGAAAGTATTGGGGAGGGAAAGAAATAGGAATATTTCCATTGGAAGTATTGCAGCCAGCACTAAGCGCTTTTGATTACAAAGGTGAATATTGATTGTAAGCTGGCTCCAATACCACAAAGGGACAATTAATACATGACTTCCTTCCCTCAGAGGACTTGAAGCTAGGGGAAAGAATGTGACTGTCTCTGAGGGGAGCAGTTCCGCTCACCCAGATTCATTTAGCACTGCAGCAGACACATCTCTTTGGACAGCGCAAATTTAATTAAAATTACCATTTAACATCTCATTAAATTGCATTCATATATAGATTAATCAAGTGTAGGATCCAATAAATGATTTATTGTAGTACCTCAGTTTTGATATATTTTCTTTTTTAATCTTTATAACTAAGTGAAAAATAATGCCCACCCTCCGCCTACCTCACAGCCCTGAAAGTTAAGCAAAGGAGATACTGTTATCCCCATTTTACAGATAAGGGAGCTGAGGTTCATGATGGCTTTGGATTTTGAGGCTATTTTCCAAAAAACTAAAAGTTAAAAATGTGCTTTTTTCATTAATTTTTGAATCATGACTATTAGTAAAGCGAAATAAATCTTCACTTCTTTAATATAATTTTTCCTATGGTAGAGGTATTCCTAAGAGCTCCATTGGTCTTTTAATTAAACAAGAAATGAAATATAAAATCAAATGATGCATGGACTTGGATTTGTTCCAAATGCTTTACAGTCATTAACTATTTAAAAAGGACTCCCACTTCAGACAGTGAGAGGATTCATCCTACAGGGGTAGAGACTGACAGAGGCACTAAAACTCACCAGGAAATGCTGAGACATTCAGTAATAATGACAGAATTCGAACTCAGCCCATACCTCACAGGCCAGTGGGCTCAGTCTCTGATAATGGAACATGAAGGCTGCTCAAAAGGCTGCATTGTCTGTCCCATTGTTCTGTCAAACAAAAACTGAGGAAGCATTTCTTTTCCCATGTCTGGCTTTTTCCTTCCTTTGGGGACCAGCCTTCTCAAAGTATGGCAGGAGTGACCACTTATGTCCTCACTTTTAATATATACTTTATATATACAAGTATATATGTTCAAACTTTATATATATACTTTATATTATATACTCTATATATTTATTTAAACTTTATTTATATAACTTATTTATACTATAAACATACACACACACATACACACACACACACACACACACACACACACACACACACATATATATATTTACAAGCTAAAAAACCTCACAAGAGATATCATACCTATCTTACAGCACTGTTGTGAGAAAAAAGCTGTACTTTAAGTAGTTACTATTAAGATAACATTACAGAATAGAAAGAGTACTAGATTAGGTGTTGGGAATACATGAGTTCCAGTCTGGTCTTCAATACTTAATAGCTAGGTTATGTGGCCACAATCATTTCTCCCCTCTGCATTTCCTTTTCTTCATTTGTCTATTACACATGAGAATGCATACTTTGCCTGTCTACACAGCCTGATCACAAGGTTGCGAGGAAAGTGATGGAAAGTCAACTTGGCATAGTGTCTACCAAGCTCAAGTTTCCCTCAGAGCTTCAGTTTCTTCCTCTATGAAATAGGGAGGGGTGATAATACCTATTGTGCCCACCTGAGGGTTGCAAGGCTGAAATGAAATAATGCAGGTAAATCACTTTGAAAACATTAAAGTCTTAGGGTGTCCCAAAAGTCTTTGGGCAGGTTTAAGCTATTCATAGTTAAAAGTCAGTCATTAAATTGCCTTTCAAAATTAAGGACTTATTTAGTTTTACAAACATGTCAGAGAAAGGTGCTGTGCTGAGGGCTGGAGTTACAGACAAAATCACGACAGTTTCAAGGAGCTGTTACTTCCATGGAGGGGTGCAAAATGTGGGTAAATAAGTGTAATACCAGGAAAGTGAAGGAGGGAGAGTATTAACAGCTGAGAAGATACGGGAGACTACCTGAAGGAGGCAGCAATGATGGAGTACTTGGGTGCACATGCTTGGACCACAGTTCTCAAATCACATTTCTCTTTAAAAATTACATTTCTCTCTAACCTCAAAACACCATCTCAGACAGTTTCCCTCCAGCCCAAGGACACAGCCTGCCCCAGCAACAGCCATTATCTCCCTTCCTGCTACAGTAGCCAGCTGCATCTGTAGAACTCATTAGGCTTAACCAGCTGTGTACTGGCTTAACTGTCTGTGTAATGGGTCATAATGATATTTGCTACCCACTGACGAATCATATGTATCCTAGACTTGGACATACCTATACTCCCTTACATTTACCTTGTCTAACAAGACATTGATGAGAACAACTTGGTTTTTCTGAGCCAGCCCTGACCACTGGTTGACTGAGTGGACATTTCAGGCCTAAAACCACATCTCCATGTAGCCTGCCTTTGGGTTATTTCCCAATGAATTTTGGGTAAAACACCTGTGCAGTAGATACCAAAAGTGCATGTTCCTTTAAGAACTGATCATTCCTTAACCACTCCATAATCCCACCCCAAAACACCTAGTTAGCTTATATAAATACTCTATCTAACTTTATATATAAATACCCTATATAAACTTTCCCTGTACCCCTTTGAAGTTGCAGGTACCCTAAGAACTCTTGCCCACTGAAAAGCGTAATAAATCTTTACCTTGACCTCAACAATGCTTGAGTCTGTGAGTTCTTCTCCAGAAGACCTGCCCTGGTACCCTAGTCTTTGTGGGGATCTCACACTCCCCCTTCCAGCCCTCATCAGTACCATTCTGAAAGGCAGGGATAAGGAAGGTGAGTTTTCAAGGCAAACGTGCAGAGTCAGGAAATGGAGATATAAGGGGTCGATAGTAACTCAGGTAATATATTAATAAGAATTGTAATTATTTTATTAATTGCCTGGAGACACTCCAAGGAAATCAGTATATATTGTTCAATATTTTCTGACTCTTCATGACTCTTCGTGGAGTTTTCTTGGCAAAGATATTGGATTAGTTTGCCATTTCCTTTTCCAGCTCCTTTTACAGATGAAAAAACTGAGGCAGACAGGATCAAGTGAGTTGTCCAGGGTCACACAGTTAGTAAGTATCTGAAGCCAGATTTTAACTCAGAGAATATGAGCCTTCCTGACACCAGGTCAGGTGCTCTATCTACTGTACAACCTGGCCCTTCATAAATTAATGTTAGAGGGGAATATATAAGTTCCCATTTTGCAATGAGCCTCTTGGGAAATCAATGGTTGCATCGTCAAAGACAGGGAACCACTTCAGGGTGACTTAGGTGGAATACCCCACCCTAGCCCATAATTTGAAGGAGAATTGCACCCTCTCTTCCCAAAATTTTCCCTATTGGCCTACCAGCATATGTATAATTTCATAATTAGTTATTCATTACTTTGGGTCAATAGGCAGGAGTGTTCTGCAACTGATTGTCAAATTTTCAACATAAACATTTATACTTCAGAAATAGCAAATGCTGTATATATATTGTTTTATTGGTTGTCATGACTTTAAAAAAGTGAAGGACAGAGTAATGCCAATTAAATTAAAAGGTGTGTCCTGTTTTTAAACATTTAGCAAGACATCCCTAGTTAGTCTGAGTTGTGTGTTCGTCCTTCATTGCTGAAGGAGACCATGCCATCAGAGAAATGATGACATGACCCGCACTTGACTTTGAGTGAGGGATGGCTCTGTGAGTCACCAGCCTCACTTCTCTTCCAGAACCATCAGGATCCAGTGACCAGATATTCATCAGGATGACTGGAGATGACCCAGGATGAGGCAATTAGGGTTAAATGACTTACCCAAAGTCACACAGCTAATGAGTGTCAAGTGTCTGAGGTGAGATTTGAACTCAGGTCCTCCTGACTCCTGCACTGGTGCTCTATCCACTGTACCACCTAGCTGCCCCAACTAGTAGAGTAGATAACATGAATGATATCTGGGAGAGAGAAAAAGAGGGAAGGATACATTAAGCTATTATCATCTGCTTCAGTGACCTAGCAGGACACAGAGAAAGAGGGATAGAACAGGTAAGTTTTCCTGGGAAAGAGAGTTAGGATAGTCTTAGAGGAAGGAATGTACCCTGTAAGAATAAACCCCAGTAGGTAGGTAAGGGACAACATAAGGACACTGGATACCTTGTTGGTGGAAAGGCATTGAAAAGAGAGAGAGGAGGAAAGAAGGGGAGGTCTCTTCAGACAAACTTTGCCAACATCGCATTTTTGCTGAGGGCTGGCCCTGGTCCCAAGAACTCACAGAACTCTCAGGAAGAAAAAAGGGTGGTGGTGGGGGCAGAGGAATCCCTAAACTCTTTGGCCTTTTCTGAAGTCTTTAGAATGAAAACTAAATTTATTCTAGCTGAAGATACTCTAAGAGATAAGGAGTTGGGACACAGTGTTAGGGAATAATCAGGTGGGTTGGAAGACGAAAAGTTTCTGATGATTGAAAGAAGCACAGATACTTAGGAATGTTTCTTAACATCCTGGCAGATGCTGACCTTTACCCACAAATGAAATATAAGACACATTTCCCCATATAAGGAGGCCAGTTTCGAAAAAGATTTGTACTGCAATGATGAATATCCTTCTCCAGACTGGAGTTTCACAGGAATTGGGTTACATTGGTGCTGCTTTGAATATACAATA
Source organism: Potorous gilbertii (assembly GCA_028658325.1). Classification (NCBI taxonomy): domain Eukaryota; kingdom Metazoa; phylum Chordata; class Mammalia; order Diprotodontia; family Potoroidae; genus Potorous; species Potorous gilbertii. The sequence goes on from CM053769.1 coordinate 451,751,868, forward strand.
CTCCTCAGCTGGTAACCAAGACTCCATTTCCATGGGCCTAAATAAGCACCGTAATAGTGAAGCTGTCAGGGTTGGTACACATCAAAGTAGACTCTTTTTTTCTTATCTATAGTTGTAGTTTAGATGTTAAAAAAAAACAAAACTCCCACAGAACCAGCACAGCCAGGAATTTCTCAAACAGCCCCTCCCCTCCTCTTCACCTCATACCACTATCATTTTCCACCACTCAATAAGGCAACTCAAATGCTAAGGAAATAGATTTCACTTTCAAGCTTCTGAAGACATAGGAAATACTATGCTAAGAAAAAAGCAATATTCACAGGTAATAGAAAACCTCCTTTCTCTGATACCTTTAAGAGAATTTTTTTTTTTTTTGGTTTTTGTGTTTGTGTGTTTTCCTTTTCCAGTTTGAGTCTTTTTAAATAATTAACCCTGATTGTTGACTTAACAGTACAGGGAGTCATTGTTGACTGACTGACTAACTGGTTGTATAAATCTTGAAACTCTATCCTAGTAGGGATAAAGAAGGTGCCTTACACAGAGGGGAGAGAAAGTAAAGAGAACTTGTATTTCTCCTTCTACTTACCTCAGTTCATGGGGCTCTTAGCACCAGTAATAACATGCCTGCTTTGAGTGCCTGTTACCAGTAAAGTTTATAGAGACTGTTAAAGCACCTTGCTCTGTATCTCCTCTGACTCATTTTTCTGTTCCCTGTCCTTTTCTCTACCTGGAACCAACTTCTATGTGCTGAAAATTCAGTCCTTATTTGGCTACCACAAAGGATGGCTGTGGTGCTGAAGCAGGGACCTTGGCTGCAACCTATGGGGCCAAACAGGAAGCTGACCAGGCAGATTAGTGCCTAAATTGAGTTCTCTATATGTTTGGAGTGACATAGGATTCACTGGACACTCCTTGTGTGACAACTATATGACTAGCATTCCTTTTTAAAAAAAAGTCTACTAAAAAAGAGGCAACTTAGAAATCCTTAACTAGTAAAATGATGCATAGAAAATTAAATGAATAAATTCACTTTTTCTAGCTCTCTTCATTTCGCTTTTCCTTTTTGAACAGAATTTAAATATACACCCTCTTTCATTCGTGGTCTCATATGTGGCTTTCACCTCCTCATGGAGGGAGTACAGCCAATATCCCCTTATTCTCTGCTATTTGGATGTGTTTTGTGCAAACGGATAGAGAAAACAATGTCAGAAGCATTTCTATGCAAATCAACAACAACCAGGAGCTCCAAGTAGATTACTACTGAAATCCTTTTTTGTTCTAAATTGTAATCAACTATATTGGATGCTGGGGTTTTTCCATTTAAAAAACTTAATAATGGGTTTTGGTTCTCTTGGTACTATAAAAAGGACATTTATAAATATTAATATGGAATATCGGTGAAAGAACAATACATAACATTAATGAGAATCCCAAAATCCCATCACATTTGACACCGTCATATCACCAGTTTAGGGATTAGCAGGTTAACTTTAGAGTTAAAAATATTGCTTCATGATTTTTTTTTAAGAAATTCCTTCCTGCATTATCTATTCTTTTTGGTTTGCTTCCCACTCTCCAGGTTATGGGATCTCTGCTCTGATGAACATCTCTGGGAAGAATGTGTCCTCAAGCACCAACCTGAGAGACATGAGGTGGTACGATGACTTACCTGCTTTCATTCCTATGTCAGCCTCAAAGAGTTTGCCCTTTGTCAGATTCTAACTCCTGACACTGACTGAACCAAAGGCCTATAGACCAATATGCTCACTTCAGCAGGGTTTAATGCCTCTGATGCTCCCTTTTCAATGATAAAGTTACCCAAGGTGTCAGTTTTCACTATGACTTATAAATATATCTGGTAAAAATACAGCAATTCCATTGAAAATCCAAGCTATTGAGATCTATTCACTGCTTAAGCTGTGACTTTATTCAAATCTGGATCACCAAAATGGCTTAAGATGTAAATGAAGTAGAAAGAGAAATAAAGCAAGAAAATCTAAGATGGCCTGTCTGGATGCCATTTGATGCCCACTGGAGTCCTTATCAGTCAATTAATGCAGGCTAAACTTTAGTGGCAGCCTTAGTTTAATAGCTCCAAGGACAGAGGCAGTCCCCCTGCATTAGCCAAACAAAACGTACTTTTCAGCTGCTTTAATATGAGACTGAAAAAGGTCAAAATAGACAGGCTTTGCTGAATTAATCCTAAAGATCCATTCTAGTTTCCACTCAAGGATCTTTTAAATAGTTCTGGATGCTCTTTATGATACACTGATCCACACTTAGTTTCATTAAAACCGTGTGACTTGGTATTTCTCAACCTGATAGCGCCGGTAAACTAGTTCTCAAAGTGTGAGCTAAGCTGCCATGCATGAAAGACTTTACTGTCATGGTGGCTTCTAATATCACCTAAATGCAGGCAGTTGCAGTTCTGGAAATGAACCTGATCTACATGCACTCCTAAGCTCATGAATTACTTTGCTTTTTACATTTGCTGGATGCCTTGCAATATAAAGGTTCTGGTCTCCCTCCTTTTCCAGTCTTGACCCTTAATTCTCTTGAAACTTAACACTAAATTATCTATTGCCCCTTATTTGTTCTGGAAGCAACCTACACAGTATAGGACTTTTATCTGCTAAGGTTTCCAGCTGGGATTAACAGATACTAAACTATTATTGGGTGGAGGTGAAAAGAGGAAGAAACTAACCAAATAGAAAAATAATTAAAAGGCAAGTCTGTAATATGGTCTAGTCAGGGGCTAGCCAGTAAAGGAGTATACCCAACAAAAGAAGTCTTGAAAACAAATGGTACCCCCAGAGTGCTGTTGATAGAAATCCCCACTCCCCACCTCCTTTTTAGGGACAAGTAACTGTCCATTCAGAGCAGATGATATGGCTTCTACCTCCTCCCCTCCCCAGGATATGTTTTTTCCCCTTCCCCTTCCAATTAGCACCTACTCCCCCTTCCCATATTCCTCATCCTGACAGAAGCCTTTATTTCTTTATCAGTTGCTGTGGTAAGTATACATTACTGCAGTCAACAGGATTATGGCAAGGGATTTCAGAAAGGAGGAGATCATTTTTCTAAGGGAGAAGGGATTAAGCATTAAATAAATATACCAGCCAAGCAGACTCACCAACTCCTTGCTCCAGGTAACTCAGGTGGGTCAGTTCTCTGACTAAACATTTTAGGTTAGGATGATGAAGTCAAGTCCATGTCCCTGTGCAAGTAGGGCATGAAGGCAGTCTCTCCAGGAACTTAGAATGCAATGCTTTAGAGAAGATTCCAGTACTCAGACCTTAGAATCTGACCTTTGCCTTAGCACCTTCATTGGGTTAATGGGCAATTGGTTTTAGACCTGTATTTGCAACCATGCTTCCAGATATTTCTTGCCCATTGATTTGGTTGACCACCTAACACAGACTAAAGAAAAATATATTATAAATTTGAGTGGAGTATAGTTTCTATTAATCTTCATCTGAGTGAGCTCTATTGGCATAACAAAACCTTGTCTGAAATACAAAACCCCCAGTTTCCAAAGAGGAATAAGTAGAAGAAATTTCCCATGTTTTCCAATCACAGCCATAACCAGAAAGGTTATCTGAGTTCACCCAATACTTCTGAGCATGGTGTGGTTCCACTTAACTTCATGATCCCTGGAGTTGCTATGACCACTAGCTGCTTCAGATCCCCAGTAATATTTTGAAAAGTGTGGAGGAATTAAGAGCAGTGAATATGCAGCAGTTCAGGTGCTGTATAAAGGAAAAGAATAGAGTACATGAACTGTATAGACCTGGCCCTTAATATGTAAAACATCTCTGAATGCCACTCCATCTTGCCCTTCAAAACCCACCATTCTCCAAGAAGGCTCTTTCTCTTGCAATATTTGACAAGTAGTGTGATCTTTCCTTCTATTAACAGTTTTCTTGGTTTTGCTTCTGGTATGGAGTTACTCTAGTATCTGGGTAGTCTTGTTTCGAAAGGAGGCTGCACAGTAGTTAGAAATTAGCAGGGTTAAAAAAAATCAGGTAAAAGAATTTCAAAATCACTCCTCAATTTGAGATCCTGAGAGACATGAAGGCTTTGATTCCACTCACCCAGGAAATCTCATTAGCTAAATGTGTTGGAATAAGGGATAGACACACTGGGCCTGCAATTTCCTTGGTGTAGGGATGAGGAAACTCCCTCTGTCGATGAAGGTTGACTTGTTCCATGAAATTTGGAATCTTAGAGTGTTGTGTCAAGTAGTGCTGTGGAATTTAAATAGGAAGGAGGGAGAATCACTAAACTATATATAAGGATCCCTGAAGGACTTATAGTGGCTTTAGAAGACCACATATCAACATTATCTATGTTCTATGGTACTTTTATTTTATAGTGTTGAGTATTTCCCAATTTAAATATGGATCTGACTGAAATCAGGAGTGTTTTTGGTCATGTTTGATGTCTCTGGCATAGAGCACTGGCCAATGATTTGTCCATTTTGTACCACTAAGGTGTGTTAGAGAGAGTAAGAAAACCATGGTCTTTCTGGGTTACAGGGTTTGCTTTCTATTCGTTTCACCAGACTGTCTCAGCAATAAGAAGGGCCATACTTAATTAATCACTGTCATAACTATCATTATGAAAATCTCCAATTGTATATGGTATCATGTGAGGCATTGATCTAGGAGCCAAAAGGGATGTTAGAAGTCACTTAATCCAGCACTCTTATTCTAGGGCAGCTAGGTAGTGCAGTGGATAGAGCATCAGGACTGGAAAAGCTCTTCTGAGTTCAAATCTGGCCTTAGAGGTTTACTAGTATAGACACTATTTGCCTCAGTTTCCCCATTTGTAAATTGAGTTGGAGAAGGAAATGGCAAACCACTCTAGAATCTTTGCCAAGAAAACCTCAAATGGGGTCATGAAGAGTCTCAGAACAACTATCTTATAGATAAGCAAACCAAGGTCCAGAGAAGCTCAGCAATTTGTCTAAGGGTCACATACGTATGATGTGGCAGGGCCAGAATTCAAACTCAGCTCCCATGACTACAGCTTTAGCATTCTTTCCACTGCTTCCAAGGATGAAATCCTTTGCATAAGGCATTGTGACAACTCTTGCCGTATCTTTGAAGGAAGGAGCCAGAAAATGGCCACTAATTAGCTCTGTGACTTTGGGCAAGTTCCTTCTCTGTTAATAACTATTGTACAATCATTGATGTCTCACTCTTCATGACTCTGTAGGGTTTTTTTGGCGAAGAGATTAGAGTGGTTTACCATTTCCTTCTCTAGCTCATTTTACAGATGAGGAAACTGAGTCAAACAGGTTTAAATGATTGACCCAAGGTCACATAGCTACTAAGTATCTGAATTCACATTTGAACTCAGGTCTTTCTGACTCCAGACCCAGCACTCTATCTACTGAGCCATGCAACTTCCTCATGGTTAATAACAAGAGCTAACAAATGCTAGCTACATATATAGTACCTTGAGGCTTACAAAGGGCATTGCAAATATTACCTCATTTGATTCTGGCTATTGCCTAGGAGGTATTTGCTATTATAATACTACTTTTATGAATGAGGAAACTGTGGCAGACAGAAGTGAAATGACTTGCCCCGGGTCACACAACTGGGCAAATGTCTGAGGCTGGATTTGAGCTCAAGTCTTTATGACTCCAGAGCTCTTTCACTCTACTCCCCAGTTAATGCTCTGGTCCCATCAGGCTCTATGTTTCTGAGTTCCCTCTAGAAGTTCATAATATGAAATAAAAAGATCTTTCAACCATAGGAAAAATGAAAGACTTAAATGGATGATAAGAGCATCTACATCTCTGGAGAACATACAACTTCATCACCTTGGTGACAAGTAGCAAGGCCAGTTGATCTCCTGAAGTTCTCTATGGCTTATAGCAGGGGATGTGCTGGAGCCAGCTCTACAGCAGATTTTGTGTGAACATTTATGCCTCAGAGACTGGCAATTGTTACAAATCAGGGCTTTATATAGACTTAATAAAATGTTAATAACAGAGATTAAATTTAAAAGTGTTTGTAAATATATTCCTGGTTGTTAAACATTTACCAGCACACCCCTGACTCAGACTGGTTTCTTAGCCTTTTTATGACATACATAGCCTTAATCACTGAATGGGTGTTGCCTCAGACAAATGGACTTTTCCCTTACAAAGGCCAAGGTCTCCCACTGCATCCTGGGTCATCTCTAGTCATCCTAGTCTATGTCTTCTCGGTGGACCCAGATGACTCCATAGGAGAGAGAGTGAGGCTGCCTCACTTAAATCCAAGTCATTTGTAAGTCAAGACATCAATTTCCTGACTCATTGGTCCTGTTGAGAATGAAAGACCATCACTAAAATCTCATTGCCAGATCAATGAAATCTATAGACCTCCTTCTCAGAATATTTGTTGCCTACATTTGTAACCAAAGGAAATATCAAATTTCAGTTAGAGGCTAGTGAAAATAAAGCTAGATATTCTTTTCCCATCCAAGTTCATGGGCCCCCCTAAAATCTGTCTGTGGCCCCAGGCTAGTTATGACTGCTCTAGCCCTAGCTTTTTTTATTGCAGGCCTGAATACACTAATGCGGACAGACCTCCATAGAAGGAAGACACACCTTCATGGACAGGAGCGATCATACCAGAAGGGTAAAAAACATTAAACCATCACTGGTCCACAGCGCAGACTGCACGGGCATAAGTGGGTACTTAGTGAGTGAGCCAGCACTGTTTGATGCTGACAATGCCCTTAGGACAGGGCTAATTATTCCCTCCCCTGCTTCCTGCCCCATCTAGCTCCCAGATATCATAAAGACAACAAGAAAAGCTCCGCACGAAGTATTCTTGGCTTTGGGAAAATTCAGTCCAATTTGCTACCAATATCAAGGCCAGCTTTTGATTATGTTGATGATAAAGATTGTATACAAAACAACCTTTCGTTGCTAATTAATTCCCTTCAAAACACTCTAAAGATCTTTAATTACTCAATTTGAAAAGCAGTAGCTCCCAATTGGGTGCTGATCAACCTGGGCTGCTCCTCTCTCTGCCCACCTGACTACGGAAACATTTTGTTGTTTGCCGAGCTCTGCACACCTAAGATGGCTTTGCACTAAATCCTGTCAACTAAACGCCTGATAGAAGTGCTCTGATGTCAGGTATAAAGAATGCCACCTACAGCTTAATGTCTGGAGAAGGAAAAAAAATTCTGAATGCGGCAAACAATGAAGGTTTTTGTCTTCGGAAGGCCCAGGATGCAATCGAGTGGAAATGCTACTTCCATCCGTAATCTACAAATGAAATTAAAGTTGTTGAAAGACACATGATAAACCAGAAGCCTTTGTTTCTTACAGAAAAGGAAAAATTTAAACCACTAAATGTTTTAGCAGATTTACTGAATTTCCAATTAAATCTGGAAATCTATTATTGCTGAGCACTAAATGGGCTCCCCTCCTCTGTCTGCCCCCCTTTCTTCTGTGCCCTTTCCTCCCCACCTCCCACCCCCCATCCATATACCACATGTAACATAAACAGATCCTGCTCTATGTAGGCACATGCTAAGACCCAGATGCTTTCCCTTAGACCTAAAAGGAATATAAGTAGGGTACATCCATAGGAAAAGATAAGGAGAGCAGGGCAGCCCTTAAACCCTGCTATGAATTCAGAGGGCCTTGTTGTGGTCACTACTCAGGGACTGGGTCAAGGCTTTGAAAAAACTGCAGCATTTTGTGCTCCTGCTGGACTCCAAAGCCCCAAGCTGGAGGCGGGGGGAACAGAAGCGGTAACTCTTTTACACTGATTGTGGGGAGGGAGGCAGATATGCAATGCAAGAGCACCCTCTGCCAGTTGGCAAGAAGGGCTGGTCAGACATTCAGGCACCCCATCAGAGTAAAGGTTAGGGAGGCTGCTTACAAAAGACAGAAGAGATGAGAGCTGTGTCAGGAGCAAGGTTATATTTACATATTTATTTGGGAGTGAAAAGATTGCATTCTATGTATGTGTGAATCTGGACTTAGACACTCCCTAGCTGTGTGACTCTGGACAAGTCACTTAAGCCTGATTGCCTCAGTTTGTTCATCTGTAAAATGAGTTGGAGAATCTCCAGTATCTTTGCCAAGAAAACCCCAACTGGGGTCACAAAGAGTCAGACAAGACTAAAATGACTGAACAACAATAAAAATACATACGTGTGTGTGTGTCTACATATATATGTGCATATGTGTATAATCACACATCACAGGCATATATTTTAAAATGCCGCAACCCAAGCAGAAAACACATGTGAAACTGTAGGCAAGACTCTCCAGACTACCCCGGTTTCCGTAGCACTGGCTATTCGAGTTCTCCCCACGAAATAATCCAGTTATAAAGAACCTCCTATATGATACTCCAGGTTCTTACTCCTTTTCGCCGTGAATAATGTTTGATGGACCTTGTCTCTTAGAACTCTCTAAGGGAATCTGCTGATCTTTTAGACGTGTATATACAGAGATAAAACATCAGACAGTTATGGGGACTGAGACTGGACACAAGGTGTCTTTGGTAAATGTGAGTCCCTGTACAGATGCGGGTCAGCAACGGGTGGTGTCATGTCAGCCCCTGAATGGTTCTCCAGGGCTGGGTTGCTGAATGATACTGACTATTAGATACCACCCCAGTAGTAACCCAGAATCGACAGAGGAACTGTAATCAACCTTTGTATGGAATATCATATATGGAAATGAAAAGATAAAATAAATATAAGATTAAAATAAAAAAATAAAAAGATGGAATTCCCTCTCTGCTCCTTTTCCAATGCAAGGGTGTATGCATTTGAGGAAATAAAAGATAAAACGTTCAGGTTTGTAGATGGATCTCTTTCATGGTGTCACAAATCTCATTTGCAATGGCTTGGATAGCAAAATGGGAGTCAGAATTTATGGGCTACAGATGTCAATCCTCTGACCCATGTTTAGGCACCATGGAAAATAGAAGATATGCACCATATAAATATATTTGTCCTTTGCCAGAGCATCCCGAAATTAGGGAAGGAAAGGTAGCATAATAAATGAGTACCTCACTGAGTAACCACTGAAGCTAAGTGGTTATCTCCTTCCACCTAGGTAGCAAAATCTATTTTATGTCATGTTGTAATGATGACATGACTTGACCTTGACTTTGTTTTGAGTGAGGGAGGGCTGTGCACGTCACCAGCCTCACTTCTCCTCCTGAACCATCTGAATCCAGTGACCAGATATTCATCAGGATGACTGGAGATGACCCAGGATGCAGTGGGAGACTTTGGGCCCTTCAGGCCAAGGTTTTTGCAGGCACTCACTTAGGGTAAGGTAAGGCCCGTTCAGTGAATAGGCCTCTTTAAGAAGTAGTCAGGGGATGGCCCCTTTAGTCTTATACCTTCCATTAGATAATGTGTCCTCTATTTTTGCCACAGCTATTGGATTTATCTGATAGCTCTTTTATAAACCTCTTTCCCTTCTGCAGACCCTTGAACCACATTCCAAAGCCATAAGGATATCCCCTCATACCTCCTCTCCTCCTCCAGTCAGCCTCTGTTCTTCTGCCCAGTACCTCTGTGGCCCACTGGGTTCCATTTGATAGCACATCCTATAGGAGAAAAATGGAGACCTCTTGGGGAGCATTCTGCTGGATAGTATCTGTTTACCTTTAATTCTATGTGCTAGGTGCAAGCCCTTTTATCACACTCTAAACAGCACTGGCACAACTCCATCCTCACCAAAGAACAGCCTCTGAAAGGGACCCAAACACTGGACTAAAAGTCAGATGACTTGAGTTCTATCTAATTATCCATGTGACCTTGGACAAATAATCTAACCTCTGAGTTTCTGTCTCCTCAACTCTAAAACAAAGGGGATTGGGTTGGATGATCTCTTGGATACATTATAGCTTTAGTCTGTGATTTTTAAAATAACCTAAAAACCAGATGAAAAGCAGGTAAACATGTAATTGAAAATAGTTCTCCCCAAAGTGACATGAGATTGAAGTTAGTTAGCTATGACATATTGATTCTCAATTGCCTAATATATGATTTCTATTATAAATAACCTAGTCTGTGATTAAATAAATCTGCACTTTTTTGTCCTCAACTCAACAAGCATTTACTGAGCACATATTATGTGCCAAAAACTGTGCTGTAGGCAGGGGATACCAAGGCAAAAATTGCGGTTAAGGAATGCCCAATCTATGGGGGCATCAAGCTAATCTTGCTAATCCTGAAGAAGAAAAAAAAATTTCCATCTCACTGAATGCTCTCCTACTTCAGGTTCTTCTAAGAATAACAATTCACATCTTAATAGCATGTGATAGTACCCCCTTTTATACAGATAAGTAAAACATGTCCTAGAGAGATTAAATGATCACATAATTTTTAGCAAAGGTTAGGTCTAGGATTAAAACTCACTTTCAACCTCTTTTTACTAGCTCACTGGAGGTGGGACTAGCTCATCTTCTCTTGAGTAGCCATCCTGTGAGGCTACCAGATGTGGTGAAAGTTGAAGAAAGGAAAAGGAGACATACTGCCTTTTAAAAATGACTTTAATTTTCTTATCCAAATGACTCCAAGTCCATTTGCTAAGACCCTTCTCAGTGGCGGGGACTGATTACTCAGTGCTACAGGTAGAGTTGATGAGAGTTCGAAGGAAGGAAACATCCTGGGCTTTTGGCTTCCATTTTTGAGAGAAGACACAAATTCAATCCCCACCAATGAGGAGAATCTTATACACATGAACACTGAGCTGTGGGTTACACTATGACAATTTATTTCCCTCCTTTTTCTGTTCTGGTGACTCCAAACGCAGTTTACCAGAAACTTTTTGGGAATAACATATCAGGTTAAGCTACTTAAGGCTCCTTTAGGCAGCTATGTGACTCAGAGAACAGAATACCAGACATGGAGAGCTGAATTTCAAATCCAGCCTCAGACGCTTATATCTGTGTGACCCTGGACAAGTCACTTAACCCTGTTTGCCTCAGTTTCCTCCTCTGTAAAATGAGCTGGAGAAGAGAATGGCAGTCCACTTCAGTATCTTTGCCAAGGAAAGCTCAAATAGGGTTATGAAGATACGACTGAAATGGTTAAACAACAAAGGATTCCTTCCAGCTCGCTGAGACATTGCTACTGCCTCCACCTGCCCATCTTCCCTCTGTTCATTCTCTTGATTGGTTCTTTTAAAGAAAATATCTTCTTCTGCCCATAGCATTCTGGGAAATGGAACTTTTTCTTATTTATGCGACAGTGACTGTAGAATACCCACTGTGCCTTTCCTCCTTCCTCTGCCCTCTCCTTCATAAAAGAGTGGGGGGTGGGAGAAAGAAAGACTCAGGCATGTATTAAGTCTCATGTACACAATCACAGATAGCTCAGAGGATGGGAGATTTAAAGTTGAAAGAAACCTTGGATGCCATGTAATTCACTTTAAAGCTAAGGAACAAAAGTATTTATTTGTAAGACTCTATCCTGCATCTTCTTATTCCAAATCCAGCAGATTGCTCATGATTCAGAGAGAGAACACTGACCTGGATGAACCATAGATAAACGCAATATGGGAATTTCTATCATTATTGTACGTGCCTATCAATACCCACCTGCTACAGTAAATTTCTACCTTACAGAATGGCTGACATTAAGACTTTGGGGGTGGGGTTGGGCGATAGTAGAGCATGCCAGGAGGGGGTACTTGTGTGAGCTGACTCCACCATAGAGTGCTAGAAGTTGTCCCCCATTGTCCCTTCAAACAGGATCCAGTGGATTCCTACTGGATTTTTTTGGGGTCTTGGCCCCTCTGGGATCCCTTCAATTCAATTCAAATCTATTTAATTCAATTTATTTTACCTTAGAGATAAAAAAAAAAGTAAGATAAGGTAACTGCTGTTCCCATGGAATTTATGGTCTAGTCAAATGACTACACACAAATTTCACAAATATCTTACCTCTGGTATATCTCTCCCTCTCTCTGATGTGAGTCACAGAATTGGTACCTTTTTAAGCTACTGTGATTCTGTGCCTATTTTATGTGTAGAGGAGAGATCACACATGGTGAGGTCCCATACTTAGTAAGGGCTGGCCCCCATCTTTGACATGGGGATGTCATTGTGTGACATGAAGGGAGGCAAAAGAGACATCTCTAGTTTCTTCTCCCTCCATCCTCCTCCAAAGAAGACCTTAATTGGTGCCAAGAAGAGCAGGAAATTGGGGTCAGAGGTCACTACTCTGCTCTCCTCAGAGACAGGAGGTATTGGGTTAGAATTATATCTGATTAAAATTATATCTATTTTCTTCCTTAGACCGTATTAATTTAGAAACTATAACCAGGCTCAGTCTAAATTCTGATCTCTGTTACTCATTATTGTTGGAGAGACCCTTAAGTTCTAGACCCAAGGCTTGATGCCTTTCCCACCTGCTGACTTATCCTTTTGTACTTAACCTATACTTCCATAGCTATTTGCATACATGTGTCTATTTTTTATATTTGTGTCAATATCTATATATCCCTTACTCCGATCACAGGCACATGTAGACTGAGTGCTCATTTTGGAGTAAAAAAAAGCAATCTGAGTAAAAATCCTGCCTCAGATACTTATTAACTGTGTAACCCTGGGCAAGACACTTAACCTCAGTTTCCTCATCTGTATAATAGGAGTAACAATATCACCTACTTCACAGGGTTTTTGTGGAAATTAATGAGAGAATATTTGTTATTCTTAACATTATTATTAAAGTACTAGCTGTTATGATTAGCTGATAATATCTTTTCTGGGTTTGCTTTTCATATCTCTAGCATGTAACACATCACCTTATACCTAGAGATACCTGATAAATATTTGTGGAAATTAATGAAGGTGACATGAAATGCTAAATATTTATTTACTGTGTTTGTCCTTCATTGCTGAAGACCACGATGTCAGAGAAATAATGACATAACTTGCACTTGACTTTGTTTTGAGTGAGGGAGGGCTGTGCAGGTCACCAGCCTCACTTTCTCCTCCAGAGCCATCTGAATCCAGTGACCAGATATTTATCAGGATGACTGGAGATGACCCAGGATGCACTGGGAGACCTTGGCACCTTTAGGCCAAGGTCTAGGCAGGTACTGACTTAGGGTGAGGTAGCACCTATTCATTGAATAGTCCTGTTTAAAAAGTAGCCAGGGGGTGACCCCTTTAATGAGGCAAAGAACAATGAGGACATCAGGCTGAGAGGGAAACAGCAATAGCTACTATTGATAATCACTCTGAAACCAGGAGGGTCCAGAAGAGAGCTCTTAGGCAGGTGCTTAGTGTTGTCCAGAGTGTGAACTTTAGAGTGCAGTAGGTTTAAGGTTTTGGGAAAGAAAAAGAAAAGAAGGGAAGGGAGAGAAAGAAAAGGAGGGGAAGGGAAGGAATCTAGCCAGTAAAACCCAAGTTAACTGGGCATCTAAATGCACTCTACTCACAGATTGTTGTGCCCATCCTTCATTGCCAAAGAAGACTATACCATCAGAGAAGTGATGACATGACTTGCACTTGACTGTTTCAACTGAGGGAGGGCTGTGCAAGGTCACCAACCTCACTTTCTTCTCCTGAGCCATCTGGGTGCAGTGGCTGATATTCATCAGGACTGTGATCTGATATACTGGCTGCAAAATTTAAGATTGGTTTGGGTCCATGGGTTTTATTTAAAGATATATAGATACAGAGAAAAGTTAACTGCCTCAAAATGGTCTTAAGCAGATGTAGTTGCTCTTCATGGTCCCACTGGTTCTAGACTCCTTCTCTGGGATATGACTGGAGCCAAGAGTTTGTTTCACACAGGTCTGGACTTCTGTTGATAGAGAGAAACCTATCCCTTCTAATGCTTGGGATATCATGGCTTAAATAGGGGGTCTATATTCTCAGATCTCTTTATCCAGCCCTAACCTCTCTCCTTACCTACATCTTGTATCACCAACTGCTTATTCAACAGCTTGAACTGAAAGACCCCACTGGCATCTCAAACTCAACATGTCTAAAAAAAACCCATTATCTTTTCCCCCTCAAATCCTCCCTTCTTCCCAACTTTTCTATTATCGAAGGCACTAACTAACCCTCAGTCACTTAGGCACACAACCTTAGTGTCATCCATGACTCTTCACTCACACCCACTCTATACATCCCATTTGTTGCCAACTCTTGTCATTTCTACCTTCATGATACTTTTAATATGTGTTCCCTTCTCTTCATTCTCAATGCAGTCACTCTGGTGTAAGCTCTCATCATTTCACCAAAACTATTCTCTCCAAAATTAACAATGATCTCTTAATGGTCAAATTCAATGACCTTTTCTCAATCTTCATTCTTTTTGACTTCTCTGCAGCCTGTGACACATGATCACCTTCTCCTTCTTGATACTATCTTCTCTCTTGGGATTTTATTACACCACTGTCTTCTGGTTCTCTGAGCACTTCTCACTCTCCTTTTCTGGATCACACCCTCTCATCACAAGTGTCCCACAAGGTTCTATCCTGGGCCCTCTTTTCTTCTCCTTCTATATTCCTTCACATAATAATCTCATGAGCTCTCATCGATTTAGCTTCCATCTCTAGACGGATGATTCTCCAACTCTATAACTGTCCTGCCTCAACCTTTCTGCAATCTCCAATCTCACATCTCCAATTAACTTTTAAACATTTTAAACTGGAGTTCAAATCCAAGACTGAATTCACTATCTTTCCCTCTAAAATCTCCATGTGTCCTGACTTCCCTATTTCTGTACAGAGCAACACCACATCATCCCAGTCCCTCAGGTTCACAGTTTAGGTGTTATTCTTGTCCCCTTACTATCTCTTACCTCCTGCCACTCCCAAATCCAAACTGGATTTCACCTTTGCAATATCTCTCAATTATGCCCCCTTCTCTCCTCTGACACTTCTGCTACTCTAATGCAGGCCCTCTTCACCTTGTTGCATAGCCTCCTGTTAGATCTGTCTGCCTTAAGTCTCTTTCAACTCTAACTCTTCCTTCATTCACCTACCAAAGTGATTTTCTGAAAGCACAGTTCAGACCATGTCACCACCACCTCCCTACTCTCTTCCCCACCTTTCTCTTAATTTCAGGGGGTCCTTATTGCTTTCAGGATCAAATACAAAATCCTCTGGGGTTCCAAGCTCTTTAGAACCTACCCCCCTCCTATCCTTCCAGTCTTCTTAACATTTATTCCCCATTAAGAACTCTTCAAACTGACACTGGCCTCCTTGCTATTCCACAAACAAGACACTCCATCTCTGCTCCAGGCATTTTCACTGACTGTCCCACATTCATGGAATGCTCTCTCTCCTCCTCTTTGCTTACTGGTTTCACTGGCTTCCTTTAAGTCCCAACTGAAATTCCATCTTCTACGGGAAGTTTTTTCCAACTCCTCTTCATTCTAGTATTCTAATTCCTTCTCTTTCTTAATCATTCCTATTTATACTATATCTAGCTTGTTTGTATATATTTGCTTGTTGACTCCTCCATTAGATGTGAGTTCCATGAGAATATCTTTTGTCTCTTTTTGTATCCCTATGTCTTTGCATAGTGCTTACCATACAGTAAGCATTTCATAAACCCTTTTTGACAGACAGATTAACCAAGGACTGATGTGGAGAGGATGTGGTTTGACTGCAACTAAAATGGTAGTGTGTCCCTAGGGAAATTTTTAGGAATAGAACTCTGGGTATTATAAGATAATCTATGTCAAAAGGATGTGCCTTGCCTTGAAGAATTGGAAAGTATCTCCTCTATAGTGACAGCTTTGAATAAAATGAAAGAATAACATGGACAAATAAAGAGCAGGGCTTCAAGGAAAGTTTTGCTTACAGTTTGGTGAGATAGTGAGAGGAGATGATGGTGAGGGTACATCATCAGAGCATATTACTGGTAGACACTGAAGCTGCCTCTATTGGCTACAAACAGAGGAGACGTGCCTGGGCCTGAGAGCAGAGGCAAGTCTGAGGAGGAATTTCTCCTGCCACTTCAAGAGAATTCATGCAGAGAGTGACATTCTTTTCCTCTTTTCACTTGCTTTCTCCCTACGAAAGAGTATATATAAAAGATTTAAAGTTGATCATGTTCTGAAGTTTGTTCACCCTTATGCTTAATTAGTTTCTAATTCAGCAGCTATGTCAAGTAATCAATTCTAATTGCCCTGATGTAAGTGCTTTACTCTCTGCGTACCAGAAATTGAAAAATAGGAAGGCAGAGTAGTTGTTTGTCCCTTACAGAGAGAAATAGAGAAAGCACTGCACATTTCTGTCTAGTTCTCCAGGACTGTGTTTTACTTGACTCAAGTTCTGATATAAGTGATAAAGAATTTTAGAGATTATTATATTTTATTAATTTCTATAAAGCAAAACAATATTACATCTTGTGTTTTATTTTCTCTCCTTGGGTGAAAAGTAAGTTGATATCGTTGCTGTATGAAGGTAGGGCTGAGTCACAGTAGTCATATAACCTTTCCTCGTTGTTTACCCACTCATATGTGCTTAGAGAAATCTCTTTATGGGGGTAGAGCTGAGGGCAATGACTAAGAAATAAATCCTGTCCAATGAGAGATAAAAAACAAAAAACTGGAAAAGCCTGAGACACTTGTGTTCCAAGGGTGGAAGCCATCAAAGAGGGAATAGTTACCCTCCCTTTCCCCCTTTGATACAATTAGCCCCCACACAGTCACAAATTGGGTTCAAGTACAAACCTATTCTCAGACTTGAGTGATAATGAAAATTGAAGGGAGATGTAGTGAGTTCTGCTTGAATATATCCCCCCAACATGGAGACGTTCTATATGAAACAGAGGTAGGAATGTACAAGGTATATTCAGAGGATAAGGAATTAATCATCTTAACTATATCAGTCAGTTTGTGTCAGAAAGTAACAAAAGAAAAGGCTAAAAAGGTCAGTTAAGGCTATATTATGGGGAGCACTGAGGAGGCAAGTAAAATGTACTAGACTAGATTAAATTCAGTTTGATTAATTAGAAGTACTGGACTACCTGGATTCATGCTTTCCTCTGATTCTTCATTAGCTCTGCGATCCTGGGTAAGTTACTTAACCTCTCTGAGATTCAGTTTCCTCCTCTTCAAAATGGAAAAAATAATGTCCATACTATTTCTTTAATAGGATCTTCATGATAGTTCAATAAACCGATATATTCAAAATACTCTCTAAATGTCAGTTTTTTCATATACAAAATGGAGATAGTAGTGATAATACCATCCTCTAAGGGTTTTTGTTGGGATCAGATGAGGTGATATTTATAAAGGACTTTCCACATCTTAAAGAACTACATAAATGTGAGCAATCATCATCATCATCTTCAGTAGTAATACTAGTAATATTGGAAGAGTAACCTTCTGGAGATATGTAAGATGGATTTTTCTTGGAAGAAACTGGAGGCTTGTATTCAACAATCCAACAAACATTTATTAAACACTGTGGGCAGAACAGTGTTCTAAGTGTTAGCCATGGTATAGAATTTGAATGAGATAGGCTTAGGCAGATAAAACGCCAAGCACTGATAGCTATAATAGATATGATTATATGTCAAGTGCACAAGAAGATTGCCAAAGAAATCACTGATGGCTGAGGGCGAATCACTGAAGTAAGACACTGGAGAGGTTAGGTCACTTGCTTGCGGTCACACATGACAGAGACAGGACCTGAACCCAGACATTTCTGAATCTAATACCATTCCCCTCTGAATTCTACACCAAACTGCTTCTGGTCTTGGCATCATTGGCTCCATTTTCCACTTTTCTTATCCCTTTGCCTACAAAATGAGAGTGTGTTTGTGTATGTGTTTGTTTATAGAGGTTGTATTGCTATCCTGGGGCTCCAAAAAATCTTTTCCAGGAGCAGAAATCGCTTTTTGTTTGTTTGTTTGAATCAGCTAAGCAGAACAGCCAACCTGTTCTTCGCAGGCTGTGGAAAGTTGCTCCATTAAGGAAGAATTTACACTGGGAAAACTGAGCCAACAGCGACAAGTCAAAAACAAAGCTATGCAACCCTTTCACAATCCTCAGGGTGACATCAGAATGTCTGTTGGCTTGAAGAAAACCCTCTCTCCTTTAAACTCTGGGGTTTCCTATATCATTTGATATGGGAATCAGCACCAGTACTTTCCAGAATTACCTACCAATTACTTCATTATTTCAAAGATCTATGATTTCATCACTGTTGTTACTTCATTCATCAAGGCAGGTCTTGTAAGAGCTATTTGGATAGAAATACCCATCATTAGAGAGGAGGGGTCCTTGACTTGGAGTCTGTGAACTTGGTTATAGAATACTATATATATATATATGTATGTATGTATGTATGTATGTATTTCAACATAATTGGTTCCCTTTGTAATCTTACGTATATTTTTATTTTTAATTATTTTTATTTTCAATTTCCTAATTCTCTCCCCTCCCCAATCCATTGAGAAAGCAAGAAATATAACACCCATTATCATATATTTTATACATTTAAAATATTCAGAGAAGGGGTCCATAGACTTTACCAGATGGCCAAGGGGGCTCATAATAAACAAAAAAGGAAAGAACATTTGCCCCATATCTACCCCGATGATGAGCAGACATTGAGATTGGATCTTGCAGTATTTTTGGGCTTGGTGAGACCTGCTATATCACCTTTGAAAATACAAGGTAACTCCATAACTTGAGCAAGATTTCCCAGTTTATACTTCAATAAAGACACCATCTTTCCTTCCTAGAATTTCCCATCCTTATGCTTTCTAATTTTTCAAATTTTAATCAGTAAAGTGAAAACAATTCAATAAGAAAAATAATGTGCTCTTGAGAGGCTGATATACTCAAAGTCACTTTATCCTACCCTGGAGTCCATAAAGTTTGAATATTACTCAGGGAAAAAAAGTCAGAAATAATACAATAATTCACTGTACTGTAACAATTAAATCCAGCAAATTTAACAGTGCACATTTGTAAACATGATGCTTGCAACAACCAAAAGTCTCTCATATATTGATAAAACAAAAACAAAGTTCTAAATCTAAACCCCCTATTCTGAACCACATTCCAAAATGTAAATAAGGTGGCCAAGCATGCTGCTACATATTTTTACAGAAGCAATTACAAATGAATCTCATCAGCAGCAGTCACAAACACACACACACAACATTTATCTGGTGCGCACTCTACTGGACAGAGCACACATGACAAGTCACATTATTTCCATTTAATTTTTTGGCATCACTACCCTGCATCTGCTTGAAGAATTCTAAGCGTGAAATTTGGAGTAACAGGTTTAATATTCAACCTAGCCAAAAAATATTTTGCTGTGAGGACTACCTTTGGTTAAGGCATTTCAGCTCTCTCTCTTTTTAAAAAATTACATTATGTATACATATAATATTTATATGAAGGTATATATTATCAATAGGTATGTCTATAGATTATATATACATGTATATGTGTGTATGCATTGTCTTGTCCAAACTAAAACGCCGTCATCAAACTCAGTATGCAGCAAGAAGAATTTCATGCTGAGAAAAATGTGTTTAATCTCACATCCTGTAAGAATAATTCCTTAGCATAATGCCACTGAAAATGTATTTCTGTCTGCAAATGCTAATGAAGCTGTAAAATAATATCACAGTCCCCATACAAAGGTACTTGACTAGTATGTATTTCTGGGAAACTGAGACCAGTATTTCTTCCTTACAGTCATTCATCTCTTATACATGCCCCGTTAAATAACTCAGAGTTCATCTTTTAATAATATATCACTATTTTTTGTTTTTATATAGCCTTCATTTCTCAATATATTCCTCCCTCCCCCTGAGAATCATAACTTATAACAAATAATTTTTAAGAGAAAAAAATCATATTTACCAAAACTAACCAATACATCAACCATTCCTGATATTGCAAGCTATGCTTTACACACAGGCTTCTCAACCTTTGCAAAGAGTGGAGGGAAGTGAATTCTCAATCTTTTCTTTGAAGTCAGGTGTGGGGGAATTATAATTAGATAGCTTGCTTCAATTTTGTTTTTATTTTTTCCATTTAATTGTTGTAATCATGTATATGGTGTTCTGTTGATTTTGCTTACTTCCATTTGCATAGATTCATATGTTTTTTTCCTGTATGCCTCATATCTCTTAACATCTTCTAGTATGGTAATCTATTGGCACATTCATATATCACAATTTTTTTAGCCATTTTTCAGTCAATAGGAACTAGCATTATCTCCAATTCTTTCCTATAACAAAAGATACTATCAATCAATCATTGATGGTTGTGAGATAAAAGCCAAGAATAGTTTTGATTTACAATCTCTTTATTACTAGTGATTAAATCAATCAATAAGCATTTATTGTCTACTTACTAATTATTTATTAAATGCTTTGTATACAGAATAAAGGGGCAATAAGATGGAGCAGTGGATAGAGTGCCAGGCGGGGAGCTAAGAAGACTCATCTTTCTGAGTTTGAATCCAGTCTCAGACACTTAGAAGTTGTGTGACCCTGAGAAAGTCATTAAACCTGTTTGTATCAGTTTCCTCATCTGTAAAAATGATCTGGAGAAGGAAATGGCAAGCCAATACAGTATCTTTCCAAGAAAACCCCAACAGAGTCACAAACATGACTGACATAACTGCACAACAAAAATACAGAACAAATCAATCTCTATTTACAAGGAGTTTACATTCTAATTCATTCTACATGCTGTAAATATTTTGGTACATGGAAGGCTTTTCTTCTTATCTTTGACCTCCTTGGAGTATATGCTCAGTTGCTTTCTCCCTCTGCCCCTGAGATCTTTTTCTTGGGGAGCTCTTCCCAGAGTTCCCATTTTGAGGAAGAATCCAGGAAAGCTATCCCTCTCGTTCCCCAGATTTCTCCACCACAACCCAGTACCTCCCTCCTTCAACCTCACCCCCTTTTAGCTCCTTTGATGTGCTGTTTCCCCGTTAGAATGTCAGTTCCACAAGGGAAGAGACATACATTTTGCTTATATTTATTTCCCGTACTTAGCACAAAGCCTGGCATATAGTAAATACTTAATAAATGCTTGTAGACAGTAAAATTAAAAGTTAAAGGTTATAGCTAGGTATTGTTAAATAGGATTCTGTGAACTTTTTTTAATATGTATTTTTGGTAACTGTATTTCAACATAATTGGTTTCCTTTTAATCCTATGTATTTTTTACTTTTAAAAACACTGTTGTAAGAAGGGATCCATAGGCATCTCTAGACTTCCAAAAGGATTTTCTCTCTCACATACACACACACACACACACACACACACACTGATTAAGAACCTCTGGGGTAGACATTGTATTAATTTTCTTAGCATAATTCCAAATTGCTCTCCAAAATGGTTGAACCAATTCACACCTCCACAGTAGTATATTAATGAGCCTATCATTCCACAATCTATCTAACATTGACTATTCCCAACTTCTATCATCTTTCCTAATTTGATGGTTATGAGATAAAAGTCAAGAGTGGTTTTGATTTACATTCTCATTATTAATGATTGAACCAACCCTTCAAATAGTTATCTAAAATTTGAAATTCTTCTTTTGAGAACTCTTTATTTATATCATTTGATCATATTTTTGCATATTTGTGTTAATTTCCTATTTTTTTTTAATATCAGACCATTATCAGAAATGTTTGTTACCAAGATTTTTCTTAGTTAACTACTTCTCATACCAGTTGTTTTCAGTTTATTTATGAAAAAGCTTTTCATTTTATAAAAGTAAAATTAACTTTAATACTTCATGATCACTGCTATTCCTTGCTTAGTTAAGAGTTCTACATCTAGAGAGGGAGATAAGATAAAGATGGAGATTAAAAGATATAGATAAATATATATGGAAATAAAGATGATGCAAGACCAAAAACAATAAAAATTTAGAAAAAGAATCCTCCCTCTAGTCTTAGCTATGAAAGGCAATTTGAATGGTTATGCTCTTTGTGATTTTAAGGGAGGTGAATGACATGTAGAATGCTATACTTGGAGTCAGTAAGACCTGACTTCCTTTCCTACAGCAGACAATCGCTGTATGATTCTGAGTTCCATTTCAGTTTCCTCATCTGTAAAATGGGGTAATAGTATAGGACTGCTGTGAGGATCAAGAGATGATATCAGTAAGATACTTTCCCCAATCTAAAGTGCTTCATAAATGTCAACTCCTCTTATTCTAATTTTTAGAAGATTTTGACTTTTAATATTCCAAATATTCATTACTTATCCTGACAATTCTTGTTAAATAGAGAGTTCATGCTCAAATTATTTATAGTTTTTGGGTTTATCAAACATTAGATTGTTGAATTTTGTTATTTATGATTTTTCCTTATCTAGATTGTTCCACTGATCATTTTTTCTTCTTTTTAACTTGTAATAAATGGTTTTACTGATTATTGCTTTATATTATAATATAAGGTTTAGAAGGATTTCCTTCATTCTTACTTATTTTCATTATTTTCCTTGAAATTCTAGACCTTTTGATTTTCCAGAATTTTTATTATTCTGAATATCTTTGGAATGTGTGCCCTTTGTACTTTTATTAATGAAGGTCTGCCCCTGTACTTTGTACCTCCAGAAAATTTAATAATACTCATATATTGTTTTTCTCTTCAAGTCCAGACAATTGGTTTCCCAAGTTCCTTTTATCCTTGCCAGTGATATTTGGGGAAGTTAGTTATACTGAACATTCATAAAATTCAATAAGCTTGGAACCCCCAAACCAAAAGGTTCCCTAGCCATTGAGCAGAAACTGGTCCATCTGTTATATAGTACATCCTGAAAACTGTCTCTGCTAGTCACTGCATTTGCCTCTTTTACTCCTTCCTCGGACATTCACTCAAAATGCAACAAAAATCAGCTTATTTTATCAGGATATTTGTACCAAATAAATAGGGCTTTAACTAGCAGAAAACTGCAAAAGGGTAAGGGATGCCAGGCAGCCATGGGGAGAAAGGTCTACAGTATATTAAGGCTGCTAGATGACACAACAGATAAAGCGTAGACACAATAGATAGACTGGAAATGAGAAGGACTTGAGTATAAATTCTGGCTCAGACCCTTTCTAACCTTGTGATCTTGGAAAAGTCACTTAAGTATTGCCTGTCCCAGTTTCCTCATTTATAAAATGGGAGTAATTAACAACAACAGTCACAACAATATCTACATTCAGGATTGTTTGAAGGTTAAAATGAGAGAATATCTATCAGCCACTTCAATGCTTAAAGTGTATAAATGCTATCTTATTGTTAATTCACCAGGTTCCAGCAGAACCACCAGGCAGGCAGGCACATTCACACAAACAGTAACTTCAATTCAGTCAGATTTCTCTGTAACCTGACTAATGAACCAGGCAAGGCTCTAATTGCCTATGAATATAATCAAGCCTGGCCTTCATTTGGAATTAACTTCCACTTCTGGAACACATCCACACCTGAAACTCCCTCTCCGTAGACTTCCTGTATTTTACAATCCTTCAGCCTTTTCATCAAGCTTGGAAAAATATATTTCCCAGCAGTCCCTCTGACTAATAGGAAGCTGCATTCCTTCCTGGTTGGAATTTTGCAGTCCCTTGAAAAATCTGTTATGGCATACCTGAAATAGATAAGATAGCATCAAATTGCACATCAGTACTTACTTGCTAGGAGGAAGAACAGCCTAGCATCCCAAAAAATTATCCTAAGTTGTCCTACATAGCAAACCTACAGTAATAATACATGCCACAAATATGGCACAGTATAAGGCATCCCTTCTCAAGCAACTTCAGTGAATGCAGTTCTAAATTATATGTCAGATACGATATATGTGAGCATTATAAGAGTACATGAATATCTGTACAGCAAAGCAAATATGCATAATAGAAAAACTGTGTATAGTTAAGAGACCAATGTAGTTATAGGCATGATACCAACACTAAGCAAATTAACATAACAAAAAAGATAATAAATATGATAGTTAAACAAGCAATAATAAATACATACATTAATGTATATATATAAAACTACATGTAAAGATCACTTTACATGGGTAAACATCTGAATAGCTTGTGAAGTTTCCCTGGTTATAAATGGGATAACATAACCCAATCTTTTCATTAGTTAGATAGTTCCAGCTCTCCTACAACCTGCTGACCTACTTACACCCATACTTAAGATATACTGTGTGAGCAAATGGTACGGATGATTACAGTCCTCATCAAAAGTGTAATCTTGACTACCTAAACCTAAATTTGGAAAGGATCGGGGCTGGCAAATAATGTGACAACACTCAGAAGGATGTGCAGCTATCTCAGGAGGCTCTTCTGATGTACAAAAAGGTGAAGTTTCCTCAGGGTTCAGTCTTCTTTCATCATTTGTCGTTCATTCATTCAGTAATGTCTGACTCTTCTTGTGCCTATGGATTATAGATGCCAGGCCCTTCTATTCTCTACTATTTCTCAAAGACTCTTCAAGTTCATATTCATTGTCTCCATGATACTATCTATCTATCTATTTATCTATCTATCTATCTATCCATCCATCCATCCATCCATCCACCTATCCACCTATCCATCTATCCATCTATCCATCTATCTATCTATCTATCTATCTATCCATCCATCCATCCATCCATCCACCTATCCACCTATCCATCTATCCATCTATCCATCTATCTATCTATCTATCTATCCATCCATCCATCCACCTATCCACCTATCCACCTATCCATCTATCCATCTATCTATCTATCTATCTATCTATCTATCTATCTTATCATCTGCCATCTCCTGTTTCTTTTGCCTTCAACCTTTCCCACCATCAGGGTCCTTTCCAATGAGCCTCATTTTCTCATTATGTGTCCAAAGCATTTAAGCTTCAGCTTTAGTATTTGACTTCCCAGTGAATAGTCTGAATTGATTTCTTCAAGTATTGACTGATTTGATCTCTTTGCTGTCCAAGGGACTGTCAAAAAGTCTTCTCCAGCACCACAATTAAAAAATGTCTATTCTTTGGTGCTCAGCTTTCCTTATAGTACATCTCTTACAGTCATATGTAGATACTGGGGAAAAAAACCATAGCTTTGACTATGTGGACCGTTGTTGGCAAGGTGATGTCTCTGCTTTTTAGTATGGTATCCAGATTTGCCATAGCTTTTCTTCCAAGGAGCAAGAGTATTTTAATTTCATGGCTACAGCCTCCATCCACAATGATTGTTGATGCCAAGAATACAAAATCTGACACTGTTTCCAGTTCTCCCTCTATTTGATAAGATCGCTTTCATCATATGAATACATTTATGGAGTTTCAAATAAAGAGTCTACATTTAAACTATCTGGTTTGGTGATCAGGTAGTTTATTCATGATTAGACGTTAGTCTCTTTCATTTGTACCCTACTGAAGTTGGTGTTCACCAGTCATAACCCACCCCCTGGGATTTCAACTAACTCATCTATTGTCAATAAGCAGAAGCAGCAAGCTGTCTTCACATGGACCTCTTCTTTGTCTGGGACAATTTTGTAAACAGGTAAGTTACCAGTATCTCTACAGGTAGAGATGGAGCAGCTTTTCATTTGTCTTGGGTCCCATGGTTTCTCAGGGGAACTCTGTCATTTTTTTTTGAAGGTCTTAACAACAAACACAGGCGTCATACTGTCATTTATTTCTTTCTGCATCCTTTAGAGCTGAAGATGTAGCTAAATGCTTTTTACTGTTTCTCTTTCAATTGAAATATATATTGGCTGTGAATGTATGAAGAGTATCCATTCTTAAGATTTAAATAAGCAGGAGTAGTCTATACCCAAATATCAGTAAGGAAAGTATAAATGCAGTAGTTTCAGTCCTGGTAGAATTGTACACAAGTTCAAGGAAATCCACACAATGGCTCCATTGAGGAATTTGTTTTGATCTTACTGTCAAAAAGAACCGCTGTTTTAAGGAGGATGCCCAGGCTGGCCATGTCTTCATTCCTTTCCAGCCTGCACTCCCAATTCTCCAGATGTTCTTTATCATGTCACAGAAACCTCTTCATCCTGGGATCTCATTCCACACATGGACCATCCACATTGGAAGTACTCTCCACCTCTTTATCATCTCCCTCTGGTTGGCTGGCTCCTCCCAGAATTGGATTTTAAGGAGGATGTTAATTCTCCAGATTCTCTCTACCATGCCTCCAAGCTACATGGATGGTCCATGTATGGAGGTATTGAGTTCTAGCTTGTCATTTTTAGCATTTTACTAATAATGAATAAACTGTAATTGGCTCCAGTTAGGGCTGACACTTCTTTGATATATACTGGGTCTGGACAAACCATATGCATTGCCTAGATGACACCTATAAAATCTTCAGGAAATTTTAAGTCAGTTCAATGTATCCCAAATATAGGTAGTTTTTGTCACTCATTTTTTCAAGACCAAATGTTCTAGAGTCTATATAGGTATTTTCAAATGTATCTCATAGAATGATTGGAACATAATCATCAATCTTTTATGCCCTATGATCCAGAGAGCACACTAATGCATATCCTTTTTTTCACAGTCATTTCTATATGAGATCCTTTAAGTCCAGGTAGAAAAGTTCCATTAGAAATTGCAAGTAAGATCAATCTCATTGCTTACAGGGACTATGGTGAACCTCCTTCCTTGGCCCCATTTCCTTTCCCCAAAGCTAGTCCTGTGGTTCTTTGTTTCTGTACACTAAAACTCCATTCTATTCTTGAGGGTATTATTATACTTGGAGGTTTATTCTCAGGATCAGTAAGCCCTTGTGAATATTAGCATTTGCAAAATAATAGTATGTTCTAAATATCACTATCAAAGATTCACGATTTGATCCATCAGGCTAATATTCAACCAATTACAAAACAAACAAAAAACCATCAAGTGACCAAAGAATTTCATCTATTCTGATCAATTAGTAAACATTAATATTAATAAGCAGTGGGATGGGTAAAAATAGTGTAAGCTAAATCACAGAAAAGGTTTGGGAAAGTAAACCAGATTTCTAAAGTGTTTGCCTTTCAAAGAAGAGAAAAGGTGGCTACACTGTATAATTTAAATAGTATCATCACATTTATTAAATTGGTACAGACAAACCATGAACACAAATATCTCTTTGATTTTTTTGTCATTCTTTATTTCTTTAAAGAGTGTCTTATAATTTTATCCATACAGATTTTGAGAATCCCTTCACAGTTCACATTTTATGAAGTACTTTGCCCTTATAACCTACTTTCCATACATTATTTGTTTCATTTGGTCCATCATACAGAAAATTAGGTGGTATAGTGAATAGAGCCAGGAACCTGGAGACAGGAAGGACTTCTGTTCAAATGCTGCCTCAGACACTTACTAGCTGTGAGAACTTAGGGGGAAAATCACTTAAGCTCAGTTTCCTCATCTGTAAAATGGGTAAACAGCACCTCCTCTCAAGGATTGTTGTGAGGATACAATGAGATAATATTATAAAACACTTCGCAATTCTTTCCCATATTAGTTCTAGCTAATAACAGCTTATTAGCATTATTGTCATAATCCTGGGAAATAGCTCATGGAAGAAGTATCTTCATCCCATTTTACAAATAAGAAAACTGAGGATCAGAGAGGTTTTTTGTTTGGGGGAGTGGGTTTGCTTGGTTTACATAACTAGTAAAATTGTTAAACTGGCGGTCAGACGTGAGCCTCCTGATTCCCAGTCCTATGCTTTCCCCACTATAACATCCTGTCTTTCAAATACATTGGACAGAAAAGTCACAAAGGCTAGAGGGGCAGGAGATATCAGTGACACATATGAATGATTCTTGTGACTGAAGCTAGAAAAAAACTAATTTAGTCTGAATGATCTTGGTAACTGGAGTCAAGGAAGACACATGTGCAGAAGAACTGGGGAGTAGGGATGGGAATATCTGAAATGTTTGGATAATTTCAGCCTAAAAACTCTCCACTTTGATAAAACTATCCATATCATTGAGAGGGAGCACAGCATCATCAACAGAAAGCTGGTCTCAGGGCTAGGATAATCTGGGTTTAAATTTTGCCACTGAATCTCTCAATGCTCTAGGCAACTTTATTTTAGTTTTTTCAATTAGCCAGCATTTATTTTCTTTTCCCCTTTCCCTACCAATGGGGATAAAACCATCATAACAATATGGTTAGTTAAGCAAAACAAATTCCTGCATTTTATTTGTTCAGTGGTATGGATGTCATTCTATACCTTGAGTTACAGCAACTGTCTAAGATTGTAAATTGCAGAAGTTCCCTATATTAAGGAAATACAGTTGTTCAGTTGTTTTCAGTTTTGTCTGACTCTTTGTGACTTCACTTGGGGATTTCTTGGCAAAGATGCTGGAGTGCTTTGCCATTCCCTTCTCCAGTTCATTTTATGAATGAGGAAACTGAGGCAAACAGGGTTAAGTGACTTGTCCAGGATCACAAGCTAGTGTCTGAGGCCAGATCTGAATTCAGGAAGAAGAGTCTTCCTTACTCCAGGCCTGGCACTCCATCTTCTGTACCACCTAGCTGCCTTTAATAAAATCACAGTCTCTATCCTTATCCCTATCAATATTATTTTGGGAGAAAGATTTCCATGATTTGGCTACTTCATTTACCTCAAGAAATCTAATATGACCATCTGGTCTGTGCAATTTCTTGTGCTTTCTGAAGGGAAAAAGAGATGCTTCCTGTGACTCTTTCACTCTTTTTGCCACATCTCCCCCCTTTTAGGGGCTTTACAAGGAAATTATGTATATGTTTAATGGTTCTGTGTCTTGGTACTAGATTTGTAAATTAGATGATATTGAAGGTAGAAAAGCCATGAAAAAGTCCCCTCATTTCACATACAATGGTCCTCACAGGAAAAATAAGAGTCATAGAATTAGTGAGTAGAGGGGGTGATTTTAAAAGGCAAATGCCATTAAGGAAACTGACTTAACTCTTGCACATTATTTGGGATAATGGAAGGGATGAGGAATCAGTCAATCAACAAGCATTTGTTAATTGCCCTGTCATCTGTACTGGAGATACAAAGACAAAAGTGAAACAATCCCTTCCCTTAAATAAAATATAACAAGGGGGTGGGGTATAGAGGGGTATGCAACTACATTTACATATGCAGTTATATACAACATAGCTATACAATAAATATAACAAGGTAATTGTGGAGGGGAGTGGAGAGGGAGAAATGGCATGTTGGTAAATGTTAAATAACAGGCTCACCCAAAGGAAAATGTAGGTTTGACATTCAATTTTAATCTGCAATTTTAACATTTTCTCCATCACTTTATTAAATCTAGACTTCACAAAACAATAATCAGGCAGTATTTTGTAGTGTTTGTCAACTTCCTCAATGTAAAAGCAAACACTAAAACTTTAATAATTCATTCCCTTGAGCCCATGGAAGTTAGCTCCCCTATAACCCTGTGGAGATTAGGAAAGACTTCATGAAGAAGGTGGTACTTCAAAGAAACTCAATGCAACCAAGATTAGGAGGGAAGCAGAAAACTAGAAAAGAATTTTTACAACTAGTATCTTTGATAAAGGCCTCATTTCTAAAATATAGAGAGAACTGAGTCAAACTTACAAGAATGCAAGCCATTTCCCAGTTGATAAATAGCCAAAGAATATGAACAGATAATTTTTAGAGGAAGAAATTAAAGGTAGCTATAGTCATATATGAAAAAATGCTCTAAATCACTAGTGATTAGAGAGATGCAAATAAAACCAACTCTGAGATACCACATTACACCTGTCAGATTGGCCAACATGACAAAACATGAAGATGATAAATGTTGGAGAAGATGTGGGCAAGTTGGAACACTAATTCATTGTTGGTGGAGCTGTGAGCTGATCCAACCATTCTGGAGAACAATTTGGAACTATGCCCAAAGGGCTATAAAAATGTGCATACCCTTTGGCCCAGTAAAAAAAAAAATGACTAGGGATGTATCCCAAAGAGATCATAAAAATGAGAAAAACATCCACATCCACAAAAATATTTATAATAGCTCTTTTTGTGGTAGCCAAGAACTGGAAATTGAGGGGATACCTATCAATTGGGGAATGGCTGAATAAGTTGTGGTATATAAATGTAATGGATACTATTGTGTTATAAGAAATGATGAACAGGCAGACTTCAGAAAAACCTGAAAAGACTTATTAACTGATGCTGAGTGAAATGAGCAGAACCAGGAGAACATTATATACACAGTGACAGACACAGTGTGTGAGGACTGTTTCTCATAGACTTAGCCCTTCACAGCAATGTAAGGACCTAAAATATTTCCAAAGGA
Source organism: Potorous gilbertii (assembly GCA_028658325.1). NCBI lineage: Eukaryota > Metazoa > Chordata > Mammalia > Diprotodontia > Potoroidae > Potorous > Potorous gilbertii. Next base: position 451,782,120 of record CM053769.1, read on the forward strand.
CTTGATACAAAATGCCATCCACATCCAAAGAAAGAAATATAGAATAGGAATGCAGAATGAAGCATACTATTTTCTCTTTTGTTATGTTTTGTTTTGGTTTGGTTTTTCTCCTGGTTCCTACCATGCATTTTAATTCTTCTATGTAACATGACTAATGTGAAAATATGTTTTAAAAAAACCAAGAAGGTGATGCTTGAGCTGAGCCTCCAAGAAAATGTGACATTTTAAGAGACAGGTGAGGAAAGAAGGAATTTCAGCCTATGGGCAACAGCCAATTCAAATATACAGAGACCGGAAATGGAGTTCTGTGTAATTAGAGTAGGAAGAAGGCCAGACAGTTTGGTTAGATGGTAGTGTGTGGAAAAAGTAATGCATAATAAGACTGGAAAAGAAGGTTGGGGTCAGGTTGTAAGAGGCTTTAAATTTCAAAAAGCCACATCCAGTGCCAAATATTTAACATCTTTCATGTAATTGAAGTTCAGGTCAATAAGTCTTTTTCTCATATGACATGTCCTTGATTTTTCTTTATTATGAACTAGCACAAACATCAACAAACATTAACTTTTTTTTCCAAAGAAGAGAAAAAATTGTCGTACATAAGACTGTGAACCTCTATCACAAACAGCTTGTTTCTTTAAAAAAACTATATATTAAATTTAACATGTCTTGTTTGTTGATGTTCCCTTCTAAACTTCTTTTTATTCATATCTATATAGGTGCTTTTAATGTTTTATTGAGGCTCTTTTCTTTCTTTTCTTCTTTTAATCTTCATTATGACTTCTCGCCTCACAACTCCCCCAACTCTTCTCTCCCTTCCCCCCAAAGACCCTTCCCTTGTAACAAATAAGTATAGCCAGGCAAAATGAATCAACACATTGTATGTTTGAAAATGTACATTTCATTCTTCATCTTGAGTCTGGTTTTTTGGTTTGTTTGTTTTTACAAAGAGCATGATTCATCATCAGTCTTCAGAAGTCATGATTGGTCATTGAATTGATCAGGGTTCATAAATCTTTCAAAGATGTTTTCCTTCACATTATTTTAGTTCTTGTACTTTAGGCCTACTTAACCTGGTTCTGCTTGCTTCACTTGGCATCAATTCATATGTCTTCCCATATTCTTCCGAAATAGCTCATTTTGTTTTTTATCTTTTATTGTTGTTTATTAACTTGTTCATCAAATGCCACTGCAACGTGAATGAACCAAGTTGTTAGATGTTGAGAAAACTACATTTCCTGGGATCATCCGGAATTGTAGCAAATTTCTTTTGATCAGCGATAGTAGAGCCATAAGTAAGATGGAGTTTCTAGACCTTACACTCCAGCCACATAGAAAGAACCAAATTTATCACATACTTTACAGGAATAATTCATTAAAAGAGCCACCAGTTGCCTGAGTTTCATCTCTCTGGGGAATTCCTAGGTAAATTGCTCTCCCAACCAACATGTCCCTGCTCCTCTTTCCAGAGGCAGAATTTGACCTCAGGTCTTCCTGACTTCAAAGTGAGTTGCTGCTTCTTGAGTACATGTAGAATTTAAACAGAATGAACATAAAGTGGTTTGGGTAGAAATGGAGATACAGTTGGGGGATTAGGAAAAATTTCCCATAAAAAGGCTGAATTTGAGGTGAGTCGTGAAAGAAACCATGGATACAAAAAAGGAGAGATGAGGAACAAGTTCATTCCAGGCATACATAAGGACAGCTACTACACTGGCATGGAGACAGAAAGTGTGTGTCCATAATAACAAGGAAGTCAGTCAGTTTAACCCACAGTGTATATGGTGGGAAGGAACGTGTAAGACTACGTAAAGACAGGAGAGAGCCAGATTGTGAAGAATTTTCAAAAAAGAATAACATAACGAACATCTGGATCATCTGATCAACAAGATGGGGGATTAATCATTTTCTCTGATCCTTACAATCTCTCAAAACTCTCCAAAATAAAAATTATGTGCCTCAGGTGAAGCAATTGCAATTGTTCCAAGAAGCCAAGACACCAAGAACTCTAACAAAATGACAACCAGAAGAATAAGCAGAAAAGATCTATGTCTAATCTCTAATTTGCTCACTCAGTGCCTCCTCCTCCACTAGCCCCCAAGTCTGGCCAGGGCTACCCACATACTTGCAGTAAGGGATCCCTCAGCAATTTTCTTGCTACCAGTGAAGTGTCTCTCAAGTTTTAAATCACCTTGTAAAGGATATATGGTGACTCCTCTTTTATATGTGAATAGTTTTATGGCTTAAAGCACATGAGAAATAATTTTTATTTTGGACAAAAAACTGATAAAATTCAAACATAAAAAAACAGAACATTGACTCTTAGAACAGCTCCTTATTGAGGAACATAGAATGGCAGGAACTACAAGGCACTTGGGTCACTAAACTCATTTTCATATAACTGTTTTTAACACTTCAGAGGATAAAAAAATGAAAAAAATACAAATGGTTATATATTATGAGATGAATAAATAATAACTACTGACTTCCTATGGGAAATTTTGTGAGCTTATATCTCATCAGTGAAAGGTAAATTACTGAGTGCCAGGAGGTTCTAAAATAAGCCATTGAAAGTGTTGGATGAATCCTGAAAGTCAAAGGAAACGTTAATAAAATTGAAAATATAAAAAACCATTGAACTATTGAAATAAAACCAGGAGCAGGTTTTGTAAGAAACAAACAACCTAATAAAATAGATAAAGCATTGATTAAGTTGAGTTAAAAAAAGAAAACCAAATTACCAGTATCAAAAATGAAAGAGATGAACGTACCACCAACGAAGATGAAATTAAAACCATTATCAGATGTTATTTTGCCCAATTATATGCCAGTACAACTACAATCTAAGTGAAATGGATAAATATTTACAAAAATATAAATTGCCTAGTATAACAGGAAAAAATTGAATATGTAAATAACCTTGTCTTAGAAAAAGAAATTGAGCAAGCCATAAATGAGCTCCTGAGGGAAAATCCCCAGGAGCAGATGGATTTACAAATGAATTCTACCAAACATTTAAGGAACAATTAATCCCAATACTATATATACTATTTGTAAAAAACAAAAGTAAAGAAGGGGTCTTACCAAATTCCTTTTATGACATAAAAATAATTTTGAAAATTAAACCAGAGAGAACAAAAACAGAGGCAAAAATATATATCTAAAATTTAAGTTATATTTAAAATTATATAAATATATATAATTGTATTTAAAAGTTATATAATTAATATCTATGCAAAAATTCTAAATGAAATACTAGCAAGGACATTACAGCAATTAATCACAAAAATATACAACCAAGTGAGATTAATGTGAAAAATTTAAGACTGGTCTAATATTAGGAAAATTGATCAACATAATTGATCATATCAAAAACAAAAACAACAAAAATCGTTATTATACTACTAGATGGAGAAAAATCTTTTGACAAAAGACAACACTTGTTTCTATTAAAAACACTAGAAAACATAAGAATAAATGGATTCTTTCTTAAAATGATAGGTAGCATTTATATAAAACCAAAAGCAAGCATTATCTATAACAAGGACAAACTAGAAGCCTTCCCAATGAATCAAGGTGAAACAAAGATGTTTATTGTCACCACTATTATCATAAACTGTATTATAAATGACAGCTATAGTAATAAGACCAGAAAAAGTAACTGAAGGAATAAAAATAAGTACTGAGGAAACAAAATCATCACTATTTGCAGATACTTAGAGAACCCTAGAGAATCAACTAAAAAATTAGCTGAGTCAATTAACAACTTCAGAAAAGTTGCAGGATATAAAATAATTATATTAACAACAAATTATAATATATTAGCAACAACACCCAGTAGGAAGAGATAGAGATAGTTCTACCTGTTAATTTACTTATTCAGTGCCATACCATTTAAACTGCCAAAGAATTATTTTATAGACCTAGAAAAAATAGTAACAAAATATATCTGGAAGAAAAACAGGTTAAGAATATTAATGGAATTAATGAAAAAAAAATCAAAGCTATCAATAATCATATAAAGAGAGTTCTAAAATACTATTGATTAGACAAATGCAAATTAAAATAGATTTGAAGTACCACTTCACACTTATCAGATTGGCTAACGACAGAAAATGAAATGACAAATGCTGAAGAGGATATGGAAAAATTCAGGCATTATTGCATTGTTGGTGTAATTGTGAACTGGTCCCACTATTCAAGAGAACAATTTGGAACTAAGTCCAAGGGTCTATAAAACTATGCATAGATTTTGACCTAGTAATGCCATTACTAGATCAATATCCCAAAGATATCAAAGAAAAAGGAAGGGGACCTATCTGTACAAAAATATTTATAATAGTGCTTTTTGTAATGGCAAAGAATTGGAAATTGAGGGGATGTCCATCAATTGAGGAATGAATGGCTGAACAAGTTTTGATATATGACTATTATGGAATAATGAGCAAGATGGTTTCAGAAAAACCCAGGATGTCTTACATAAACTCATCCAAAGTGAAGTGAGCAAGACCACAACATTGTTCATATAATAGCAATATTGCAATGATGGACAACTGTGAAAGACTAAGTTACTCTGATCACAACAGTAATCCAAGACAATTTCAAAAGACCTGTGATAAAAAGTGCTATTTGCATTGAACAATGAGTGAAATTTGAAGCATTCTTTTTTCACTTTCTTTATTTTTCCTGGTTTTATTGTGTGTGTGTGTTTTATTTGGCCATAAGACTAATATGGAAATATGTTTTGCATGACTTCACGTGTATAATTGACATCATATTGCTTGCCTTCTCAAGGTGTGGGAGAAAGGTAGGAAAGAGGTAATTTGGAACTCAAGATTTTAAAAAATAAATGTTAAAAATTTTTAACGTAATTGGGAAATATTTAATGAAATGAAAATGCATTTTTTTAAAATAATGCATTGGGTGAAAATTGGAGAACCTGGCAAGGGAAGACTAAAGAAAAAGCAAAAGAGTAAAAAGGTCAAGTTTTGTTGTTGTTGAGTCATTCAGTCATGCCCAACACTTTCTAAGTCTATGAACTATAGCATGCCCCAAGTCCTTCTGTCCTTTACTATCTCTAAAAGCCTGTTCAAATTCATATTCACTGTTTCCACAAAACTATCTGTCCATTTCATTCTCTGCCATCCCCTTTTCCTTTCACCTTCCATCTTTCCCAACATTTGGATGTTTTCAATGAACCCCATCTTCTCATTATGTGGTCAAAGTATTTAAGTTTCAGCTTCAGTATTTGACCTTTCAGTGAATAGCTTGAATTAATTTCTTTAAGTATTGACTGATTTGATCTCCAACGTGTCCAAGGGACTGTCAAAAGTCTTCTCCAGCATCACAATTCAAAAATGTCAATTCTGTAGCATTTAGCTTTTCTTATGTTTCAACTCTTACAAACCACATATTGCTACTGGAAAAACCATAACTTTGACTTTGTAGAACTTTATTGGCAAGATGATGTCTCTGTTTTGTAATATGGTGTCCATATTTCCCATAGCTTTCCTTTCAAGAAGCAAGTATCGTTTAATTTCATGACTATAGTCACTTTCCAAAGTGATCTTTGAGTCCAAGAATGGAAAATCTGACACTGCTTCCATTTCTTCTACCTCTATTTGCCAGGAATTGATGGGACCAGTTGCCAAGATCTTACTTTCTTTTCTATGTTAAGCTTCAAGGCAGCTTTTATACTCTCCTCTTTCAACATCAAGAAGCCTCTTAATTCCTCTTCACTTTTTATCATTGGAGTTGTATCATGTGTATATCTGAGACTGTTGATCATAATTCTGGCTTAAATTCAGACTTAAATTGAAGGAAATAAGGAAAAACATTAGACTACAGAGATATGACCTAAATGTTATCCCTTGTGCATATGAAGTAGAAGTGACTTATAGATTTAAATGATTAAATTTGGTAAACAGAATTCCTGAAGATCTGTGAATAAGAGGTTCACAATATTATGTGGGAGGCAGAAACCGAAAACATTCTAAAGAAAAAGAAGATCAAGAAAGTAAAATAGTTGTCTGATGAGGTGTCACAGATAGCTGAGGAAAGAAGGAAAGTGAAAGGTTTAAAAAAAGGGAAAGATAACCCAACTGCATGCTGAATTTAAAAGAATAACAAAGAGAGAAAAGAAAGTTTTCTTAAATGAGCACCACAGAGAAATTGAAGAAAACAATGGAAAGGAAAAAGTAAGAAATCTCTTTAAGAAAATTAGAAATATCAAGGAAATGTTTCATGCAAAAATGAGTATGATAGAAGATTTAGCAGAGTAAGAAGAAATTAAGACGATGTGGCAAGAATACACAAAAGAACTATCCAAGGAACAGCCTAGCATCACTAATAACCATGATAGTGTAGTCACTAGTGTAGTGTCAAATATCCTTGGAGAATGAAGTCAAGTGGGCCTCACACACAATAAGACCAGTGGAGGTGGTGGAATTCCAGTCAAGCTATTTAAAATCCTAAAGGATGATAAAAAGTGCTATTTACCTTCAGAAAGAGAACTAAACAATGAGTACAGATTGAAGCATAATTTTTTTCATTTTCTTTATTTTTCCTGGTTTTATTTTTAAAATGCTACACTTAATGTGCCAGTAAATTTGGAGAACACAGCAGTGGCTGGTGGATTGGAAAAGATCAATTTATGTCCCAATCTTAAAGAAGGGCAATGCAAAGAATGTTCAAATTACTGAACCGTTGTGCTCATTTCACAAGTCAGCAAGATTATGCTTAAGGTTCTGCAAGCTAGGCTTCAGCAATATGTGAACCAAGAGTTAACAGAAGAGCAAGTTTGTTTTTGAAGAGGCAGAGGAACTAGAGACCAAATTGTCAATATTCACCGGATTATGGAGAAAGCAAGGGAGTTCCAGAAAAACATCTACTTTCGTTTCATTGACTACACTAAAGCATTTGTGTGGGTCAAAACAAAATCTGGCAAGTCCTCAAAGAAATGAGAGTACCAGTTCATCTTACTTGATTCTTGAGAAACCTATATGAAGGCCAAAAAGCAACAATGAGAACTGAACACGGAATAACTGATTGGTTTAAGATTGAAAAAGGAGTACAAGGCTGTATATTGTTGCTTTATTTATTTAACTTAATTGCAGAGTGCATTATGACAAAAAAAAGTCGACTATCTTAGAGTTATGTGAAGAAGGAACAGATTGAGCCATTAACTGACATTAAAAGCTTCAGCTACTAGTTCTTATCAGTTGAAGAGAGATGAGAGCTCGTTGGACAAGCACTTCAGTGTTAGCCATTGTCCTTTACCACAATGGAGGCTTTGAGAGAGGTAAAGCTTCTCAGAAGTATATATTGTTCTCTGCTTCCATTTTATGGTTTGAAAACAAAAAGTAAAAGCTTAACAACTGCTTTGTTGAGAGTTCTATTTGCTATAAACGGATTGGTCAACAAAGCATTTTGAAGAGTGATCAGTTGCCTGGGTTTGTCTGTGTTGTTCAGGGAGTTGTTTGTATGGGCTATTTGTTACAAGATTATTGGACTATGCAGAATCCTGGTGAGTGAAGATTTGGTTTGGCTTGATAGTATTACCCAGACAGAGTAAGCCTCCTTAGCTTTACACCTTTCTTACTTAGAGGGAATTTCTAGGTCATTTTACAGTAAAATACTTACTTAGCACCCTTTTAAAGATGATTGTGAGTTGAAAGAGCATGGAAATACTTCATCAGATTGAGAGTAGATAAGAGGTTGCTTTACCAGAGAGGGATGAAGAACATAAATGGAGCAGTAAGAGAATTAGCTTCACGTAGTTCAGATATTTTTGAACGGGTCAATATATCAAAGCCTTTAGTCTAGAGCTTTGAGTTGGCCCAAATGGGCCCTCGTGTATTTCCCTGCTGGGTTTTAATAAGTGCAATTTCCCCAACAGATACTGAATGCCATGATAGAAGAGTTTGAACTGGGCTTATGATATCTTGTGATGAATTTATCTTTTTTGCTATATTTATTTTAAGACATGAGTGCCTTTGGTGTCATTATTTCTTTTGTTTTATGATGTACAAGAGGTGAAGCCATTCCCTAATGTGCTCATTAAACAACTCCTACCCCTCTAGTCAAATAATTGTCAATGATAAAATATTGCTATCATTGTTAATGACTTTTGTGTAAATGAAAACACCTTGGGAGGACTCAAGATTTAACTTGGTGAATGTGGGGCAGGGGTGGGAGTAACTCATAATACCCTTATAGAGGTTGAGTTTAACTATGTGATAGTAGTCTTATCTCAACTTTAGTTTCTGAGTTGGGACATTGTACTAGGAACAGGATCTACATCCTGCTGTGCTCTTTGATGGGGTTGTCATCCCTGCTTGGTCTCTACTTTGTTACCCTGGGTCTTTTACTGACTTTAACTCTTGGATCTGAGGTTCAAAGGACTGGTTCATCAGAGACCTCTCTATTTTTGGAGACCTCACAACCTCTGGCCCCAAGTATCCTAGTCTGAGTATAATGGCACATGCTAGTACAGAGGGCACCATGCTAGCTGCTGCCCATTGCCTAGGGCTTGCAGATTCCCCTTCCTAGTCATTTATGACTAACCTGGGGCTTTTTTAGGGTAGTCCTTCATTCTTGCCTCTGGACACAGAATATTGTGGGTTACATGTGTCCTTGGTTGTTATTCACATCGACATTGACTTTTTCTAGATGGGGGTTGTTGTGCAGTTCTACAGTGAAGGAAGACACTGCAGTTTCTCATTAGATTTCTTGACCATAATTCAGTCTGGTGTAAATTTCAAGATTTTAATGCATGCAAGATCTAGGCAGCCTGCCTCCAATTCAGCAGCCATCTTGGCCGAAAATCTCCATTCATTTATCCATCCAAAATATCCACCCATCTATCCATCCAGCAGACATTGAGTATGTGATGGGATTAATGATCCTTGGCAGATACTTTGTCCCAAACCAGATATTTGCTCCAGAAAGATAGCAGACCTAGCTTATCATATTAATAGTACAGTCATTTCTGTACTACTCAGTAGGGTACTAACAATCATCACAATATTCCTCTTTCTTCTTAGAATAATAATAAGATTCCTCCTATTAGTGATTATGAACCCTCCTTAGTATTCTATGGAGCATGGGGGAATGATTTTTTCTTTGTATCCTCAACTCTTGGTATGGTGTGTGGCACATAATAGTAAATGCTTTGTAACTGACCGACAATTCAAATATTGTGCATAGATGGGTTGTGATTTTTTTTGTTTCTCAGGTCTTTCTTTTTGAAGGGGTGAATATTGAGATCATGATATTGAGATTCCATGTCTTTCATAATTTCCTTTCATTGATTCTTCAATATCCTTGCAATTTTTTTAATATTCACCACCAGAATTTGTGAGTTTGTCCTTCACAGTATTTGAAGTTCTGTCACTTTTATTTCAAGTGCTCTTCAGAAATCCAAGTTTTTTTAGAGAGGGCAAGGGCAGGATTTTAACAAATGAGGAAAAGGGAACGAATGATAAAGCCAGTCCTCTCCCAGGTAGACATTCTACTCTCTGAGGTTAAGTTCTGGTGGTTGGAGCTTAGATAGGCATGGTGGCAGTATAAAAGAGCCTCCAGAGGAGTCAAGAGTAAGGAAATAGTGGCAGGGTCAAGGAGTAGTTAATTATACTGACAAATGAGGGGGCAGGGAATGGGAGAGTTCTCTTGAAGTGACGAGTTTAGTCCTCTCATGAGTGGGGACTAGAAATCATAGGAGTGTTGGTTGGAGAAGGAAAGGTAAAGTCACTTGGATTCGGTAGGCAGTCAGTGGCACCAAGGCAGTGACCAGGAAGGATCAAAGAACAAACCTGATTACGTTGAAGATATAGAAAAAGCTGGGGGTAGGGGCTAGTGATGGGAAGGTACTGCCTAGACCACTCAGAAGTCCTATAGGCTCTAGGACTAAAACTAGACAAGTAGCTTGATGTAGGGTTCCCAGTCATGCCCACGTCACCTGAGTGAAGCAGGGTCTGTTAAGGCAATACCCAAGCCTGGGGCAGCACCAGCATTCATCCGCAAAGAAAATAACCAGATTTCCACATATAGTTACTCTGGCCATTTATATAACTTGGAGACCAAGTGCATGAACCAGGTAAGATTCACTCCCAGAGAAATTATAAGCCAGCAGGTTATGCTGATGCTATGATACTGTTATGATTTTGTCATCTCCAGATTCAACCTCCTTTATATATTCTTAGTTCAGTTTTGCTGCTTTCCCCCATATTTGTTCTCTTTAGTGCCATTTCTAATCTCCTTTAAACAATTTAGGTCTATAATGTTAATGTCCAATGTGGTTCTACTGCCTTTCATGGTGAAAATGGCTTGCTACAATTACCTTTTCCATTTCTGTTTGTTATCGTTACATTTTGGTCCTTATATGCACCAGGGATTACTACTTAGTGGGGTCTCCTGGAATCACTTTGTGCTTTGATAGCTTTCCTTATCTTTCCCAGAACCAGCTCTCCACTTCTTTTTCTGGCTACCAGTTCCAAACCATGCCAATATATACAAATCCCTCCCCTACTCCCATTTTCATGTTCTTTTTTATGTCCTTTCTTCCCTCCCTAGAATATAAGTTCCTTGAGAGAAGGGATTTCCATGCTTGTTTTTGTGTCCCCAGTATTTAGTGTTTGATAACAGCACTGTTTATTATCTATCTATCTATCATCTATCTCTCTATCTATCTATCCATCCCCCTCTCTCTATCTTACTTATAGGCAACCTAATGCTAAATTTTTTGTCCATAGCAACCCATGGGAAAAAAAACAACAAAGCAAAATGGCCCTTAATCCTATGCAGTCCCTTACTACTTCTGAAGTGATAGTGGCAGACTGGTTGGGAATAGGGCAGATGGCACTAAAAATCAAAGTTTTTAGATCTTCTCTAAATTTTAATCTGAATATTGGTACACTAAGTATTACATCATTTTAAAAGGTCAGTGAATGGATATACTACTCAAAGTTAAATAATATCAGTGTTGACATACTCATTATAAATGAAATAAGAAGGAAGAAAAATTACAACTAAAAGATGAATAGTTCATAGGAACTCCTTGGAGTGACAAAGAAAGAAACTGGCAGAGTTGATATTGTACAACCAAATGAAACAAAAAAATTATGAGATATTTGCTCAACTTGTATTATAAAACTAGCAATAGAAATTTACAAACAGCTCACCATAAAAATAAACTTATATAACAAGGTCAATTTCTAGTCATGAAAAGTAGAGAAATTCTTAAAAAAATTTTTTTTCTTTTGTTAATTGCTAATGAGGTTCTGGATCATGAGGGTCATGCCCTCCAGCTCTGAAAAGTGCATATATACTCTGATGTGAGGTTTTGCTTTGGGGGCTTGGAAGAAACTCCATGTGCTAGATGAGACTGAATAGACATGCCTGGTGCCCCCCCCCCCATCC
>CM053769.1:451793634-451806613 GCA_028658325.1 Potorous gilbertii
GATTGTTGACCCCTCAAAAAATTACTTACCTTTTAGAAAAATAGATTTAAGAACCTGTGCTAGCAGGCCACCCTGGATAGGTTAGGGTACTTACTGCTACAGGCTGACACTCTTATCAAATGCACCATCTAGTTGCTTCCACTGTACCATCCTTGTTTTCAAAAGTACTTACCTTTCTTGCCTTTGTTATTTCAAAAAATCTACTTAGCTCTAATATTTTAATGAGGACATTTGAAAGTTATCTATTCTATTCAAAACCCTATTTTTCCTTGTAGGATCATATTCAGTTTTGCAGGGTAAGTTATTTTTGGTTGTAGGCTTTTATCTTTGGCCTTTTGGGGTATTGCGTTGTAAGATTTTTCTCTACTTTAGTTATAGTCTTACAAGATCTTGAATGTGGTTCCTTGGTCCTTGAACTCTTTTCTTTCTGGATACATATAATATTTTTCATTTGACCTGAAAGTTTTGCACTATGGCTATTGCATTCCTGGGCATTTTCCTTCTCAGGAAGTAAAAGGTTTACTTTCATTTTGGCGTCTGGTTCTCATACATCTGGGCAATCTTCTTTTAAAACACCTTGACACGCGTTACCCATTCAGGTCTGCAGCCGTGTTCTTTGCTTGGTCATTTTTTTTCTGGAAGAATAGTGATTCTTAAATGATTTTTTCCTCCACTTGCTTTTCAGGTCAGTTGTTTTTGATGGTCTTTGCTTCATGTGTTGTTGTTGTTATTTTTTTTTAACTTTTCAGCTTTCTTTTTCTTATCTTGGGGAATCATTAAATTTTATTTCATCCATTCTATTTTTGAGAGAGTCATTTTCTTGGGTAAGATTTTTTACCCTCTAAATCTAATCTATTTATTCTCCATCTTTTTTTCTACCTTCAAAGCTCTATTTGAAAATCAGTTTTAAAAATGTTTTGCTTCCTTTCTCCCAGCCACTTCTGCAGTTCTTGTACACAGACCATGCCTTTCTCAGAGGCTCCGTTTGTAATTGTAGAGTTTTTCTGTTCTTCTGGGTTAATGCCTTGGACTTTTCTTCACCATTGTGATGTGTTTTATTTTTTTCTATCTCCAGTCTCCATACCTGTATATACTCGCACCAACCACTTCTTTGATGGGGGTGAGTCGGCTTTGTTTGATTTGTTTGTATGGTTGGAATGAAGTTATCATAGTTTTGGATAAGGGAGATGCAACTAGGATATTATCGTTATTAGCTAGCATTTAAATAAAATAAACTGTGTCTGAGAGTGGTTAAGTGACTTGCTTAGGGTCACATAGATAGTAAATGCCTGAGGACAGGTTTGAACTCAGGTCATTTTGAATCCAGGATCCCTCCTTTCTCATCTCTTTGAGGTCCAATGTAGGTGTTGATCTTCATTATCTCTATCTCTTTCAGCTTGGACAATCCTCAGTTGGTAACTGGCTCCATAACCTGCTATGACTCTGATAGGCTTCAGTCAGATATTATACATCATACTTTCCAGCCCTCCTAGGTTTCTGGATAGGTAAGCCCAGTTGTTGACTTGTCCTCATTTCCTCTATGTCTCCAGTTTCTTCAAGATGTCTATGCTCCACTCTGACTCCCTGCACAATGATCTCTGGGGCTGGTTCCATCCCATACTACTTTTTGGATAGGCAAAGCCTGGGATCCCACAAGCTTCAGGTCTTGACTATCAGACTCTGCATTGGCTTCCATTTCCCATAATATATTTCTCCTCAGGCTGCCCACAGGTTTTAGGACCTTTGACATAAGAATGGGTTCAGGACCCTTGGGGAGTCTCTGCTCAGTCTGAAAGCTTAAGACTATCTGCCAGAATACATCTATCTTTGGTGTTTCTCCTCTACCAGTTCCCACAGTCTTATAGCCATATTCTTACGCAGTCCTAGAGTGAATAGAGGAGTTTAGTGTTATTTCTCTTTTATTTTCTTGATATTTGTTCTTTTTGGTGCTAATTTAGATATTTGATAGCATGATTGTACAAGATCTGTACTCCTCAATGATCTTCCATATTGCAACCTTAATCCAGAAAAATCTCTGTATTTTGTGACATAAGTAAACGTGGGGTTTTTTTTTGGTGGGGGTAGAGGATGGTCTTTTCCCTTTTGTGTTATTTCATACCAGATATAGTATGGGTGTGGTGTTCTGCCCAGGAACTCTTTTTCTCTCTGGGCTGTCTCACTTAATCTACACTCACATTGGCAGGTTAGGGGTATCCCCCCAGGGGGAAAATGACTATATTGCTATAGCTCATTCTCAAGGTTCTAGGAATAACTTTGGATTGAAAAGTTATATATATCTACTTCTCACACCTTCTCACATCTGAGTCTCCACCAATGTGCTTCACATTTAAACAACAGCTAACATAGCAGCTCTTTATTATGAAATAATTTCTAAATAGAATGTAAAGCAAAAATAATGCTCTTTCTTTTGGATTCTCAGCTTTGTAACTAGATATAGGTTGTGATAATTCTTTTAATTTCTTTTGGGTTTGTCATAATTTCATCTTGTTTATTTTTTATCAGTTTGATCTTCCTCCCTCTTTTAAATCAGATTGGCTCATCAATTTTGTTTTTTTTTCAAAGAACTAGATTTTCTTTTTTTTTTTTATCAGTTATATAGTCTTTTTTTTTTTGCTTTCCCAATATGTCTGTTTCTCCTATAATTTTCAGTATTTTCTCTTTTGTATTTATATTGAATTTGTTGGCTTTTTAATTTTAATAAATTGATTCAATCCACTTATCCTCTCTTCTTCTACCATGTTAATGCATGTGTATAAGGATTTTTTCCTCCTCTAATGACTATTGTAGCTATATCTCAGAAATTTTAGTTTGTTATCTTATTATCATTGCCTTTCATAGTTATTTCTTCATTGATTTTTCTTTGACCTGTTCATCATATCTGACTACATTACTGCTTTCAATTAGGTATGTTTCTTTCACTTGTGCTCCCTGAAATTATTATTTTTTTATCGCATTATAACCTATAAGGTATTTTTAGGATTTTGGATATTTTATATTTATTTCCAACATTTCTGCTTATTGTCTATTTTTGTAAAATTAACACATGGTCCTGAGAATTATAAAATTTAGTGGTCTTATTTAGAAAGCACCATTAACCTTTTAACTCTAAATTTTCCAAAACTTAGTTTGGTTCTATATTTTTCCTTTTGTTTATCTCTTTGTTAGATTTGTACAGCTATGAGAGAGGAATATTAAAGTCTCTCATTATTGTTTTCTTAATTTTTTTTGATATTCAGTGTTTTTCTTTATGCATTCAGATGCTATGTCCTTTGGAACATGGAATTTTATATTTATATTGACACTTTATGGTTCCTTTAAAGCATAATGAAATTTCATTTTTATCTCTATTGATACTGTGAAGTCCTACTTTTTGCTTTCCTTGGCAACATGATCATATCTTCTGCTTTTTGTGATTGCTATTCATTGGTTGTATTGTAAATTTTGTTCTGGCTTTTCATTCTGATTCTTGATATACCTTTGCTTTTTGTATTTCTTTCTTAGCCATTCTGCCACTCTTCCATTTTATTGGCACTCTTTCATTTTATTAGTTATATTACCTTCACATTTAAAATTATGGAAGTCAGATTTTGGTTTTCCTGTATTTGTTTCTCTATTAGTGCCTTTAGAATTATTTTTTAAAATCTCCTTCATCTTTTAAGTCAATACTTTCTCCCAACTATTAGTTAAAATGAAACTACTTTAATGTGACCCTATTCAACAAATTTCATTTTTACCTTCAGAATCCCCCCTCACATTTATTAAATATTTCCCTGCTTTTGGAGGTTTACTTAAGTTATTGATTTATTTTTCTATTATTTACTTAGTATTTTGCCCTCTTTTTCCTTTTCCTTTCTGAGTTAAATAGTAATTCAATATTTTCCCCTATTTTCCTCCTCTCTAACTTCTTTTGTTTGTGAACTTTCTGAACCTTTTTTAAAAAAGATTTACTTTGTCCTCTTCCTTAATTCTTTCTGTCTACTCAGTTTTATTCCCTGATTCATGGCTTACATCCTTTTTTTATTCTTTCTTCAATATTTTTGTGTTTCTCGTGGGATGAAATCTTCCAAAATATCAGGTTTGTGTTCCCTCTTCTAAGAAATTTCTATTTTACTGCCTTTATTTTTTAATAATTTTTATTCCATACATAACTATCCCCCAAAATGGTCATCTCCATATACAAAAGGGAACAGAAAAAATTATTTACATATGAAACAATGAATCTCTATTATGTATAGCTTTTTAAGGAAATATTTTTAAAATTTGGAAGTTTGACACTTCCAAAACAGTGCTGTCTTGCACTTTCTTCTGAATATCCTTCTGTTCTCTTTTGGATGTTTTTAAACTGTTTCAATGACCTTCCTTTCATTCCCCCAATTTCTCCATCCCCCTCCATTGAAAAGCTGATTTAAAAATAAAGCTCTTGCAAGAAATAAAAATGGTCAAGCAAAACAGATCCATAAACTTGTCTTAAAATATATGTCACATTCTACATGTTTATATCATCCCTACCTACATCAGAAGGTAATAACTTGTTTACTATGGGTACTTCAGAGTCATGATGGTTTTTGAATTTTTTCTTTACAATGTTAATATCCTTGTATAACTTGTTTTATTAGTTTTGCTCACTTCACTGCATCAGTTCATTTAAGCCTACTCAAGTTTCTCTGAAACCTTCATTTTCATTATTTCTTATTGCACAATTTCTTATGATACAATAACATTCCATAACAATATATGACATAATTTGTCCAGCAATTTCCCAACTGCTAGTCATACACTTTCATTCCAGGTCATCACTACAACAAAAAGAGCTATGTGATATAATTTGGTATATATATATATATATATATGTGTATGTATACATATGCATCATATGTATGTGTGTACTCACATACACACACTTTAAAAACTTTTTTCTTTGGGGTACAGTCTACATAGAGCTATCACTTGGAGAAGGGTATACATCATTTAGTAACGTTTTGGACATAGTTCCAAATTACTTTCCAAAATGGCTGTAATTTACAGATTCACCAACAGTGCGCCATCAACATCTTCCCATAGACCCCTACATCCAATAATTCTCATTTTCATTTTTTGATTGTCTTTGTCATTTTTGCATTTGGTTAGATGGCACGGATTCCTTGCTTTCAACACTACTTTTCATATCCTTTTTCTATTGGGGAATGGTTTGTGTTCTTGTATATTTGAATCAGTATGTATGTACATACATATGTATACACACACATTTATGACCTTAATCAGAAAAATTTGCGACAAAGTTTTTCCTAATTAACTGTTTCCCTTCTAAGTTTACTTGTACTGATTTTGTTTATACATGAAATTTTAAATATTAAGTAACAAAAATTTCCATTTTGCCTTTTGCGATCTCTCTTCCTAGTTTGGTCACTAACTCTTTCCCTATTCATAGTTACAAAAGATATTTCCTTCCTTTCCCCTCTAATTTGTTTATGTTTTGATCAATTTTATCTAGGACATCTATCCATTTGAAGCATATATGGACATATGTATAAGATCCAAACCTAATAGTTTTCCTGGTAGTTTTTGACAAATAGTGCATTCTTACTCCTTACACAATAGTAGGGGTTCTTTGAATTTATCAGACTATGTGACTGTGTTAATTTTTTTTCTGTAAATTATTTATCTAATCTATTACCATGGTTGATTATTTTTTGTGACTTAAACAGTACTGGTTTTGATGTTTACTGATATGTATATAGTTTTTGAGATGTGATATTAATAGGCTATCTTCTTTACCTCCTTTCCCTTGAGATTCTTGACATTTTTCTCTTCCAGATAAATTTTATGATGTATTTTTCAAGCTCCTTAAATTAAACCTTCCATATTTTGATTTCTGTGACATTGAATGAGTGCATTTACTGAGGGAATACTTTCATTTTTATTTATTTTGGTACTACACAATAATCATAAATTAATCCCTCCAATTAAGAATTCTTTTTAAAAATTTTTGATAGCACTTATTGGACATTTAAAACTGGATGCCCTGGAGAGATACTGCAAATTTATTTCCAAGGCAGGACTCATTATCTTTTCACAAAAATGCAAGCTTCGTCTGAACTTTATTTATGTAGTACCATTCTTCCAGTTTTCCAGGTTCATAATTTCAGAATTATCCTTGATTCCATGCTCTTCCTCACCCTACATATCCAAACACATGACAAATCTTCCAATTTCTACCTCAAAGACATCTTTCAGATCTACCTTCTCTCTACTATCTCAGTTAACATCTTAGTTCAGGTCCATTGCACTCCTCACCTAGATTATTGTAAAAGCCTCCTCAATGGTCTCTCTATCTCAAATAGCTTCCTACTTCAGACTATCTTCCAGACAGATGCCATTAGACTATCAGCTCCTTGAGAGTAGAGACTGTCTTTTGCCTTTCTTTGTATTTCCAGCACTTAGTGCCCAGTAAAAAGTAGGTGCTTAATAAATGCTTATTGACTACGTGTTTTCCATAAGCACATCTCTGACCATGTGACCTTTCAATTCAGTGAATTCCAGTGACTTCTTATTGTCTCTAGAATCAAAAATAAACTCCTCTAATTTCTAAAGTTCTTCATAACCTTCCTCCAAACTCTCTTCCTAGTATCATTGGATATTATTTTCCTTTCTGCACTGATTCAGTCATCTCTCTTCTTCACAAACAATACTCCCTTCCTCACTGTGTGCTTAGCTGTCCTCCATGCCTGGACTGCCTCCCACTTCTACTTCATAGGATCTCTCTCTTTCTTCAAGAAGCAGGTCAAACACCACCTTCTACAAAAAGTCTTGTAATTCCCTCAGTTGCTAAAGACTTTACCTTCAAATTACCTTGTATTTATTCTCTTCGCATGGGGTTTGTATATTTTTATATATGTTCTTGCTTCCTTATTAAAATGTAAGCTCCTGTACAATGAGGATTTTTTCATTCATTGTATTGTCCCAGGTGCCTAGCATAGTACCTTTTAATAGGTGTTTAATATATTTTTGTTGATTGCATTTCACAAGATTCAGTGTTTTCATCAGTCACTTGCTTTTCTTGTAATATTTAAGATAGTTTTGTAATCACTGGTGGTTTAGTACTCATCTTCTTAGTTTTAGGACACTCTCTATTGATTTATCTGTGCTCTCAGTTTTTGTTGAGTTGTTTTTTTCTTAATTTTATCCCTTATATTCTCCTTTTCACTACTGTCAAACTGGTAAATACAATTCTGGTATCATAAATTGTCTCAGTTTCCTTCCATGTTGCAGGATTTAGCTTTTCCATGTGTCTGTCATGAGCAGGTTCAGGTGAGACATTACTGACTAGTTAGATTTCACTACCTTCACTATTCTTTCTTCAGCCCTGACACAGGTATATATGCTATCAATCTGCCCCTAACACTCTTTCTTTCTCTGACTGGGCTGAATCAGCACCTGCTGCTTCTTTACAGCATTGGGTGAGGAGAGCATGCCAGGAACCAAGGACTTCCCCAAATAGAAGGTTACGCTTCTTCCCAAACTGTCTTATTTAGCATGGCAGAATTTGCATATTCCAATTATTGTGGAGTAGAGGAAAACTAGGGGGATGAAGTGAGCCAGCAAAGGCTCTGCAACAGGAAGGAATCCCAACATGGGTTTTAAGCACGACCTCAAGGATAGGTCTGTGCCATTTTATGCAGCCTTGTAGGGATTCTGGACGTTAGTGGAGAAGGGGTGCTTAATGAGTGCTTTAAAGATCAGTATTCTCTAGGGTGAATCTGTAAGGATTTTTGTCTCCTCAAAGTTTTCTCCTTCTCTCCTGTGGTTTCAGCTTGAGGTATCCCACATTTATCACATAATTCCTTTCTATAAAGAGTGGCCTTGGAAAAAGTTACTGCTCATGTGACCCCCAAACTGGACATTCATCTCTTCTTATATGTGTGATTTCAACCTAGAGTTCACTTTCATTGTCGTTAATATTTAACAAATGCCTTCTTTCCTATTCCACTTCTACCTTGCAACATGTTCAGTCACCATTCCTGATAACCACCTGCAAGTACGAGGTAAGACTGTAGCCAGGGAAGCAATGATTACCTTAATTAGTTGCTAAACCAGAAGAGTTGGTGGGAAATTAGGAAAAATTTCCTAATTAGATGTTGGGACAGAATTCATTGGAGAAATGAAAGATGTAACCCACCCTGTCTTTTAACTCTGAAGTATGAAGAATACTTTAATTTGTTTCCTGAGAGCCAGATTGAAGAGGGGCAACCCCACCAGGCCTCCACAAGACCACAAGTTCATGTTTCCTCTGTGTCTCTGTAGTTGCTCTTTCCTGTCCTTAGGTGACAAAGTGTATCAAAACAGAAGTGACTAGATGATCTTGTGAGTTTTGAAATATCTGCAGATCTTCCGCTGTTGTGGTGATATTATCACCCGGAACGATGGGGGTACCAATGTCCATGGGCACAGCATCAGCAGTGGCATCTACAGAGTGGAAGTGGCTAACAGTAAGCAGGTTTCTATAAAATGGTAATGATAACGGTGACGATGATGAGAACGATGCTGATGCTAATAGCTAGCATTCATACAGGTTTAAGGTTTGCAAAGCACTTTCAAAATGACATCTCATTTTACAAAGGAATTTTGTTACTCTCAGGAGGTACAACCCTGGTCCATTTAGGTCAATTAACATTTATTAAGACCTTAATATTCATCCACTAAGCATTGTCCTAAAAGCTGAGGATATAAAGAAAGGCAAAAACATTTCCTTGTCCTGAAAGAACTCATAATCTAATACAAAAGACAACATGCAAATTGCTATGTACATTCACAATATATCCAGTGTTAATAGAAGGCAATCAAAGATGAAGGCACTGGTGGGGAACTGGCGGGGGGGGGGGCAAAGACAAGAAGAGCCTCTAGAAGAAGGTAGGATATGAGTAGCATCTTTTTCTAATGTTTATTCATTTTTAGTTATTCACATTTCCACAAAACTTTGAGTTCCAAATTTTCTTCCCATCTCCCCCCTCCTGCACCCCAAAACATTGTGCATTCTGATTACCCCTTCCCTCAATCTGCCCTTCCTTCTATCACATCCCTCTCTTCCCTTATCCCCCACCTTTTCTCTTTTCTTATAGGACAAGATAGATTTCTATACCTGTGTTTCTTATTTCCCAGTTGCATGCAAAAACAAATTTTAACATTTGTTTTTAAAACTTTGAGTTCCAACTTCTCTCCCTTCCTTCCTCCCCACCCATCCCAACTGAGAAGGCAAGTAATTCAATATAGGCTATATATGTATAGTTTTGCTAAAGACTTCCATAATAGCCATGTTGTGTAAGACTAACTACATTTCCCTCCATCCTATCCTGCCCCCCATTTATTTTATTCTCTCTTTTGACCTTGTACCTCCTCAAAACTGTTTACTTTTAATTACTCCCTCCTCCCATTACCTCTCCTTTCTATCATCCCCCCCACACCACTTACCCCTTCTCCTCTACTTCCCTGTAGTGTAAGATAGATTTTCATACCAAATTGAGTGTGCGTGTTATTCTCTCCTTAAGCCAAATGTGATGAGATTAAGCTTCACTTTTCCCTCTCACCTCCCGCCTTTTCCCCTCCATTGAGAAAGCTTTTCCTTGCCTCTTTTATGAGATATAGTTTGCCCCATTTCCTCTCACCCCTTAATTTTTAGATATCATCCCTTCCTCTTCAACTCACCCTTTGCCGTGTGTGTGTGTGTGTGTGTGTGTGTGTGTGTGTGTGTGTAATCCTACCAACTACCCAAATACTGAGAAAAGTTTCAAGTTACAAATATGATCTTTCCATGTAGGAATGTGAACAGTTAACTTTAGTGAGTCCCTTAGGATTTCTCTTTCCTGTTTACCTTTTCATACTTCTGTGGTCTTTTCATCAAGAATACTTGAAAGTCCTTTATTTCATTGAATGATCATTTTCCCCCTAAAGTATTATACTCAGTTTTCCTGGGTAGGTGATTCTTGGTTTCAATGCTAATTCCTTTGACTTCTGGAATGCCATATTCCAAGGCCTTCGATCCCTTAATGTAGAAGCTGCTAGATCTTGTGTTATCTTGATTGTTTCTTTCTGGCTGCTTGCAATATTCCAGCTTTGCATTGTCTTTCACAACCTACTTTTCTTGGCTTATTATATTTTTTTCCCTTTTATGCACCCTATGGTCCAGGAAACTGGCCTAGTTAGCATCCCTCACACATAGCCCTATCTTCTCTTTTGTGCTTTGGCAAGGGTTATCTGCCACCCCATTCCTCTTCCTATGGAATCTCTCTTTGCCTCCACTTCATTGAATCTCTAATTCACTTCAAAGCTTAAGAACCACTTTTAAATGATGCCTTCTCTGATCTTGGGCCCCCCCTTTCCCCTCTTCCACTTTCTACCCCACTCAAGCTACTTAGTATTCCTTTTTTAAAAAAAACTATTTTGTGTATATGTTGCTTCCCCATATAGAATACAAGCTCTTTGGAGATGTTTCACATTTGTTTTTGTTTTCCTCAACACCTTGTACACAGTCTGACATACAGCAGGCACTTAATGAATGCTTGATGATTGGTTGTGGCCTCATTCCCAGAGTTCTTTTACACGTAATTAAGATTCCTTCAAAAATTTCAGCAAAATTTTCCTTGTAATGTTCAGTATCCCTTGGGATTGAAAAACAAGTCTTAAAATGGCTGATAAACTGGGACAGAACCAAGATGGTGGAGTAGAGGTAGGGGGCTGTCTGAGCTCTCCACCCAAATCTCTCAAAATACCTGTAAAAAATGATTCTGAACAAATTCTAGAACAACAGAAGCCACAAAAGGACAGAGTGAAACAGATTTCCAGTCCAAGACAATCTGGAATGCTGACAGGAGGCATCTATTGCACTGGACTCAGAGCAGAGCATGGCCCTGGCACAAATGACTGGCACAAATGACAACTGAGTACCTCTCAGGGTATTGAATCATGGGATGTTGCCATGGCTGCTTCTGGAGCTCTTGGTCTACAGAGAGCGGGGGAATCCAGCACCTGATCTGGCTTGCAGTGCTGGGTGGCAGTCCTGGGGCAAGAAAGAGTGATGGTGCAGCAGAGCTCGTGTCAGCTGTGGAGAGGGAATCCTACTTGCAGATCCAGGGCAGAAAAAGACTGCTTATGGTTGCTCACAGACCAGAGTGCAGGCCAGGAGAGGAATAAACACCTCTTCTTTGATCATTTTGGAGAAACTGCGAATTTGTAGGTCCTTAGAGATATCTCTGAAAGCAGCTGCACAAAATACCTGAAACTTGGGATGGTGCACCCTCCACGTAACAAAGAGCTCAGAGGTCAAGTAATTGGCTTGGAAAATGTCCAAGACAGGGTAAAATAAGACTACAGAAGGTTGCTTTCTTGGTGAAAAGGCATTTTCTTACAACAGGGAAGATCAAAGCATATAAGCAAAGGAAGACAGCAAGGTCAAGATCCTACATCCAAAGCGCCAAGAAAAATATGCAATGGTCTCAGGGTCAAAAAGAATTTTGAAAATCAAGTAAGTGAGATGGAGGAAAAATTGGAAAGAGAAATGAGAACAATACAAGAAAATCATGAAAAATGAGTCAACAGCTTGGAGACCCAAAAAAATGCTGATGAAAATAACACCTTTAAAGATAGACTAATCCAAATGGCAAAAGAGGTCCAAAAAGCCAATGCAGAAAAGAATGCCTTAAAAAGTAGAAATGACCAAATGGAAAAGGAGGTCCAAAAGCTCACTTAAGAAAATAATTCAAAATTAGAATGGAACAAATGGAAACTAATGACTTCATGAGAAATCAAGAAATTATAAAACAAAACCAAAAGAATGAAAAAATAGAAGACAATGTGAACTATCTCACTGGAAAAACAACTGACCTGGAAAAAAGGTCTGAGAGATAATATAAAAATTATTAGTCTACCTGAAATCCATGATCAGAAAAAGAGGCTAGACATCATCTTTCAAGAAAACTGTCTGTGGGGCGGAGCCAAGATGGGGGAGTAGAAAGACTCATATACTGAGGCTGCCCCCACACAGCCCATAAAACACCTGTAGAGAGGGACTCTCAACAAATTTTGGAGCAGCAGAAGTGGAGAACAACAGAGTGGAGGAGATTTCAGCCCAGGGTGACCTGAAAGACCCACAGGAAACATCAGTTGCACTAGACGCAGAGCAGATCTCGGAGCGTGGAGCCCAGCCCAGCCTTGGGCAGGCAAGCACGGCTCATGAACAGCCCTCTGGGGCAGAATCTCAAGTTGCAGAATCCCCAGTCCCAGCAGCAGAGGGTCCACAGATCCCTCAACCCACAGGCACCAAAGGTCAGTGATGGGGTTTATTCAGCTGGCCAGGAAGGGAGAAGGGCCTTCATATTGGGCAGATGGTAGGAGTTCTCAGGGAAGCCCCTACAGTAGCCTGAGACCACAGCTGGATCATAAAAACCCCTGGGGGCACTGAAGAGCCAAGTCTCACCTCAGCCCTGTGTAGACGCCCTGAGGCAACTGGTCTTTGTCTTGCACTGAATGAAGGCCCTGTCCCTACAGCTTGACTGAATCCCTCCCTCCCCCCAAAACCAAAAGAATGAAAAAATGGAAGATAATGTGAAGTATCTCATTGGAAAAACAACTGACCTGGAAAATAGGTCCGAGAGATAATTTAAAAATTATTAGTCTACCTGAAAGCCATGATCAAAAAAAAGAGCCTAGACATCATCTTTCATGAAATTATCAAGGAAAACTGCCCTGATATTCTAGAACCAGGGGGCAAAATAAATATTGAAAGAATCTACCAATCACCTCCTGAAAGAGATCCAAAAAGAGAAACTCCTAGGAACATTGTAGCCAAATTCCAGAGTTCCCAGGTCAAGGAGAAAATATTGCAAGCAGCTAGAAAGAAACAGTTCCAGTATTGTGGAAATACAATCAGGATAACACAAGATCTAGCAGCTTCTACATTAAGGGATCA
>CM053769.1:451807113-451842303 GCA_028658325.1 Potorous gilbertii
TACATTAAGGGATCAAAGGACGTGGAATAAGATATTCCAGAAGTCAAAAGAACTAGGTCTAAAACCAAGAATCACCTACCCAGCAAAACTGAGTATAATACTTCAGGGAAAAAATAGTCTTTCCTTGAAATAGAGGACTTTCAAGCATTCTTGATGAAAAGACCAGAGCTGAAAAGAAAATTTGACTTTCAAACACAAGAATCAGGAGAAGCATGAAAGGGTAAACAGCAAAGAAGTTATAAGGGATTTACCAAAGTTGAACTGTTTACATTCCTACATGGAAAGACAATATTTGTAAGTCTTGAAACTTTTCAGTATCTGGGTAGTTGGTGGGATTACACATACATACATACACACACACACACACACACACACACACACACACAGAATGAGAGAGAGAGAGAGAGAGAGAGAGCACAAGCGCACAGGGTGAATTGAATAGGATGGGATCATATCTTAAAAAAACGAAATTAAGTGGTAAGAGAGAAATATATTATGAGGAGAAAGGGAGAAATGGAATGGGACAGGTTATCTCTCCTAAAAGAGGCAAATAAAAGACTTTTCAGTGGAGGGAAAAAGAGGGGAGGTGAGAGAAAAAACATGAAGCTTACTCTCATCACATTTGACTTAAGGAAGGAATAAAATGAACACTCATTTTGGTATGAAAACCTATCTTACAATACAGGAAAGTGGGGGAGAAGGGGATAAGCAGGGTGAGGAGGACCAAGGAAGGGAGGGCAGTGGGAGGAGGGAGCAATTTGAATTCAACACTCTTGGGGAGGGACAGGATCAAAAGAGATAATAGAAGCAATGCGGGGCAGGATAGGAATGGAGGGAAATATAGTTAGTCTTATACAACATGACTATTATGGAAGTCATTTGCAAAACTACACACCTATGGCCTATATTGAATTGCCTGCCTTCCCAAAGGGAATGGGTGGGGAGGGAGGGATGGGGAGAAATTGGAACTCAAAGTTTTAGGAAAAACTGTTGAGAATTGTTCTTGCAACTAGGAAACAGAAATACAGATAATGGGGTATAGAAAGTTATCTTGCCCTACAGGACAAAAGAAAAGATGGGGATAAGGGAAGGGAGGGATGTTAGAAGAGAGGGCAGATCAGTCATAGGGGCAATTAGAATGCTTGGAGTTCTGGGGTAGGGGGAGAGGAGAAATGGGGAGAAAATTTGGAACCCAAAATTTTACGGAAATGAATGTTGAAAAGTTAAATAAATAAATAAATTTTTAAAAACCTGCCCAGATTCTAGAACCAGAGGGTAAAATAGAAATGGAAAGAATCCACCGATCACCTCCTGAAAGAAATCCCAAAAGGAAAACTGTAAGGAACATTGTAGCTAAACTCCAAAGGTGCCAGGTCAAGGAGAAAAAACTACAAGCAGCCAGAAAGAAACAATTCAAATATTGTGGAAACACAATCAGGATAACATAGGATTTAGCAGCTTCTACACTAAGGGACCAGAGAGCTTGGAATATGATATTCCAGAGGTCAAAGGAACTAGAATTGAAACCAAGAATCACCTACTCAGCAAAAATGAGTATGATACTTCGGGGGGAAAATGGAATTTCAATGAAATAGAGGACTTCCAAGCATTCTTGTTGAAAAGACCAGAGCTGAATAGAAAATTCAACTTTCAAATACAAGAATGAAGAGAAATATGAAAAGGTAAATAAAGAGTAAAGAGAAGTCATAAGGAATTCATTAAAGTTGAATTGTTTACATTCCTACATGGAAAGATGATATTTGTAATTTATGAGACCTTTCTTAGTATTAGGGTAGTTAGAGGGAATATATTTCTGTGTATATGTATATATTATATATGTGTAGGTATATGTATATATATGTGTATGTATGTGTGTGTGTGTGTATGTGTATATAGACAGAGGGCAGAGGGTAAGCTGAATATGAAGGGAAGATACCTAAAAAATAAAATTAAGTATTGAGAGGAATGTACTGGGGGAAAGACAAAGGGAAAGGTAGAATGTAGTAAAGCATCTCACTTAAAAAAGGCAAGAAAGAGCTTTTATAATGGAGGGGAAGAAAGGGGAGGTGAAAGAGAATAAGTAAGCCTTACTCTCATTGAATCTGGTTTAGAGAGGGAATAACACACATTCAATTGGGTATGGAAACCTATTTTACCCTACAGGAAGGCAAGGGGAAGAGGACAGGAGAGGGAGGGATGATAGATTGGGGGAAAGGGTAATTAGAAACAAACACTATTGTGGGGGGATAGAAGGGAGAGAATGAAATAAATGGAGGGCAGGGTAGGATAGAGGGAAATGTGGTTAGACTTTTGCAACATGACTGATAAAGAAGTTTTTTGCATGGCTACACATGCATGACCTATATTGAATTGCTTGCTTTCTCAATGAGGGTGGGTGGGGAGGAAAGAAGGGAGAGAATGTGGAACTCAAAGCTTTAAAAATCAATGTTAAAAATTGTTTTTGCATGCAACTGGGAAATAAGTTATACAGGCAATGGGATATAAAAATTTATCTTGCCCTACCAGGAAAATAGAGGGGAGGGAATGGGAGAAGGGGGAATGATAGAAGAGATGGCAGATTGGGGAAAGGAGTGGTAGGGGTGCACATTGTCCTGGGGTGGGAGGAGGGGAGAGAGGAAGGGAAAATTTGGAATTCAAAATCGTGTAGAAATAAATGATGAAAACTGAAAATAATTATATATATTTTTAAATGGCTAATAAATTTCTGTTAGTCACTAACTAACAGATAGTGACTGTTAGTCACTATCCCCTTCTAATAGTCACTAACTGCTAACTGCCTAACTGCTGTTGAGAGGTTAATAGGGAATTACCTTTCATTGAAGAAAAACTAATCAAGTGTTTTTCACAAAGAAAAAATATACTTATATCTAAAACCACATAAGAGTCTGAGCAACCTTAATTTCTGCCAATAGAAGACATATCAGAGTAAGTTATAAATTCAAACATCTTAGTTCATAGACAGTAGCTGTCATTAAACCAAATTACCTTAATCATCTCACCTGAAACTTGGTTTTTCTTTCTCCTTTAAGGAACAATTTTAATTTCTCATCTTCTATATCATTTACCTTCCTGATAAAATGTTTATCATCATTTTATAACCCGGTTCCTATTAAGCTTCTACAATTTTTTGACAGACAAGGCAATTTCAAAAAACTGTTTTTCAGGGGTTTCTTTATTCCCCCCAGACTCACTTCAAAGGAGTAAACTGTGGGAAAACTCTAGTCTTAGAATGACCTCCTTTCCCAAAAGGAACTGTAGGAATCCCTCCACCTCAATTTGTAGCTTCTACAGCCAGTCCTGAGTGTCCCTAGTCTCAGTTGTCAGTGTTTTCAAAATTACAAGGATTCCTTCTAATTTTGGAGATGTTCTAATAGCTCTCAGCACCCTTCTAAATGATAAAGGTTGCACTGCAATGAAAGAGAAGATTCTCTATTCTGTTATGGCAATGAGGAAGCCAGGTCAGGAAGATCTTTGGGTTCACTGCAATAGGGAACCTTCTCAAATTCTTTTCTTTGACAGTGGGTTCAGGAGTCCATCATTTTATTCACTGTTCTAGTAACTTAGGGGTAAACCTGAATTTTCAAAAGTGTTATTTTAGCTTTCTCTTAATCAGAATCTTTTCAAGTAAACCACAAATACATTTCCATGTAAGCAAGGCATAGCTTACTCTATGAATTTCAGATAATCTAATCATTCAGTGAATCTCTTAAATAACTAAAATCCCTATTTAGATAATATTTAAAATACATTACAAGAACAATTTTTCCACAGGTTAAGACTTCTGAATAAAACAAACAGAAGAAAATCTCTATGTCTATCTCACTTGAAAGAATTTGGTAAGCTCCTCTAAATTAAATCAACATGTACTTTAAAATGAAAAAATGGGCATCAAGATACCGAAAAATATTTTCAGGAGTAAGAAATGTGAGGCTAAGGCTTTTAGACCCCATATATATTATATTATGTTACATATATATGATTGTATTATATAGCATAATATATAATTACATTATATAAATATATACATATATATTCCATTTTTTTCAAAAAGTGAATTAAAATACATTGGACAAGGTGAGCATTAAATAACATCACACTAAACAACACCACATCACATTAAATAATAAATAACAAAATTAAATTGATTATATCAATTATATCATTATATCATGACAACAAACGACTAATGGTAACCACCAATGTGTGTCATTTTTTGCATCAATTATCTAAGTAGTAAGACTACTGACTTGTTAGAGATCAAGACCAATATGAAATTAGAAAAATTAAAATGAAAGTGTATAGCGTATGATTAAAATAGTCCCAACCTAGCTTTTTTTTTAAAAAAAAATGCAATAATAAAAACAAAATTAAAAAAATATGGTGGAGAGGGAATAATGAAATACATTTCTATGTAGACTGTCATTACTTCCTTTGGAAGTTTAACTGATGTAAAGTAAATGCTACAAGGGCACCAAATGAGCAAAAACAATTACCTCAGCCAGTTCATACTTGATCTTCTGGCCAACTGAAAAATTATAGCATCCAAAGGTACTAGAGTAGAATATTATCTTAGCTTTTTCAAGGAGGCCTGTCCAAGTCCCTCTGAAATCACCTTCCACTTACACTGTATATATCTTGTCTATACATAGTTACTTGTATTCTGTCTCCACCATTAGAATATGAGCTACTTCAGTGTATGTACTGTTTTTGTTTCTATATTCCTAGTGCTTAGCTTAATGCTTGGCATAACAAGTATTTAATAAAGACTTGTTCACTTACTGACTGGTAAAAGTCATTTGCAAAATTTTATGAGGGTTGGGGAAGGATAATGGGAAATTATAAAGCTTTATTTTGAAAAATAGCATGAGATAGTCAAGGAAAATGGGAATTTGCAGAAAGTGTGGTATATGACGTGGAAGTGAAGAACATCAGGTGAATTATTTGCTCTTAAATATTTCAATAAGCTTTTCTCCCCAATCACAGGGGCAGGCATCTGAGCCTATGCTCCTGGTTTCCTCTCACCACTGCTCCCAATCTTTGCCGAAAGTAGGATCATGTCTGCTGTTTTGCTTATCTTTCTGTTTGCCAGAAAGGAGTTACTACTTCTCTCTTTGTAGAGATGCTTTCCTTACACAAGACCAAACCAGAATGGATTTCATTACGAAATAGTGACAAAGTTCCAGCTTAGGGCCATTGGCCAGTTACATATTTTTAATACTACAGAAACTAACCTCAGTGGGAAAAAAACAAAACAAAACATAGCTGCACAATATTTTCCCATGTAGTTCTAGAAAGTTATAAAATGTCCTTTCTCTCAGGTGGTTTTGAGTCACCTAGCACTTGGGAGTAGTGGATTTGATTGCCATGTGGTATTCTTGGTCTAGGCCTATACTGAATAGCCCTCAGAATTGATGGGGCTGTTGACTGACACCTATTCTTGCTCATTCCAGGAATAAATCTTCATTGACTTTATGACAATCTCTCTTATATAGTCGTTTTCTACACCTAAGTATTTGAATCCAAGTGCTGACTAGCTTTTCCCCTAAGCTAATATGCCCAATGAGGCCAACTCATTCCAAGAACATTTAAGGATAAAAATGGAAGAACAAATGAAGAAAATGGAAAATTTGTTTCTATTTCTATGACAAATTCTTTTCTGCATTCATGACAGTGGGGCCATAATATTTTGACTCTAACACCACAGTCTCTGATATATCACATGGGGGAAAAAAGGAAGAAAAAGCAGGTGAAATAGACCAAGTATATACAGCAGAAAGCCATGTTGGAGGTGACACTATTTTGAGGAGGGAGGGGATGTGGAGTGATTCTGAAATTTCTAAAAAAAAAAAAGGGGGGGAGGACAGTGAAGGAATGGACCTTATTATTGCCAAAACAATAACAAAACAAAAAAGCCAAAGGTGACCAAGAAGATATCAATAAGTACTCATTCACATACTTTTGCACTGACTGTCCCCCATGCCTGGAATGCACCTCCTTCTTAACCCAACTGCTTTTCTCCACAAATGGTTCCCAAAACTCATTTTCTGCAGTTTCCTGTTTTCTCCCTCTCTGTTCTAGATACTACTTAAGCACCACCTTCAAAATGAAGCATTTCTTGATTCTTTCAACTGCTAGTTCCTTTCTTCCCAAATTACCTAAATTTAACAATTCTCTTTATATTTACTTCGGTATATACTTATAGGTGTACTTGTCCAGAATACAAGTTCCTCTTGAGTAGGGATTGTTTGATTTTTGTATCTATACTCCTAACATATACTAGATTACCTAGTACCTAACACATACCAGGTATACAATAAATGCTTGATTCATTGATACCTACTCTATCATCTCAGCAAAATCTTTTAGAGAATAATCTATACATGTATAAAGGGGCACCTTTGTTGAAAAGATGAGAAAACAGGTAGACTTTGGTGAATTATAATTTAAAGCAGATATTTTTTTTTCAGTAATACAGCTGACTGAAAAGTATAGAGAACAAAAGGTCTCACTGTACTTGTTTATTTTCTTAAAAGCACTTAAACATGCCTTTGCACTGGCAATCCCTATGTCTGCAATCTTCTACCTCCTCACCTTCATCTCTCAGCTTCCCTGATTATTTACATGTTTTCTATTTCACTGCAATGTATGCTGCTTCCAGTGCCTGGAATACAGTAAGCACTTAAAAATGCTTTTAGAATGATTACAGCAAAATGACAACTCAAAGTTTCTCCTCCAAAAGTGTATTTCCCATGGACATGTTTAAAACATACTAATCCTTGAAATACACAACAATACTACTTAACATTCATATAGCACATTCACGTTTGTGAAGTGCTATATGTAGCTTATCTCATTTAGCCTGAACTATATAGATTATCTTACAATAACTTTATGAGATAAGTTCAATGGGTACTCTTATCAATATGTTGCAAGTGAAGAAACTTCAACGAGAGTCTAAATTCCCACACAGCGAGGACCTGTCTAAGGTAAAATCTAGGTTTATTCCATTCCTGATTACAGTTCTCTTTTCTCTACAGCATGGAGCTTCTTAACAAGAGACAGCAAAGATAATTTTGTCTGAAAATCTCATTATCAATATCAAACTATAAAAGTGACAAATGTTGACCAAAGGTGTTTGTCACTGTCATGGAGTACAGTCAGCACACAGCACAGATGGAAAAGGGATTTCATATAGATGATAATCTTTCAGAGATACTGTAGTCTCAGAACATTGTAAAAACTCCTTAATGAGGTCTACAAGCAAGCGTCAGATCTGACAATCCAAATGGGAAAAAAGAATGGGAGAATTTCTATTGTCTAGAGTATGACATGCAATAGATGGATAGACTACTAAGCTGGTGCATCAGTATGTATATTTTGGACAGAAAATGCAGATGGATGACAAATTCTGTAGCTCTAGAACTGAATAAATGAAATGAAAGGACATACTAGATTTGAGAAATTATGCAACATTTTGTATTACATCTAGCTTTTTCCTAACACAAAATCCTAGCCTTAAAATTCTAATAATGTCCCAAAGATGCACTATGGCTATGAATTACAGAATACTATATATTCCTGGAGAATCAAAAGTGTAGATCCTTCAAAGGGAAATGGAGAACTGGTTGATGGGCATACATAGGTTGCAATTAGCATTTACCAGCAAAGTGTGGTGTACTGGACAGAGAGGGTAACACTTGTCAGGTAGACCTGGGTTGAAACCATGCCTCAGACATGGACCATGTGACCTTAAGCAAATCATTGAACTCTGGGCCTCAGTTTCTGAATCTATAAAAAGCTAGGTTGGATTTAATGACCTTTAAGGTCCCTTCCAGCTCTAAATCTATGATCCCATTTAGAATAACAGAAATATTAAAGAGAAGTAACTACAAAAGGAGGGCTGGCCATATAGCTATAGCAAGAAATAACAACTATCTGTTGTATTGATATCCTCATAATACAGAAACCCATTTGTAGACCCCTCCCCCCAAGCATGCTGGGTAAGTTGATCCTTTGTGGATAACTTATGAAATGCTATGGACAAGAGTCACATAGAGTAAGATGATATGACTGAATTGTGATCTGCCCTCTTCTATTGAGTCCTATATCAATGAGATCACAGAACCAATTAAGTATCAAAGCATCATACTTTTAGAGCTTTATTAAATTTTGCAAACTCTATCACGTTACAAATTAAGATTTGACAAAATAGACTTTTTTACAACACCAATTTCAAATTTTTTTAATAACAAAATCCAAATAACAAAGTAACAAAATATTGAATATTATGGTTTTTTTCTACACATCTGTATGAAAAACACTATTAAACAAAACAGAGCTATTTTAGAAATGGATTACTAGCAGAGACATTTAAGGAATATTTTGTGATGATGAATCATGGGCATAGGAATAGGAATGGGGTCCAACTGTGCCCTCCATGCTATCTGAACTTCCTTCAACCTCTGTACTTCAACTCTGAGAATATCACAATGTTAATGAAAACAAATTTTAGTAAATGATGCAGAAAAGACCCAGGGAACTTCCATTTACAAGGAGCTCTAAGCTAGCAATTATTGGTGGGCTATCTAGAATCATCTCTCTTCATCTTGCAAATCTATGACATGGTTACTTCAATTCAAGATAAATTAGTAATTTTCATAACACCTCACTGCATTTTAAAGATTAAATAAATGTAGGCTGATAGACTGAAAAGCAGTAAAAAGTATACTATTCCAAAGAAAACCTCAGGACTCAAGGTATTTTCCTCCTGTATTTGCTCTCTATCATCTAGGGGAAAAATCTGCTGTTGTGGGTGCTTGATTCAGACTTACCATGCTGATCCATATTCAAACAGACTTTTAGATGGTACTGACAAATGATATCTTCATTTAATATTAGAATCATGGTGGAAGCCTTAGCTCCATAATTGCTCTATGATGCTATGCCAAAATCTTCTTTTTAATAAATGTTCCTAGAATTTCCTGGAAATTTTAGCACCTTTTTGACTCTACAACAAGTACGAAGATGATCAGCGTCTACCCTATAAAATTTAAGCATCTTCTATAAGAAATCAGATGCCTTGGTATCAGTCTGAAAAATCAGTACAGGTGACCCTAACAAAAGTTATGTTTCCATACATATATACAGAATAAAATAAATAATAATAAAATACAGTAAGTGGATACTATTTCACAAGATCCTTATATCATACGCTTTAATACAATCCCCCACTCTTCATGGGCCTGTTAGTGGTATGCTCTGTTTAAGCATCACCGTTGGGAACTATGGCTAAAAACTCACATTGTTTCTTGTCTATTTTATTATTTAAAAAACAATCTAACATAAAGTGGAGGTTCATATTCAACAGATTAACTATTAAATATAATATCTTACCAGGAATAAATGAATATGAAAATCAACATTCTCTATTTTTCAATTAAAAATATCACTGATAATGTAATATTTTGTCTAAAAGGCCACAAAGGCTTCCCAGCTTAAAGGGATCCTTAAAAAAAAAAAAAAAAAAGGAAGGCAAAGCAAGCAATATTTCAAGAATTTACAGGCACTGTCAACAACTACCAAGACTTAATGGCAGCTGATACTTGGAGCTAAGAGTTTCATGCAGCAGAGTAGTAATGGAGAGGTAGAGGCAGTCAGTACGCTGTTGCCTTAGTGATTTGGGAGAGCAGCAGCCCCTACTCTGTCTTCCACACAATCTTATCATGACAGCCTCACTATGAGGGCAGCAGGACAGTGGAGCATACAGTATGTCTGGCTTTCCCTTGCTCCTAAGGCCAAAGTGCAGGCAGAAGTTGGCATTGTGGGGGTTTCTATAGCCTTGCCAACCTATTCTGTTCCCAGGATGCTGCTCAGAAAATGCTGGTCAAAATCTCACAAAAGGAAGTCACCTTCCCTCATTTTCCTGCAATGCATGGGGTAGTATACTATAGGGAAATCTCCTTTGTCAGATTTCATAGTGTTAAAGATATAGTGGGAAAGAAAAGACAAATCAGGGAAAACAAAAGCAATCTGCCCAACCTAACAAGATGGCATGGAACTCTTCCAAGTACTAGAAATGGGAACGAAGCCTAGCATTCCTAAATCACATTCCCATCTACCCAGTCACCTTTTAATTTTATACGCCAATGGTATTAAATCATAGAAGCATATCTACTTTTTATCATCTCATTTTATAAAAGTCCTTTCCCTTTGCTACCTATGTAATGATCAGATGTTGTACAATTACAAGACAAACATCAAAGGCATATGGAAATATACCAAAAAGAATAGCAAGACATCCAAAAATATGGCCTTCATTTACCATTCCTTACAGTGTAAATAGGAAACATCCCTTTATATACATTCATCAAATATATACATCTTCACATTCAAGCCAATAATGACAATCAGTCCCTGGAAAGTAAGTTTAAAATTGTATTTACTTCCTCTTTAAAAAAGGGTAAATTGTAATCATGTACGTAATTTCTTTCAAGTGGATAAACTTAGACAATTTATCAATGCTTCCTTAAATTTTTATACCACACTGAACTCCAACTGGTTTTTGTTTTAGGGTAAACGAGATTTTGGGTTCCTCCCTGTGGAGAAGTTACTTTCAAGTCAGTGAAAGTTCTTGGCCCATGATTAAAAGTCTCTGCCAATTAGTACTCAACAACTTCAATTCATTTTTTTCTGGTTCAAGATGAGTAGGAGCCTAATAGGGCTGTGATAAAAGGGCAAAAGGCACTGAGAGCCAAAAGCGGATTAATGAGCTCCTCCATTTATTTGTCTTCCTAACAGCTGAACTGTTACAACTATTGACACTCTTCAAAAGGTTCTGCTCTGAACCCTATCCAGGCTCTGCAGGCTCCAATGGACATCTTCAGATCCACAGAATGGAGGGGCAAGAGCTTCCCCTGTGTGATGCCAAAACCAACAAAGCCCCATGGATCAGGTAATGAAACTTCAGCTTTTCCTCCTTTGAGATTTATTTACTGGCAGCTGACAAGGGGGCAAATTCAGCTCGAATTGTGCAGTCAAGGCCCTGTCAAGCCTTTAGAGGCACCCTTGTCTTGAAGCACCTTCATGACTGGCATTTCACTCAAAAGCCCTCGGCACTGGTCCTTAACAGCTTATGACATCACAAAGGACACTCCAGACAGATGCCTACATGGCATCCTGCAGCATTTTAAAAGAGAATTAGTGGTTTTAATTATGGTCGTGGTATGAAAGGGAACCATGCAAGCTCCACAGGAGACCTTTGATCAAACCCTTTTGCTAGTACAATGCCACGGAACTGTGACTATTCCTAGTAAGGGGCCTTTTCTTGCTGAATGACTCACCAGTGATCTTTGAATGCAGACAAGCTTCTAGCCCTCCCTCTTCATTAGTGAGCATTTCTATACAGGGGCCTATATAGTGCTTGGAGTCTAAGAGCTATACAATTGGGGGGGAAAGAATCCCTACCGATTCTGGCCTCTACTTAGGAAGTGCTGAAGGACTCTAAGTGACTTTATTCATTAAAACAGGTTGCTATTAATTAACTGTCATAATAAAATAAAGAACCATTATTTGCATTTCTTAGTATGTCCTCTTTAGTAATATCTATAGAAGATGCTTGTAACAGAATTTATATAATCTTTTTTTTTTATTTTTGGCAGCTTAAGTCTACTAATTACTAGGACTACCTGGCATATCTGAAAGTACAAATGGAGATAAAACACAAATATTAAAATAATTAGGAAAATGGGAAAATGTTTACTTGCCAAGCAATTCATGCAACTGAGACAAGTGAACATCAAATCAGTTTCAGAACTTTTGTGCAAACAACCAGATAATTTGAGAAAAAAAAAAGAAAGGAAAAATTGTTGAATACTGACTTATCTCTGGTCAAAATTTGATGGCAAGAAATAGGAAAGAATTTAGATTTCTTTTTAAATACGTAAACTTGTCAAGTTGACCACAGGAAACAAGGTTCTTGAGTTCTAAATTAGTAAGTTTGAGGATATGAAAATAAGAAGAATGCTAATTCTAACTTAGATTCCTATAAAACATAGAATAATTTTTTGCATTATTATTTTAACAAGATTTTACAGCAATTTTCTCTGAAATTTTCATTTTTGATAATACAGAACAATTTTCCATGTATTTCCACCCTCATCACTAAAAGACATAGGGAACATTTCTGTGTCTTAAGGCAGGTTACCACAATACTGCTTTCATTATTTCTAGAAACTACTGTTGGCATTTCTGCTTACTTAATAATATCTTTTTAGGAAAGGAAAGTTGGACAATTCTCAGGCCTTTGGAACATAAAGTGAGATGACAGGCACATCCTTTCAAATGCTGTTTCAGACTGTTTTCATTTTTCTTAGTCCCTGCAATTCCCTTCTGAGGTGCCTAAGAGCCTCTAAAATGTCAGCCCGCTGTGGATCATCCAGCACTTTCTTCACATAGAGGTGGAAATGTTTGATAGTCTCAGATAACAGGACTTCAGGATTCACATCCATTTCACGAAAACGAAGCATTCTTTCACATGCAATGGCATAGTTCTTGTGCCAATTTGCTGGATGTTTCTTTTGTAGATAAACAATTTCCTTATATAGCTGAAAAAGTGCATATTTAATATTTCATTGTATGAGAAACAATTCCTAAACTTAAAAAAAAAACAAATGAGAAATCATAGATAGCACACATTTCAACAAAAGCAAGAAACCAATAAAATGTAATACTTACTGCATGATGCAGAAAATGTGAAGATGTTACTGTAATTGTCACAGTAACAGGTGGCAAATATGTTTCATATAAAACTGTTTCTGGGCTTTTTAGGATACTGCTGGGGGAAATCTAAGGCACACTGTGTTAGAACAGAATGCTCTTCCTCCAGAAAGATGTTCTGGGAAAAGGATTTAGCTGTAATTCATGGAAAGCTATTTACTCAACAGGCAGAAAGGTTGGAAACTCTAAATTTAGCTGTTAAGAGGAAAAAATATCCTTTACAGTTGGTTTATTTTTTAAAACTGTTTCTTTAAAAAAGCATATTCCCATATTAGATTTCAACAAACTCACAATTTTAATAGTGTCTTTAGGTACAACATTCAAATTTGTGTCTTCTGTAAAGTAATAAGTTTACATTTTTTTAAATTTCAGGTCAACACTATCTTCTGACTCTTAAGTGAGATATTTTCCCTTCAAGCATTCAGATTTTGAGCACCAAAGATACTGTATCTACTGAGAGGTACAACAGATTTCATATAATTGGTTGTTTTCAGAGGAAAAAGAAGAAAGGCACCACCAAAATCTAATAAACAAATAAATGTCAGATAGAAATCTGCAAAAAACAAATGCTTACCTGCCTAATGATTTCGTAGCCTTAATAGGGCCTCTATGTAAACATTAAGATTTACCAAGAGTCTGAACTTACCATTAGACAGGCTAAAGTTCAGAGCAAAAAATCTTTGCCAGGGGAAAGGTGCTATATTGCATAGGGCAACATTCACAGAATTATTAGGACAGAAAGAACCCTAACAGTTTATTACATTTACTCATGCTAAGACAAACCAGACCAACTAGAGACCTTCTAACTCCAGAAAAAGAATTTCTATAATACACTTTTGATAAGTTATTCTAATGTCTAGCATTAGAACTGAAGGTTGATTGAAGGTTGTTTCTCACAGCTAACTTACATCCTTCAGTTTACTAATTTCTTCTAGCTTTCAGGCAGCAGAAGAGAGAACAGTCACTATATATATTCCTTTACATGAAGTAAACTTATTATATAGTAAACTTTCAAATTCTCTTTTCTATGAGAAATAAGCAAAGCTTCTCTACCTTTTCATTACAGGTTTTTTCCTCTAAACATTTAGTTACCTTTGTTCCTCTTCCATGAACTTTCTCCAAGTTAAAAAAAAATTTACCAACTTCAAGAACTTAAGTTCTATGTGTCATGATCTCTGTTGCACATGATTCACACCATACTATTCTTTTAAACTATATTTTGTTACTAATAAATAATTTGCTTTTCTTTTAAGATTCAGTGAAATTTATCTTCCATATCATGTGAGTCAGTTATTTCTTATCTTGTATCTGGAGGAGTTTTTTTCTGTGTGTTATTATATATTCTGCTATTGCAGACATTTTCAATGTAGCAAAGTACTCTGAATTTAAATCCAAGCTTCTAAGACGCTGATCACTTCTATTTCTGTTCCCTACCATGGTTTGAACTTAACAAACATGACTTTTATAGCTTATCCCCTTTTCATCTGGTCACTGTAAATAATTATGTTATCCTTTACATATGATATTGTTGTTACTGATCCATTGTCAATAAGACATCTGTTCTGAACAACTTTCCCGGTAGTGGCAATGGGTGTGGTGTTCACCATAACATTCATATTGTTTTGTCTAGTATCATGACAATACAACTGAGAACAGATAGACAGGAACAGAGTTCTAGTCATAAAACAGCATATCTTACTGGTCCAAAGAGGTATCTATCATATGATCAGAGTCTCAAAAATACTCTTACCAAGCAAGTTACCAAGCCATGGATTACTAGTCAGATTACTAACATGATAAGTAGTGCTGGGTCTCAGACAGTCCTGCCACTTGATTTTCACAGAAACATAAAATGTGAGATGAAGGAGATCTTATAAATCACCTAGTCCTTTTATAGATGAAAGTTCAGAGGGATTAAGTGGCTTATCTAACAACTAATTAGTAATACACTCCCTCAGCAAGGATTTATTAAGTGTCCCTCTTCTATGTGCCAAATACTAGGCTAGGCACTGGGGATACAAAGACAAAAATAAAACAATCTCTATCCTCGATAGAGATAGGTAGTTTATGATCTGGCAAAGATAAAACTAGAATACAATGTGGCTGCTGAGGAAAACAAGGACCTAAAATTAAAAGACTGATGACCTTTGAATATATCACCTAGGGGAAAAAGAAAAACAAACCCAACCATTCCATGAGGTTTATTGACTTTCAGGTCACTGTTCTTTCCACTACTTTCCACTTATCATATAATTGGACTGAGCTTGATAATAAATCACTGCTTACAATACTTGATCATATATCCTAACTGAATAGATTCACAGTTGTTCCTATAGGAAATAGGGAATACTTCACTCAACCTTCCACGAATCTAGTTCTGGGAATCTCCACTGTCAAGATATCTTTTTTTCCTACAAAGCAGGTCGCTAGACCACTTAAGCTGGAAAAGTCCAGCTCCAGATTTCTATGTTTTAGCAGAAAGGTCTTTAAATAATACCGTAGCTACAAGAAGCTTCTTCTCTATCCTCCCTACTCCAATCACAAAGAGCTTGGCCTAATGTTAGTATGGTGAGGTCTCTTGGGGCATCAGTTAGCCAAACCCCAGGAATACAGTTAGAAATGAAGCTACTGCCACTGATTTGCATCTTAAAAAAATATCAATTAATTTTACATTCACAGTCAATAGTGTATAAGTCAAGATAAACAAGACAAGGAGAAAATTAACATTTGTTTGGTAGGATCTTTTCTTTACAAATTCACTTGATGCTTATAAATTGGTTTGTAAAATAACATATTTGAGTATTGATCCATATATCTGTTATATTTACCACTTGACAAAAGCCAGAGAGGATGAAGGGAAAAGAACAAATTATTCTTTACAAGTCCCCCATAACACTATTCCCAAAGCAAAAACATGCTTTATAAAATAACATACATTATATGCACGAGCATAAAGTTGTGCTTTCATATTTGTTGGCACATTAGCAGTTTCTGCAAGGTTAAAGATAAAGAATGCTGTTTTCATCCTAGAAAAGAAAATATGTGTAAATAAAATCAAGGTATTAATTACTTAACTAAATATAGTCCATTCACATTCAAAGATAAATCTGAAAAGTATCCTACAGGCAATGAGTACACACCATGTTTTCTGTATATTAATATTAATGCTTTCATCATTATGGAAGTTTAAGCTGAAATGCTAGCTAAGAAATCAAATTAGCTAGTAGAAACAATTTCCTCCTTCATGTAAGAGGTAGTATGTCAGTTAATCAATGTTTCGGAAGCATTCATCATAACCATAAGAACTATTACCTAGTTCTTCAAATATTAAACTTAGTTCTCCTGAGAGGGGCATACACTTTTTATACATTAAATCTTCCAAATCACATACAGAACACAAATCAATACAAAAATGATCTGCATACTCATATGGCTTAGCTCTCTTTGACGTTTAATGCTTTAAGTTACAAAGTAGAACTAAATAATTAAACAATAATTAAACCTTTGCCCTGTTGAGCCCCTATTATTAGACTGATAACTTATAAAGATATTCAATTCAGAAAAAAATTACTAAGTTGAGTAAAAACAAAGGAAAATGAAAGAAAAGCTGCAACTCTAAGGACTTGGCAAATGACTGGATGTAACAGATAAGGAAAGAGAACTGAGTCAAAGATAACTCTCAGGATTCAAGTATGGAAGACTGGGAGGACAACGATGCCCTCAAAATGGTCACCAATGTTCCAAGATGGGAGGAGGTTTGAAAAAGATGAATTTAGTTTTTTAAAGTAAGCATCATCACTACTATGTTTGTCATAGAATACTGAGCGATACGGAACTTCCTACTGACACGCAGAGAAAATGGAACTACAGAGACCAAGCACAATTCAAAGCCATACAGTATATCTGACAGGTAGTTAAACATGTACTGACAAAATTCTGCCTTGTGTGTTCTACTGATTAAACAAAGTTTCACTACCTACTATTACCATCCAAGAAGAACCACTTCTCTATATTATTCAAAACACACTAAAATCATTAGTGCACACAAATGCGGAATTACCTTGCTTGCCACATCTCTTCATTAGCTACAGCTTCCCAAGAAGATGGGTCAAACCTATAATTAGAATAAAATAATTTGTTTCTGGCAGTTACATAAAAGGTTAATGGCGTATTGCCTCTATGATACAATGCCCCAATATAACAAGACAGATTCTATATTAAAATGAAGAGGTAGAGGATCAGGTGCTTTTCACACTTATGGCCAGGAGGAAGTTTTTAACCAATAAAAGGACAGAACAATCACAGAAGATAAAATAAATAATTTTGATAATATGAAATTTAAAACTTTTTCAGAAATAAAAATCAAAGCAGCAAAAGATGAGAGCAACTATTAATTGGGAAGTAATCTTTGTATCAAATATCACTGATAAGAGTCTTATATTCAAGATTTAGAGAGAATTAAAACCAAAATACAAAACCAAGTGCCATTTCCTAATGGATAAGTGGTTAAACAATAGGAACAAATAGATTTCAAGAGAAAAATGGCAAAGTATTAACAACCACCTGAGA
Source organism: Potorous gilbertii (assembly GCA_028658325.1). Taxonomy (NCBI): domain Eukaryota; kingdom Metazoa; phylum Chordata; class Mammalia; order Diprotodontia; family Potoroidae; genus Potorous; species Potorous gilbertii. Next base: position 451,824,478 of record CM053769.1, read on the forward strand.
GGCTGCTCAAAATTACTTAGAGAAATGCAAATCAAAACAATTCTGAGGCATCTCCTCATACCCAGAAAACTGGCTAAAGTGAAAAAAGGCAGAAACAGTCAATGTAAGAGTTTAGGGAAAAGAGAAGATGTAAATTGGTTTATCGTTTTGAAAAACAACTTGGAATTATGCTAATAAACTGATTAAAATGTCCATGCCCTTTGATCCACAATTCCTTCTGCTAGGAATATATCTTTCTGTCAAAGACAGGAAGAAAGGTCCCCTACATACACATATGCTCCATTGCCTAACTGCAGCCCTAGAGAGAGGACCCAGGCCACTTGGCTCTGCACTCTTTTGGGATCATGTGCTGTCCTTTTCATCCCAATCACTTTTTGCCCTGATACTCCTACTACTGCTGTTGCGCTGCCCTCCAAAGTAAAAAGCCAGAGACTATGTCTAGGAATAGTCCTGGGATAAGTACCCACATCTTCATCCTGTTTCCTGTTTAATTCTTTTTGCTGCAGATAGGCACATTCGTTTCTGGGCTATCTTTCAGATCACCCATGGTCCTCATGAAGACAATGCAGTCATCATACAAAGGCTGATGATAAAAATGGAGTTTTTAGGTCTCCAAGTAAAAGCTTCTAAATTAGCTTCTTTTTTTTTTAACTAGTAGAGGACAACCTGAATATTTCATTTCAGATTGAACTGGAAATGTGGAAATCTGAAGGTAAAGATTTATTGAATGGGCCCTTTTGTCCCTATATGACATAAACCCAAATTTTATGTTGATTGAATGAAAAATACAAGATATGCCAACACAAGATTATTTCAGGCATATAAAACAACCATCTAAACAAAATGTCAGTTGTTCATACCTTCCATATTCTTCAGTCCAGTTATATATATTTCTAGTAAGCTTAATCCATTCCTCAGGGTTGAATACAATCTCTGAAGAAACCAATTTGTCACAAGAACCCCATGGCCAAAGTGAATAGTTCTCTTTCCAAGTTGGGTCACCTTCATGAAGTCCTATGCAAACAAATGTTTCTTTGCTATTGAAAACAAAACAAATGGGGTTTATTTTTAAGTTTAGCTCTACAACTTAATGTTAAATTTATACTACTCATAGCAGAGTGTATTGTTACTCATAAGTAATGTAAGTTGAATTCAGTTTCATTCAGACTTTCTAAAAAAAAATCTTTATGTTATCTATCCCTTCACATGTCCTTGGAATGTCAAATTTTCATTTCATAGACAGGAACTTGATGCCAGTTTAGGCTGGCAAAATCAAATTGGAAGACAGGACCTGCAAAATTTCTAGTAATAAGTTAAACTTAATCTACAAACCTTATTATTTAGTGCTTCTTCAACAATTATGGAGCATGTTGCTTGGTTTGGTCAAACTGTTTTTAGTCCCAATTTTTAGAGGTTGACCATAGTTGTTTTTAAGCTAGGTTCTACAGAAATAAGCTTTTAAAAACGTTAGTTTAATCCAATATTTACTGAACCATGATTTTATAGCAAAACTTTTAATATAAAATCATTCAAAGATATAATAGCAATATATTTTGATAGTTCCTTTTAGTTCCTAGTAATCTAAGAACAAAAGACAGTAGCCATTGCCTAAATTTGATATTGTCATGGTTCCTCATCTATAAAACTAGAAAATATTAAATACTGCTCTTATAGAACATTTATTCCTAGCAGATATTAATTCAATACCTTTTGTTCTCATCAATATTTGTAATAAGCTATTATTAATAATAATTACTCAAGAATCTTATTGAGATTTTGAGTATCTAAAACACTGCATCACTTTGCTTTCATATACTTTACTCTGAAAACCACAAGGGATTCCTTTACAGAAAAGACATGCTTAAATAAATCAAGTCCACTAAAGTTTTTACCTCTGGGTGCAGACAAAATTCAGTTAAAAAAAAAAAAAAGATAAACATACAATACCACTGACATTAGGTAGCAAAAACTATAAGCCCAGAAGTATATGGATTGACAACTCTCATAATTTCTCACAATTAGTACAACTTTAGGTGTTTCCTAGTCATAAAAATGCTCCATCTTATTTTTAAAAATCTTGGGTTATTTTTGTGCAGTGATTATTCCTGGAAAACATTTGCTTTACATTAAAAAGGTGGCCATGGTGATCGTCAATGGGAAACTAATTGTTTGCTATCCACCCACAAAGATTTCAAGTAGGCAGACACATCTCTAATTTCCCTGAATTGTGCTAAGATCTCATATGTCATTCTTGCTAATCTGTATTTATTTTTACTTCACTCAGAAAAATAACATTTATTTCTGCCTAGCCTTATTTCTGCATAGGTATTCAATTTAATTACAAAGATAATCTCACCAGTGACAGTGAAATTGATGTAGAAAATTGTTCTTTTGGATGAGGCACAGCTGCTACATAAACAATTTTTGAAAAGCTTAAAGATTTTAGAAAAGCTATTATATGAAAAGAATGCTTACTCTTTATTTACTTTGAGGAAATGATAAAGATTAAACATGACCATTCCACTAGGTAATATTCCTTCCACAGGATTCCACCGGTTCCCAGGAAAGTAGATACCTGGTAAATGCTTAGCCATTTTAGGTAAATACCACTCATAAGTCAACATCTGCCAGAAAAATAACAAATAACTTCATATTTAATTTCAGGTTTATAAAAAGAAACCAAAAAAATTGCATAAAATTAATTTATTGACATTGAAAGGTCTAGATAGACACACGTAAGCATAAATAGTTTCCATTTTTCTACTAACCTAAGTTCTGAGTCTTTTGTTTATTAATACTGATGATGACCATATTATTTAGTATATTCCTAAAGAATAGTCTGAGAGGTTCATATTCCCAGGATAAAATCACCAAATAGAACTCAGGTTGATCTGAACCCAAACAAGAGACATAGAAAAAATTCTTAAATATACCTATCTTCGTAAAACCAGATGAAAGCACAATATCTTCTAAAATTGTCCATAAATCTTCATTCACCCACCAAGTACTTGTTCTGCTCTAAAATGTGCTCAACTCTTAATGAGGCACCTTAAAAATAAGAACAATTTCTCCTTTCCAATCCTAACGGTGCTTCTCATAATACCTTCTATGTTATCTCTCTCAATAAGCTCCTCTAGGGCATAGGCAGTTTCACTTCATCTTTCTATCCCCAGTACTTAACATAGTACCTAGCACATAGTAGGAGCTTCATAAATCCTTGTTGATAAATTAATTGATAAAACAATTAATCACTCTTAGCACTGTACCTACTAGTTAAAAAACATTTTCAGGCTCACAAAATTATTTTAATGAAATAAGAAATTTTCAGTAGTTTTCCCTAAGATAAAGGAGTGTTGTCACTCCTTTATCTTAGGGAAAACTACTGAATCCTCATAAAGGAATTCTGTAGTAACATAAGTTTAATTTTTAATGAAATTTTTATTTTCTCACAAAATTATTTCTTTTAGGATCATCACAATTTTTTAAATCCCTAAGCTTATGAGCAATGTTGATTTGCATGGCTCTGATAACATTACTTACGATAAATGTTTTAAAAATAAACTTGCTATACATTTAAAATTTTTCACTGTTTACACTTTGTCTACCTAGGATTTTATTATAAATCTAAAAGTAAGCTCATCAATTCTTAATACTTTCAGGATAAGTAGGAAGGAGGTCTTATTAACCTGTTTGAATGGCCAAGAGCCAGAGGAATATGAAGTCACAGTCTGATTACTACATTGGTCATGAAAATTTTATCTTCACAAAAATAAAATCTGTATGAATTTTTAAAAATTAAAATTATAACCTACTTAGCATACTTTTAGCATACTTACTTCCTGATCCACCAATGAAACATCAGGCCTCAGACCCTCACAATAATGCAAATAACGAAGAGAGTTCCCTGGCAAATCTCCTCTGAGTAAGATGATTGCATCATGAGGCATAGAGAACAGAAGGTTCTTTGCAAATTTATCAATGACGTAGTTAGTGCTTTGGTCACAAATGCTAAATAAAAAGGACAAAATATCTTCAAAAATATTTTTACAACAACATGACACTCCCTTCCCCTTCCTATATATAATCCATATGAAGTATTCTAGTATTAATTATCCAAGGTGGAGATGATATCCAAATCTAGAACAATATCACTTGAAAAAATTGAGAGGAAGGGGCCAAGTTTTGTTATTGAAAAACAGTCTACTGCTTCATCTTTGAAGGTATGAAAGCAAGAGAACAGGTTAATTCCTAAGGGATAGCAACATGATTAAAATAAGGCTTCCAATGTCATTTAGAATTTTGGATAGTTCTACATAATTTCCATTTATTTCACGGGGAGTGTTCAAACTGTAAAATGAAATTTCCTTATTTTTTAATTAAAAATTCAATATTCTTATGAACTCTTCCCCCAAATGGCAAATATGAACAGTTCCTTGAACCATAAGCTCCCTTCATTCCCCTCTCTCAACTGTTCAGAAGAAACCAAAGGGAATAGAGTCTAATAAATAAAAAGATAAGAAGTAATGAGCAGACTTTATTTTGCCTTTATTAATATAGTGAATATTTGCAGTTGCAAATAACAGCAGTATGACTCTTTACTCATAAAGTCGACGTTCTTAGAATTTGAAAAACTGGCATGAATTCTGAAAGCTTTCCATGAAAACAACAACAAAAAAAAGGATGAGCTGAAGCCCTGCCAAAAAAAATGGAGCAAATGAAAACTTACTTGTAATTAATATTGGTTTCATTACACTTAATAACAAGAAACATAGCATTTAATACTTGTCTTTTAAAGTAACTAAAGAATAACCAGTGTAGTGCTATAAAGCAAACAAACATCTTAAACAAAACCATATTTGTAGTTAATTGCTATTTTGATAAAGCATCTATGCTTCCCATTTTAAATCCCCACATGTTTTTGACAGTGAATACAAAGGCTGACCTATCCCTTATCCCAAAGCAAATTTCAAGAACTATAAATGAATGCCCTGCTTGTAGATATCACACCTTTTCAGTTGTCTTAGTTCCTGTCCCATCTAAACATCCTGGCCTTCAAAATTCTTTATAATCTAGTCCTTTCCTACCTTTCAGCTTTCTTACATTTTTTTTCTCTTCCACATACTTTATGATCCTGCCACATTGGTCTACTTACAGATCCTCAAACAACTCATCTCTCATTTTCACACCTTTCTACTGGCTGTCTGGAATGCTCTCCTTCCTTACCTCTGCCTCCTGGCTTCCATAACTTCCTTCAAGATTCAGCTCAAACCTTAACTTTTCTGTAGGAAATTTTTCCTGGTTTTCTCTCTCCTTCCAAGCTGCTAATGCCTTCCTCTTTCCTTTATGTCACATTATATGTATCTCATATGTAATTAATTATTATATGTTTTCTCTGCTATGAGACTGTATAATTAATACAATTAGTACAAACAATAAATATTTAGGGATATAAAAAGACAGTACCTGCCCTTAAGAAGGCAGGAACCAGGTTTTTGCCTTTCTTTATATGCCCAGTGCTAAGCACAATGTCTAGCACATATAAGTGCTTTGTAAATACATATTTGTTGGTTGACCAAAAACATAAAATATAATAGCTAAAATCCTAATATTTGCATCGTTTCTTGGATGAAGAGAGATATAACATGGTTCAGTGAAAAGGTCACAGGACCTGGCTTCGGATGGCATGGCATTGGGATCTCCCACGTACAACCTGTGTGATGTTAGGGCAAATCACTTTTTAACTGTGGAGTTGTTTCCTTGTTTGTTCGAACTTAATGACCTTTTAAATCCTTTCCAATTCTAAACTTATGATCCTATGTGCTTATGAAGACATTTTAGAAATGTTATTGACTAAATAATTAACATACCACTACAGAGTAAGAAAAGGAAAAGCATTACTGTACATATATAGAAGATGAACAGGCTGAAACACATGGTATTCTGGGCATATTAACATGTCATGGACAAAAGAATAGACCTCAAAATATTTAAAATCCTCTATGTCTGACCTATGTTTTACACACTGTTTCTCCCAAAACCACAGTCTTCCTTTGGAGGGTTCTTTGAAAGAAACTATGACAATAGCAATTTACATCTCTATGTCATAAGTATAAGAAAGGGGGGTTATGAAGAATGACAAACAATACAGAGAAATTAGATAATTTCAGAAGCCTGAAATACATGTCACTTGGGTTCTTCGTAAATCTGTGCAAATGAAGAATGAAATATCAGTTACTTTTTCTAAAAATGCCTCTTAATTTATTACCTATAATTAGAATACATTTGGTAGAACACAAAAATGGCCGCTGAAAGCCATTCCAGAAACTGAAATACAAAGCTGCTGCTCAGCATCCTCCTACTCAGAGAAGAAAATGAGGCCAAGCCCAGGCCAGCTAGAACTGTCACCACCGCATTGCTCTGCATCCAAAAGCGTTCTACCTGTGAAGCATTAAATGAACAAGATGTGTTCAGCAAACTAGCATATGTACTTATACCATACATGCAAATATCTTTAAATGCCTTCCCTGAAGAACTAATTACCATTGCCACAATTAGTTTGCTAACATACAAGTCTTTCAAACTAATTACCCATTCCTCACTACCTCTGTAACCTTCCTATCCAAATACAAAAAACTGTATTCCTAGAGCCTTACACAATGCCTGGCACATAGTGGGCACTTAACTTTAATGACTGATTGACTGAAATCAAGTAGTGGATATGTGAGTGAGAATGGTTCATATGTGAGAGAAGTGATAGAGGCAGAAATGCTAGGATTTGGAAATCAAATGAACCCACGAAGGAAAGGAAAGTTAGGAGTCAAAGACAATATCAATGCTGCAGACCCTAAGGATGGGCGGTACCTTTGACAGAAACAGGTAAGTTCAAGAGAGGGATGACTTTGAGAAGAAAGATGATGAGTTCTTGCTTTGGACCTATTGAGTTTGAAAGGTCTATAGATGGGACATCTAGTTCAATACACTACACCGCTGTTGGTGTAGAAATGGCGTCCAGAAGAGTTTGGATTGGAGGCACAGATCTGGAAGTTATATGCATTGACATGATAATTAAACCCATGCGAGCTGATGAGATTATCAACTAAGAGAGAAGGAGAAGAAAGCAAATGATAAAGAGAGGCTTGAAATTTCATATATAATTCCAATCTCCATTTCTATCTCTTGGCTGAACAATGCATTCAGGAGAGGCAACCTGACACAGATAAATTTCATATCCTGGAAATAATTACATTTTAAATAGGAATGAAGTAGGAAGGGTAGTAGTAGCTGACTAAATGAAAACCACCTTGAATTTGTTTTTATTATTTTCCTGCTGTTAATCAACTGATGGATTTTTTAAAAGGTCATAACTCTAATTTTGCATTCTCATAATTATTTTTACTTCCAAAATGCTTCTAAAAAAATAAACTGATGAAATCTTACAAAAGTCTAGCTGAAGGACAATAACTTTGTGAAACTTACCACACCCATGAAAAGAGGTTTGGAAATATCTAAATTTGCTCTCCAAGCAAAGAACAATGAATAAACACAAAGCATTCCCACAAAAAGCCACACCAGTGGTGGATTTTGTTTGTCCCTGAAAGACAAATACAACAATTTTTTTATTATGGATTTAAAATAAAAAGTAAACATTACAAAAATCTAAGGGAACTTTTAATAAATGTCATTTGATGGTTTTTGATTGATCTTTGTATAAATTAGACTCAAGAATTATTTGTCCACATTTTAGAGGAAAGTAATAATTATTTCCTCATTTAGAGCAGAGGTAGAGTTCTTAGGGAACAACAAATGGTACTATTTTTTGAATAGATGAAATAGAGGCAGTTACAGAATGGACCTACTAAAGAAGGTATATCATCTGGGTTTTACTCTCTCCTCCCTTCCCACCATTAGTTCAGATTTTGCATGCCCTCTCAGGCAGCAAATGGCATGGGGGAAGAGGAAATAACGTATCAGAGGAGAAGAAATAAAATCTCCCGTAGTACTAAAAAGCCAAGGGAATTCCTTTGAGCTGTACACATAATAAGAGATGTACACATAATATGTCAGGTAAATGTAAATTGTGGACTGACTGTACTCATGTCAACCGGTGTCTCAATAAGTTATTTTATACTATGAGTGGTACAAGTGCTTTGAAAGTTTAAAACTACCAAGAGATTCATTTGGTTATCCTGAAAAGGGAACATTATTCAACTCAGTTTTTCAACATTCTTTTGTAATCTGGAATTCATATAGTATTCACTAAGCATGTAAATCTGACAAGAAGAAATAGTCACATTAGGTTTTTCTGAATGTAATTATATACCAACACACTGAAAATGCATTCTCTTAATAGAAAAAAATGCAGTAAAAGTAGAGATATTACTTACTGTCTTACTAAACATAAACAAGCGATAATTGCAAGGGCTTGAATATTAATTGATAATTCAACCTTCATATTTGTCATCTGAAAACTAAAAAATAAATACTTAATTTATCATTTTCATTAGTCAAAAGGCAATTTTTAAATTTTAAATCATTTCAAGTTCTAAATCAAGCATTTTTATAAATATGTCTAATGAAATCCAGAACACATACCGCAGTCATAATAATACTAGGTCATGTTATTTTTAAAATGTCAAAAATTGAATTTTAGAGAAAAAAAGAGCATATAAGAACATGACATAAAGTTAAACTCAGGTTACAGCTACACACACATATACACAACTTGCAGAAGAGAAGAGTTCCTACTGGTCAATTATCACAGTTTGTCAACCAAGGAGTAAAATCATATCAAAGGTTAGTAGCAGGTCTCTGTTGATTATACCAACGTAATTCATTCAGATCATACTAACTGGTTTGACCAAAAGTTATGGCTAAAATGATTCTTGAAACTTCCTATTAATACAGATGCTGACACTGCCTCAGTGAATTAAAATGTTGAAAGCAATAGTAGTTGAAGGAGATCCTTCTAGACAACACCTACTTGCCAGTCTTAACAGAAATGTAGCAAAAACAGGGATTTTCATTTACTCTGCCCCCCACCCACTCCTCAATCATTTCCCTCCAAAGATGCTTTCTTTTATGTCAATTTGTTCTCATGTACATATTATTTAGAAAACCTCGGCTAAATAGGATGATTCTTTTAGGCCTGAACTATTTTATGAACTAAAAACATGTAGCTACTATCCATTCCAGGTGACATCTATAGTTGTTTGCTTTAGAAACTTCTTTTACTTAAAACAGTAAGACAATAATATCCTTCAGCTCAAAGTGATCTCTGGCACCAATTTCACGAGGGAAAAAAAAGCAGGAAATAACTATGGCATCATTATGAGCTTTACTAAAGGATACTCATCTACTATGAAAAGATATGATTATTCTGATTCCATCATAAGTCTTGTTTCAAATTATTCTTCAAAAAGAATAGGGTCAAGCTTTCAAAATAAATTCCTGAAGAACTATTTCTTAAATGTGAATTCTGAGAGATGGTCATTGTCTAAGGTTAGGTTCAGTAATTTCCTTGTGAAGGACTGCAATTTAGAGACATGAATTGGAAAGGAATATCATTTGCTTGACTAGAGGAGGATATATGATTAAATTCTATCACAATGAAGGATTTTTCTTTTATGCTATTAGAAGGTTTCCCCTCAATACTCCTATTCATATGAAACATTTATTACCTTTTCCTCAACCAATCAATGAATGCACTAAACCTTCATTATCTTTTATCTTTCTTTTATTTCAGGTACTTATTTTTATACAACTGGTTATCTTCTTGAGGTTTCTTTCTAGGTATAAGATTAATTTATTTTTTCTTTCTACTAAGAAAGATTTAAGTACTCACACTCCTAATATATTATCATATTGTAGACCTAAGAGTTAATTGCACTATCCAATGTTACACTATATTTTCTTTCACTCATGTAATGATCCTCCAAGCCAATACATGTTTTTATTTCCAAAAATCATAACTAAAGTGAAGAAAAAAAGTGGAAGAGCACCAGAGACTGCCAATTTTTTTTTGAGATAAACTAACAAAGAAAAGTAAAGTGACAGATCTATTAGGAGAATAAAAAAAATAATATAGTATAATGAAAGGGTAAACAAGAAAAACAGAAGGGAAAAAGGGGTTCCCAAAAGTTAGTCAAATGCTAAGGGAAGTATTTAGAAGAAACTGTGACCCAAGGTAGAGTAGTGGCACTGGATTTACAAAACTGTAAACTCCTTTAGTGCAAGGATTATAGAAGATGTAACTTTGCATCAACCTTCACACCTAGGACAGTGTTTTGTGTACAGTAGGTACTAGTAAGTACTTATTGAATGAAAGAAGAATGAACAAATAATGGATCAAAAGCAAATACATTGTTTGGATGTTTATTTCCTCAGCAGAACAGCACAACTGGATGAAGTCACTTAATCCCTCTGGGTCATAAGGATTCTTTATCAGGGGAATGAAAGAACTATAAAAGATATCTAAGGTCCCTTCCAACTTTAAAATACTTTGCCTCTAAAATAAACCATATACAGAAATGCCTGCTAGTAATTATGAGCTATTTTTTTCCTCTTCTTTTTCATTAAAGTTGCATTTCCTTATATTTTGAATTAATGATACTATGAGGAGACTCATAGTTCAGCTAAAGTAATAAAGGTGGATACAAACATTTTTCTTTCATATTATTAATCCTAATTATTTTTATTTTATTTTTTCCAATTATATAAAATTTTTTAACATTCATTTTTTAAAATTTTGAGTCCCTCTTCCTCTTTGAGAAGGCAAGTATCATTCATGCACAATATATTTCCATATTAGCCAGGTTGTTAAAGAAAATACAGACAAAAAAAAAGATAAAATAAGGTTAAAAAAAGTATGCTTCAATCTACATTCAGACTCTATCAATTCTTTCTCTGGAGACAGATAGCATTTTTCATCATCAGTCCTTTGGAATTGTCTTGGATCATTTTATTACTGAGAGAATAAGTTACTCACAGCTGATCATCACACAACACTGCTGTTATTGTATGCAATGTTCTGGTTCTGCTCACTTCATTTTGTATCAGTTCACATATGTCTTCCCAGGTTTTCCTATCACCATCCTGCTTGTCATTTCTTATGTCACAATGATATACCACAACTTCTTCAGCTTTTTCTCAATTGATAGGCATCCCATCGATTTCTAATTTTTTGTCACTATAGAGGGGCTGTAAATATTCCTGTACATGTGGGTCCTTTTTCTTTTCCTTTTTTTAAAAATCTCTTTGGGATACAAATCTAGTATCTAGTAGTGATATTGCTGGGTCAAAGACTATTCACAGTTTTATAGATCGTTGAGCATAGTTCTAAATTGCTCTCTGGAATGGTTAGATCACTTCACATCTCTGCTAACATTAGTGTCCCAATATTCCCATATCCCCTCCAACATCTGTCATTTTTCTCTTCTATTATATTTGTCCCTCTGACAGGTATGAGGTGGTATCTCTGAAAGGTATGACGTTAGCATTTCTCTAATCAGTAGTGATTTAGAGCTAAAGATACTTTTTATTTCTTTTGAAAATTGCCTGTTCTTATCCCTTGACCATTTATCAAAAGGGGAATGACTTACATTCTTAAATTTGGCTTAGTTCTCTAAGAAATAAGGCCATTTTCAGAAAAACTTCATGTAAAATTTTTTTTCACATTACTATTACTGTGCATTTTCCTCTATCCTATTTTTCCTATTTATCCTTTTCTTTCTCACCTTTCATTTTCAACATTCATTTCACCTGTCCATTCTCAAAAGTGTTTTGCTTCCAACAACTGCCTCCCCAAATTCGTCGCCCCTTCTATCAGTCTCCCCATCCCCTTCCTCTCTTACTTTCCTGTAGGGCAAGACAGATTTCAAGTAGTTTGTCTATTAGTCTATTCTTCAGCAAACTTGTTGAAAAAACAAACTGCAAGTGATTCAACTGCAATTTGGTTCTGTTAAGGGTGATTTTTTATTTCACTGATACAGGAACTACAAATGAGAAAATTCCCTCTCCCAATGTAGATCAGCAGTTCTACAATTTGAAGTCTTAGAATTCTTCCTGGGTCACTGAGAAGTTAAGTAACTAGACCAGTCGCAAAGACAGTACGAGTCCATGATGGCACAAGAACGCCAATGACTAGCTTCCTATCTACTACACCAGTGGTGTCAAACTGAAAGAGAAATGCAGCCACTAAACCTTATACGTAAGTATCCCTGTTGGTCATATAGTGACTTAGAAAACCACAAATTATCTATGTTTCAATGTATATTTATTTGTTAAATATTCACAAATTGCATTTTAATCTGGTTTGGCCACAATCAGGAGTGTTGCAGACATCTGCTGGCCATGTGTTTGACACCTCTGCTCTACATCATGCTGCCTCTAAAGAGTGATATTAATCAATACAGAAGTCAAGAAGAATTTTTCCTACTTGCACATACACTAAAACGACAGTTTAAATTTTTTTTGAAATTCTGAATAAATAAATCTCTGAAGAATTTTAAAATCTCAGCTCATTATGTGAATTATGAAAAACATTTGTTCAAATTTTGGTAGATAAAATGTTTCAATAATAATTTCTAAGGAAAGGTCATTATCAAAAATCCAGGACAAAGAATAAGTTACTTCTAAAATTTCTGTTTTGGGTTGTAACAAACAGAAATGTCATGTTTTATTATACAACTCTCAGGCAATATTTGCCTACATTCTATGTTTTGTTTTCTATTCAAGAACAAGTATCAGTATATGAAGAAAGAAACAAAGGTAGAAACACATATCAGAGTTGGATGCTACTTCCTCAGAGGAAACCAATGGTCCTGACAAGTTCTGGGAAATAAACACTTGTAACAGAAAACACATTTAAAAATTGTTCCAGGTAGTTTTTACTCACAGCAGTATTTCAGACATACTGGATCCTATCTCAGATTTTGCCTGGTCATGAAAGAGAAATAGTTATAATTAATGATGTGTACAAGAATTAAATCATAGTATATTTCAGTTTTTTGAATTTAAGAATAATACATTTAGGAGACATGAAATATTTTATTTTTCAAAATCATTACTTCAGAATCTTAAGAAAGTGTTTTTTTTTTAAAGAAAATATATATGGTAGTTAGTATAAGCTGCCATAATGTGGCAAAAGAACTCCAAAACACATGGTCAAAGCACTGAGCTTTGGATACCAGTCTGGAATTCTTGTTTGTGTAACCTTGGGCGAGTCCACATCTTTAAAATGAAGGAGTCGGACTAAACAACCTTTAAGGTACCTTTCAGCTGTAAATCTGTTTCTATGATTTAGATCATAAACTAAACACCAACTGAAATAACATTTCTAGAAGGAAGTTAATTAACAATTTCACTAGTTAGCTCTCTATAGTTTCATTGACAATTTCAATCATCTGTATGTAAGTTCTTGTACTGTCTTTAGTCCCAATATGCCTGTTGGTACATAATAATTTCACAAGCGATAAGTGAATTTCATTCTCTATTTCCAAGTTCCTCTTGAATATCAATTAACATTTTCATATTACAAGCACTACTCCATATAATAACATTTTCATATATTGACCATGGCATAGGGAATTAACAAATGATTATCCTACCCTTCCTATCAAAATAGTCTCTCAAAGAGACCACTGACTGTTTTTCCATTTTTCATATACCAAACATATTTTAATAGATTGGGTTTTTCCTCACTCTATGTGGTGCATGTTAATGGTTATCTTCCTGAAACTAAGATCTTTAAATTCATTCAGAAGCACATTTTCTGCAAATAGTAATTACACATACAAACACACAAACACCTAACTTTTTTCAAAAGAACTTATCTAGTCTTAGACTGAATATTAACCACTCACAGTGAACAACAAAAATAGAAATGATCATAATTCAACCAGGGTAACCAAAAATATTGGATTTACTCTTCACCTTTCCTCTATCAGTTTTTATTCATAAACCCAATGCTCACAGTGACACCTACTGCTAAAATTATTGAAATGTTATTTCCACTGTAGGCAGCAAAGTTTTTTTAGTGCTTGTTATCCAAAAGGAATATTATTCTACCTCGACAGCAAAAAAAAAAAAAAAAAAGTTGATTAAATGATTTAAATACTAAGGCATCTTTAAAGGCACATCCCAGGGAAAAGTTTGTCATAGAAATAACTAAGATGAAAGTCTAATATAATTTTTGCAATAGAAGTTCTCTTATAAATTTCATTCACTCTAAAGGATTTTAAAAAATAAATTTACCAGGTTGAACGTTCCATATTCTTCTCTAAGGAAATGGGTCAGAAATCCTGAAAATGTTGTCTGGTCTCCCCAGGTCCAACGGGCTTGATTGAGGTAGGATGAGATAGGCAGGTAGAGATAAGGCAGAAAACCAGCAGCAAAGAACAGACTCAGCTTTAGCAAATGGCCCAAGGAGAGCTCCTGCGTCAAAACACATAAGATTGTATTACAGTGTTTACTTTAGTTTAATTATTTGGAACTTTAAGAACACACTAAGAAAAACATGAAAATATATTTACAGAACTGATCTCTCAGTTTACAGTAAGTCACCACAAAACACTTTGTTAAACCTTCTGATTACTATGGATTACTAAGAAAATGTCATCAGCCTGATCTTTGCCTGGTCAGGTGAAATTTCAGTGAAGCAAATGACAGTAGAAAAGACTCATGAGTATCATATTCATTGAGTTTTTTACATTTAAATCATGTCATGACATATAGAGATGGTTAAAGCACTTCAAAGCTGAGATAACCCACTTTGAAGTGATTAAGTGTTGTTGGCTTGTATTGCACACACCGGAAAATGTCCCTCCAACACTGCTGTACTTGCCTGTCTTCAGCAGCAGTAGGGTTGGTTCACTGTCTCTATCATGATTATATAACATATACAACTTACGCAATATCACTACAAGAATTTCTTGGGTAGCTGTATGAGATATTTCATTAAAATGACAGTGGGAAATAGTCTTAACATTATACTATTGTTTTGAAATGGCCTATGATATTTAAAAATAACTTCTTGACCAAATAGACTATGCATGAAATAAATAAACAATAAACAAACAAATAAATAATAATAAACATAAATATAAATAAATAAATGATGAGCATAAATAAATAAATTTTTAAGCATTTTCTTGATACAGATGTGTGTGCATGTGTGTGTGTTTGTGTATGGCTCTCATCTCACTGTTCATTATCTGAGTCTCTAGAGACTACTTCTCCTCCCAGACTGTGATTGCAATGACCTGTGTTGGGAAAAATCTCTCTTCCAATGCAAATCAGTAACTATTCTGTAACTGCAAACTCTAAGAGAGTTGCCTGGAGCGTTGCCCAAAGTCACACAGACAGTATGCATAAATGGCAGGGCTGAAATCACGAGTTCTGATTCTGGGGCGGACTATCTAACTACACCACAATGCCTCTATTTGAAGTTGCACTGGGAGGCAAAAGTCATACTAATGAGCTCATGGGGCGCTTGGGTGCCTGTGCTTGGCCCCCAGTTTCAAAATCACATTTCTCCTTAGTCTCAAAACACTATCCCTGGCAGTTTCTCTCCAGCCAAAGGACAGTATGCACTAGCAAAATAGGATAGCACGCCCTAGCAAAACATTTATCTCTCTTCCTGATACAGTAGCCAGGTGAACCTATAGAATTTATGGCTGAACTGGCTGTGTACTGGGCTCATAAAGATATTTACTACTCACTGGACTATCATATACATTCAGGCCTCCTCATTATGTACATCCTAGACTTAGACATATGTATACTCCCTACATTTATCTTGTCAAAAAATGGGGGCAGCCTGGATATTTCCCAGTCAGACTTGACCATTAGTTGACTTAGTGATGTTTCAGATCTAAAATCACATCTCCCTGTAGTCCCACTTTGGCCTATTTACCAGTGAACTCTGGGTAAAATGCCTGCGCAGTTGATACTAAAAGCACATGTTCCTTTGAGAACCGACTGTTCCTTAACCACTCCCTAATTCCACCCTGAATCACCGAGATAGCATATTTAGCATATGTTTTACTATGGAATGTCCTATAAAAATTTTAAATGTACCTCTTTTAGATCATAGGTTCCCTAAGAACTCTTGTCCAATGAGAAGCATAACAATAAATCTTTGCCAAATTTTGATTTCAAGAATGCCTGAGTCTGCAAATTCATTCCAGACTACCTTGTTCAGTACTCCAGTCTTTGAGGGGTCCCAAAATCTACTCATCTTTCCAAACCCATCAGAACCATTTAGAAAATTTGTTAATAATGTGCATTCATTCCTTTAGAGCTTAAAGTTACATGTCAGTCACATTTACAAGGTCAAAAACAAAATACTCCCTGTCTTCAAGGAACTTATATTCTAAAGATGGAGATAACATTGACATACTTAGATAAACACATATGAAACAAATAAAAGGTAACCTTGGTGGAGAAGACACAAGAAACTGAAGGGGTTAAGAAAAGAAAACCAGAGAGGGGTGGAGCCAAAATGGCAGAGTGAAAGATGCACATACTCTAGGTCTTCCCCCACAGCCCATAAAATATCTGTAAAGAACGACTCTCAACAAATTCTAGAACAGTGGAAGCCACAGAACAAAGGAGGAGAGGCGATTTCCAGCCCAAGGTAACCTGGAAGGCCAATAGGAAAGGTCTGCCACATCGGACGTGGAGTAGATTGCAGCCCTGCCTTGGCCATGGGGAGCATGGGGGAGCAGGGCCACAGCAGGCCTCAAGGGTGGAATCCTCAGCAGCAGCAGAGGTTCACAGATCCCTCAACCCACAGGCGACAAAGGAGGTTTCAAAGGTCAGTGAGAAGGCTTTTTCACCTCTATGACAAGGGAGCAGGGACCTCCCCTAGCCCCAGCCCTAGGTAGCAGTGGTCACAGCAGCAGCTGCAGTGGCCACACTGTGGCAGGCAGCAGCCAGCATCCATTGTTGGAGCCTCAGCTTAAAGCTCTGGGGGGAACTGAGCAGCTGATCTGAAGCTCAGTCCTGAGTGGCAGCCCTGCCCCTGCCTAAAGTCCCTGGGGGAATTGAGCAGCTGATCTGAATCTCAGTCACCACCCAGGCCTGGGAGTAAACTCCTCTCCCTTGATTGTTCCACCTGGAGGAACTGATATCTTATATCTCCCTAGAGTATACCCTATTCTTGACAAAGGACCCAAAAGTCAAGTAACTGGTTGGAAAAATGCCCAAAAAAAGGGAAAAAAAATAAGACTATAGAAGGTTACTTTCTTGGTGAACAGGCATTCTCTCCCATCCCTTCTGGTGAGGAAGAACAATGTTTACCATCAGGGGAAGACATAAAAGTCAAGGCTTCTGCATCCAAAATCTCCAAAATAAATAGGCAAGGTTCCTAGCCATGGAAGAGCTCAAAAAGGATACTGAAAAACAAGTAAGAGAGGTGGAGGAAAAATTGGGAAGAGAAATGAGAGAGATGCAAGAAAATCATGAAAAACAGGTCAACAGCTTGCTAAAGGAGACCCCCAAAAAAATGCTGCGGAAAATAACACCTTTAAAAATAGGCTAACTCGGGGGGCGCAGCCAAGATGGCGGAGTAGAAAGACTCACCTATGCTAGGTCCGAACCCACAGCCCATAGATTTCCTGTAAAAAGAACTCCTGACAAATTCTGGAACAGTGGAAGCCACGCAGCAACACAGTGAAGGAGATTTCCATTGCAGAGAGCCCTGAAAAACCGACCGCAAAGGTACCCCGGGACGGGAGCAGAGCCCTGTCCTGCCGAGTGCTCCCCTCCCCCACCCCGGCCACGCGGCACTGAGAGGAGCCAGCAGACCCAAGCAGGAGTCAGGGACCA
>CM053769.1:451842803-451860077 GCA_028658325.1 Potorous gilbertii
TGAAAATGAATGTAAAAAGTTAAATAAATTTATTTAAAAAAAAATAAATTAAAAAAAAAGTATAAAAAAAATAAAAAAAAAAGAATAAATAAAAATAGGCTAACTCAATTGGTAAAAGACGTCAAAAAAGCCAATGAGGAGAAGAATGCTTTAAAAAGCAGAATTAGCCAAATGGAAAAGGAGGATCAAAAGCTCACTGAAGAAAACAGTGCTTTAAAAATCAGAATGGAACAGATGGAGGCTAATGCCTTTATGAGAAACTAAGAAATTATAAAACAAAACCAAAAGAATGAAAAAATGGAAGATAATGTGAAATACCTCATTGGAAAAACAAATGACCTGGAAAACTGATCCAGGAGAGATAATTTAAAAATTATGGGACTACTTGAAACCCATGATCAAAAAAAGACCGTAGATATCATCTTTCATGAAATTATTAAGGAAACCTGTCCTGATATTCTAGAATCAGAGGAGAAAATAAATATTGAAAGAATCCACTGATGACCTCCTGAAAGAGATCCAAAAAGTGAAACTCCTAGGAATATTGTAGCCAAATTCCAGAGTTCCTAGGTCAAGGAGAAAATATTGCAAGCAGCTAGAAAGAAACAGTTCAAGTATTGTGAAAATAAAATCAGGATAGCACAAGATCTAGCAAATTCTACATTAAGGGACTGAAGGAGTGGAATGATATTCCACAAGTCAAAGGAACTAGGATTAAAACCAAGAATCAATTCCAGCAAAACTGAATATAATACTTCAGGGGAAAAAATGGTCATTCAATAAAACAGTAGACTTTCAAGCATTCTTGATGAAAAGACCAGAGCTGAAAAGAAAATCTGACTTTCAAACACAAGAATCAAGGGAAGCATGAAAAGGTAAAAAGGAAAGAGAAATCATATGAGACTTACTAAAGTTTAATTGTTTATATTCCTACATGGAAAGATAATATTTGTAACTCTTGAAACTTTTGTCAATGTCTGAGTAGTTGGAGGGATTATACACACATACATATGTAGAGAGACAGAAAGAGAGCACATGGTGAGTTGAATAGGAAGGGATCATATCTAAAAAAATAAAATTAAGGGGTGAGAGGAATGTATTGTGAGGAGAAAGGGAGAAATGGAATGGGGCAAATTATCTCTCATATAAGAGGCAAGAAAAAAGCTTTTACAATGGAGGGAAAAAAAGGGAGGTAAGAGGGAAAAAAATGAAGCTTGCTCTCATCACATTTGGATCAAGAAAGGAATAACATGCACACTCAATTTGGTATGAAAATCTATCTTACACTGCAGGAAAGTGGGGAAGAAGGGGATCAGCTGGGTTGGGTTGGGGGGGATGATGGAAGGGAGGGCCAATGGGAGGAAGGAGTAATTAGAAGTAACACCTTTGGGGAAGGATAAGGTCAAAAGAGAGAACAGAAGAAATGGGGGGCAGGATAGGATGGAGGAAAATATAGTTAGTCTTATATAACATGACTATTATGGAAGTTGTTTTCAAAACTACACATATATGTTGAATTGCTTTCCCTCTCAGTGGGGATGGGTGGGGAAGGAGGAAGGAAGAGAAGTTGGAACTCAAAGTTTTAGGAATGAATATTGAGAACTGTTTTTGTGTACAAATGGGAAATAAGAAATGCAGGTAATAAGGTGTAGAAATTTATCTTGCCCTACAGGAAAAGAAAGAAGATGGGGACAAGGGAAGGGAGGGGTGTTAGAAGGGAGGGCACACTTGTGGAAGGGGCAATCAGAATGCAAGGTGTTTTGGAGTGGGGGGAAAGGAGAAATGGGGAAAAAATTTGGAACTCAAAATTTTGTGGAAATAAATGTTGAAAACTTAAAATAAATAAAAAAATAAAAAAAAAGAAAAAGAAAACCAGAGATTCCAAGGAACTGAGGTGATGAAAGAGTGTATTACTGGCATGAGAGATAGCCAGTGCAAAGAATGGAAGAAAATGAGAAGGGTCAGAATATAGCCCTGATTCACACCTAGTTAGGGAACATATTATGGTTGACTCTCCAACCAAAAGATAGGAAAAACAAGGAAGGAAAAGAATTGAGAAAACCCAGAGAGGAGAAATTATCCAGAAAAAGAGGGTAGTCACTGTGCCCTATGTTACGGAGAGGTCAAGAAGGAAAAGAACTGAGAAGAGACCATTTGAATGGGCAAATAAGAAATTATTGATAATTATGGAGAAATGTGAGAGGAAGAGTAGAAAAAAGTATATATTGACTTTTCAAGAGGTTTGATTGAAACAGAGAAGACAGACATAAGATAAAATACCGGAAGGAATTGTAGGATTTAGCGAAAATTTTTTTTAATGAGGAAATTTGGGGTTTTTTGTAAGCACCAGGAAAAAAACCTGTAAGATGGGGAGAGCTGAAGAGAAATGTAGGGTGATGATTAGGAGAATAATGAATGGAAAGAGAAAAAATTAATTGTAGTTAAAGAAGAGTTGGTCTTGTTGAGAAACAGGGTCACCTAACTCTTCATCAGAGACTGGAGTAAAGGAAGAGAGGGGATGGTGAGATGTGGAAAAGGGAAAAAAGATGATGTTTCAGGGGTATGACTGTATTCAAATACCTATTACTGATTAATACTAGTGTCTAACCTAGACAAATCTCACCAACTGTTTTTAAGTTAGCCTCTGGCTCTCAAAAAACCCCCCAAAAAACAAAAGAATGACTTGAATATCAAAGAATTAAAAGGGAGAGCTTGGGGAAATTGGCGAAGCTTTGGAATATCTTTCCATCACGACTATATGCTCTTGTTGAGAAAATCAAATAAGATTTGAGGGATATCATATCATACAACTTCACCTAAAAAATAACACCAAACACCACTACCACCACCACCACCACCACCAAAAAATGTGTGCTGTAAGAATTAAGGCATAACTGCAACTGTAATTTCAATTGCAACTGCAATTGCAACTTCATTTTTTAAAAATTTACTAAATTTAGTAAGCATATACTAAATTTTACAAATTTAACTACAAATTTACTAAAATAAATTATAATAACTCTTTGGGACGATGTTAGATCTTACTTTAAGGGAGAAAGGGACATAACACATTTAAAAATAAATTAAGACTCAAATTCAGTCAATAAACATTTATTAAGCACTGTGCTAAGCACTTTGTTGTTATTGTTCATTTGTTTGAGTCATGTCCAAATCTTTGTGGCCCCATTTGGGATTTTCTTGGCAAAGCTACTCAAATGGTTTGCCATTTTCTTCTCCAGCTCATTTTACAGATGAGGAAATTGAGATAAACAGGATCAGTGACTAGCCCACAGTCACACAGTTAGTAAGTGTGTGAGGCCAGATTTGAACTCAGGTCTTCCTAATTCCAAGTCTAGAATCTATCTATCCACTATACAACCTAGCCATTTCTATGCTAAGCACTGGACACACACACATACACACACACAAGCAAAAGACTATCCTTATTATTGAAAAGCTCAGAATCAAATTGTACCTGAGTAGAATAAGTAATTACAATTGTATTAGCATTATCAAATGAATATTCCATAGTAGAAAATAAAACATTTAGTATAGTAATAATGAAATGCAGAAAATGCTACATGAAGAGTATAAACACAACTTTACCAAAATGTCTGCCAGTTTTTAAAAATAGTTACTCAGCAAGCAGAATATATGGTTTCCCTCTGGAGCAGGCAGTGAATAAGGAAACAAAAAAATTAGGCAATAATGTAGAAAGCTTCAGACAAAGCTTCAAATAACCCTGCTTGTGAGATGTTAATTCTACTTGGGATGGATTCAGTGAACTCTTTCTATGTCTAATCTCTGTTATTTAAGAGAGAAGGAAGGAGGTGTAGCCAAGATGGCAGAGAAAAGGGACTAATCTAAGCTCTCTGAAATTCCCCTCCAAACAACTTTAAATAATATCTCAAAACAAATTTTCACATAGCAGAAAACTGAAAGGATGGGGTGAAGCAAATTTCCATCCTGAGACAACTTAGAAGGTTGGCAGGAAAGACCTGTCACACAGGGGTGAGAGTAGAGCACACTCCAGAATAAACTGTGCCAATACAGGTCACGCCACAGGAAACCAGTAGCAAGTCTTGGAGGTAAATGAATCATCAGTGGGCAGCAGCTACTTCTAAAGCTCCCAGCCCACAGACAACAAGAGGATGGACAACTTGTCCAAAGGCTATAGGGGTTCCTTTGCTGGCAATGGGTGCACAACTCTATTGCATTACCCATATTCAGATGCACATCACAATCCTGTAACAGTCCCAAGGTGATGAGAGTAATCCATGTGAGCTTGTGGCCACAGAAAATGAGGATCCTGGTCACAGTTCCAGAGTGAAAAAGAATGCTTGTGGTCACTCACATTCCTCAAGAGAGAAGTAAACACACATCTCCTTAGATACTACTCTGGAAGAACTGAAAGTTTACAAACCCCCAGAATGAGCTCTGAAAATAGTTGTACAAAAAGCCTGAAGCTTGGGATGGTGCCACCTCCTGCCCAGATGGTCAACATTAATATAAGCTAAAAGTCAAGAATAGGATGGAAAAAATAGGAACAAAAAAGATCCTGACCATAAAAAGTTACTATGGTGACAGGGAAGATCAAAACAAACTCAGAAGACAACAAAGTCAAAACTGCTACATCCAAAGCCGCAAAGAACAGTCTGAATTGGTCCCAGGTCTTATAAGATCTCAAAAAAGATTTTAAAAATCAAATAAGAGAGTTAGAGGGAAAATTTGGAAAAAAAAGTGACAGTGATGCAAGAACATCAAGACAAAAAAAATAACACCTTAAAAACAGAATAGGCTAAATGGCAAAAGAGGCACAAAAATCCAATGAAGAAAAGAACAACTTAAAAAGCAGAATTGGCCAAATGGAAAAAGATATACAAAAAATTACTAAAGAACTTAAAAAATAGGATTGATCAAATGGGAAAGTAGATACAAAAGCTAAATGAAGGAAATCAATCTTTAAAAATTAGGACTGAACAAGTAGAAGCTAATGACCCTGTGAAACATCAAGAATCAAACAGAATATTTTGTTAATGCTCTTTTTTCCTTTATTTTAGTTGCATGCCCAATTGATGAAAGTGTTTAGTTATACACAATTTTCTTTAAGACTACCTTTGTTGCATCCAAAAAGTTTTGGCACACTGCTTCATCTGTGGTCATTTTCTTTGGTACAATTGCTTATTGTTTCTATTTTTTTTTGTTTGATGCACAAAAATTTCTTTAGGATTACATTTTTTAGTCTCCATCTGAATATGAATCTTTTCTTCAAATGATCCTTACAGAATATAAGTCTTACTAAGATGCAGTCAGGAAAGAATGTGTTTAACCCTTCTGCTCTTGACATTTTAGAAGTGTTTTATGCCATAGCATATGGTCAATTTTTGTAAATGTGAAACACAAAGCTGATATGTTGTGTTTATATTTGCATAAATATATATATATATATTTATATATACACACATATGTGTATACACATGTATGTGTATACAAATATTCACACTCCTTTTAACTTTTTATTAATTACTAGAGGTTTATCACATCTAATTTTTCTAAAATTTTATTTAGGTCTTTACCTTCATTCTCATCGATTAAATTTGTCTGGGTGTGAAAGCGTCATACTGAGGTCCCCAACTATTCCAGTTTTGTTGTCTCTTTTCTCCCTATAGTTTGATAAGCTTTTTCTTTAAGTAAGCGGAGGTCATGTCACTCCACATCAATACAGAAGTATTAATATTATTTAATTATTTATGGTGTATTTGAGCATAATGTAGGTTTTATCCTTACCTCTCACAACTATGTCTAATTTTCCTGTTGTCTTGTCCGAAATGATTGTTATGCCTGGTTTTCAAAATATGCCTAAAGTACAAATTCCGTTCCTTGCCCTGATTTCCACTCTGTGTGTATCTTTTTGTTTCAAGTGTTGTGTCTCCTGTAAACAACATTTGCTGGAATCTGCTTTCTAGTCCATTCTGCTATCCTCACAGGTTTAATAGGTGAGGCATCCCATTCACAATTACAAATGTTATTTGTTTTCTTCTCATGTTCCCTTCTATTTTTCTCTCTCTTGCCCATATCAACCCAATTACAAAGGAAAAAGGGAAAGAAAGGAAGAGAATGGGAGCAACGATACTAACATAACTGAACATGTCTAATTCAGCTTCTCCACCTGTACACTCTTCACCCATCCCAGAAACTTATCACAGATCAGAAATATCTGGGTTCAAATCCTGCTTCTGTCAAATAATGGCATTGTGATCATGGGAAAGTCACTTAACCTCTCACTTTCTCAGACTCTAAAATTGTAAGTTGCACAACAAGCTTCATCACTGCTGCAGTCATAGTCCCAGATCCTTCTATAGTACTTCCTCCTCCAAAGGAAAATGCCAAACTGCTCCAAAAAGTCAAAAAAGTAAATAGATAATAAACTAATCTAATAAGAATGTCTAATATTTATAATTATTAAGGTGTCATATGTAATGATAATGTAAATGGGAGAGTCTTTCCCATTCATTAATAGGCCCACGTGACCAGTTTAGATCACATGGAAGCCTAAGTCACATATGGCAGAAGGAACTTGCTAAATGGCTGGAGCAGGAAGGACAGAGCAGAGCTGGGAGGAAGTTGGTCAGGCTAGTCAAAGCTGGGAAGGACATAGGCAGGCAGGCAAAGCTTAGGCTCCTGAGGGTTTCTTTGTTTGGGAAGGTCCCAGCAGGGGATGGGGAGGCTTGGAAATGGCTTTTATCCCTGTGGTGATAACTTATATTGACTTCTTGGTTGTTGTGATGGATTTTGCTTTCTGGTTCTGAAATCTGGCTTTCTAGGGTCTGAATAAATTTTTCTTCTGATTTCTATATGGAGGGTCTACTATATTTTGCAACTGAGAACTATGCCAACATATCTATAGTCACCATAAGTACTGTGAATATTGCCTTGGTAATACATTTGGCATCACAAACAGGATCTCAGTGTATAAAAATCTCTATTTGGGGGCAGACAGTATTTAGAGGAAGAAATTAATATCTCAGGATGGAAGGATTTACCATATTCATTGCTAGCAAGGCTAAAAGCACTGGACCCTGTGAAAGCTGGGAAGCAAGGTTACAGGTGGGGGAACCTGGAGACTTGGAAAGATGTTTACAAGAAATACCAGTAAGATCAGGGAAGGAGTTGGCAGGGAATGGAGGAGTAGGAGAGGCTGGATTTTATTAAAAGATTAAAATATTATGTGTGAAAACAGAGATAAACTGCTGAAGGAAAAATTTCAGATGGAAAAAAATTTGCATGGAAATTCTGAGTGTTCAGGGTCTCCTTTAAAAGAGCAGTCTGGGGGGTCTCCTGTGGAGGGAAAAGTTGCTCATTTAGCTAAGAAGAAGGGGAAGACTGGCAAAAGCAGTGTACATAGGTTTGTACAGATCCAGCGTAGTTGCCATGACGATGTCTGCCAGAACATCATTGGGCAGAAAATGTAATTAAGTTAGAGTTGGGAAATGAGACAACATTGTAGAAGGAGACTTTTAAGGTTGAAGCTAAGCTCACACCATAGTAAAGAGGAAATGAGAACCAAGAAGGGAACTCAGTGTTTAAGGAGATAACTGAGGATTTTACTCAATAGGAAGTACAGGAATTTTGAGTTGGTTCACCCAAAGAATGGGAGAACTGTTAATATCTTGGATGGTGAGAAACAGCAGGGTCAGAGGGCTATCGATAGGTGGCATGGATTGCATGAAATTTATAGGTATCAGTCAGAATTGTTTTGCACAGCAAGCTGTCAGAGATTACAATATGCAAGGAGGTAATGATGCAACTAATCTGTTAGTTTTGACTGCAGAAGGCTGCAGTAGGCAGTATCCTATTGACTCTATGTGGCCTAGTGGAGGTAGACCCTTGCATTTGCTTAGGGACTGTATGAGAAAGTTAAAGGAGGAGGTAATGAAGACTGCTATGACTGGAAATGCACATGTATACTATGATACCCTCTTTGCAGTTTCTCATAGGAATATAATAGTGAAGACAGCTACACCTTCTTACAGTTTTGTAATTCCTAGTTTTGACTAGGATTGTACTAGGTTGCAATTAGGGAAATAGGGAATCCTCTTTCAGAGGTGCTGGAAAAGATTTCACAGTTAAGTGACCTAGAGGATGGGGGAAAAGACAAATTTCCTAAAGAGAGAAGAGTAAATAGCCAGCAGATTCAAAGTCTGAATAGAATGACAAGAAAAGAATTGTTTACTGCTCTATTGAGAGCAGGGGTTGATTTTGGAAGCATAGATGGTATTCCAACTAATGAACTACACAGAATGTACTGAAAATGAGGGCTTGATACTAGATGGAACAGTGAAGTAAGAACCGCCCCTACAGATTCTTCTGAACCCTTGTATCCAAGTTCATCATACCTTCAGGGAGGAGAGGAAATTGGCCAAGCCCCAGCTCAGATTAAAGAAATACACGGTCAGGATTATGGACCCTGTATCAATTTGACCATATATTGGAAAAATGGATCAAATACTGCAACTAGGGCATGAATAGACACTGGCATGGAAGCCTCCCTTATATATGGAAACTCTGATAAGTTTAAACATGGAACTCCTATCACCATCACAGGACTGTGAAGGGTTGAAATATCAGCCAGACAAGTCAAACAAATGATGAAAATTGGACAATTACCTAAGAAAGAATATACCATAATAATTGTATGTATGTATGCATGGATGGATGTACCTGAATACATCATTGGAATAGATACATTGAGAGGTATGACTCTAAATTTACCTGAGGGGAGATACCAATTTGCGGTAAGGAAGATAGGAATTAGTACAGTTTTAGTGAGTGAAATAAAAATAGACCCAATCACTTTACCTGAACCTTCTAAAGCAATTACTTTAAAGCAGTATCGTGTGCCAAGTGGGCAAGATGAAATTACCAGTACTGTAAAGGAATATGTTGAGGCAAGAGTGTTAGTCCCCACAGCCACTTGATGGAATAATCCTGGCCAGTACAAAAGTCAGATGGGACATGGAGGATGATATTGGATTTTTAGACAGTTGAATATGGTGATTCTTCCTTTGTATGCTCTTGTTCCAGATACCATTAGCTTAATAAAAAGGATCCAGAAATATGATGGGACTTGGTATGCAGTTATTGATTTAGCCAATGCTTTCTTTACTATTCCAATAGATTCTAAACAATGGGACCAGTTTGCTTTCACTTGGCAGGGCCAACAATATACTTTTACACACTTTCCACAAGGATACATGCATATATTTGTCATAGGATTGTGGCTGAACATTTACATGAATTAGAGCTACCTGGTATATAGCTTACCCACTGCGTAGATAATATTATGATACAGGTAAAAAATGTAAAAGTGGAGAACAGTTTGACACTTTTAATTGAGCATATGAAAAATAAAGGGTGGGAAATTAACCCTGCAAAGATTCAAGGGCCAGATAAAATTGTAAAATTTGGGGTACATAATAGAATTGGATTGGAGAGATTATCCTGAAAACCTGAGAAAAGATTCAGGATTTTCCTATCCCCATCAATAAGAAAGAGGCCCAAAAGTTCATAGGATTATTTGGATATTGGCGACATCACATACCACATCTAGGACAAATTTTGAAACCTTTATATAAGATTAGTAGGAAAAAAAAATATGAATTTGATTGGGACTTGAGCAGAGTAAAGCTTTTGAAGAAGCAAAGGCCACTACACAATTGACCCCAGATTTATGGCCTATGCATAGTAACCTGGTAGAATTACAAGTGACTATACAGGATTAATATGCAAACTCAAGTTTATGGCAAAAACAACAAAGTCAAAATGTACCCTTAGGATTTTGGTCTAGGAAACTCCCTTCATCTGGAATTCAATTTACCCCTTTTGAAAAGCAGTTGTTAGGTGTTACTGGGCTTTGGTAGAGATTGAACAACTAACTTTGAGCCACAAGATAATATTGAGGCTTGGAATTCCAATTATGAGCAGGGTAATGAGCACCCCAGCTTCTCACAGAACTGGACATGCTCAAGAGGCTAGCATAATTAAATGGAAATGGTATATTCAAAATAGATCAAAAGCAGGCAAAAGTGAAGTTTCTGTTTTATATGTATCTATAGCAAACATAGATACTGAAGGAAATGATACACCCCCTGAGCCAAAGCAACACTTGGTACAATCCTTGGTAAAATGGAATGAGGGATATGATGAATTAACTGAAGAACAAAAGAGACATGCATGGTTTACTGATGGGACACAAAAGGCACTGGAAAGCAGTAGCCTATTACCCATATGCTGGGGAGACTTTGGAAATACTGGGATAGGTGGAAGTAGTCAATATGGTTAACTTACATCAAGCTATAAAAACAGAACAAGGAGGACAGTGTCATATATTCACTGATTCATAGGCGACAGTTAATGAGTTGGCCACATGGATGCCCATGTGGAAAAATCCAAATTGGGAAATTCATGGCAAACAAGTCTGGGGTAAAGAATCATGGGAAGATATATGGGACATGTCTTTGGTTACTGATTTGTCAGTTTTTCATGTAGATGCTTACATGGCCCTCACTACGCCAGAATATGAGTATAATGCACATGCTGATCAACTAGCAGAGAATGGTAATGTAAATGGGGAAATCTTTCCAATTCATTAACAGGCTCATGTGACTTGCTTAGATCACATGGAGATCTAAGTCACATGTGGTGGGAGGAGCTTGCTGAATGAGTGGAGCAGGAAGGATGGAGCAGAGCTGGGAAGGACGTAGGCAGACAGGCACAGTTTAGGCTCCTGAGTTTTTCTTTATTTGTGGGAAGGTCCCAGCAGAGGTTGGGGAGGCTTGGGAATGGTTTTGCCCTCTGTGGTGATAACCTGTACTGACTTCTTGGTTGCTATGATGGATTTTTCTTCTGCCTTCTATATGAAGAGACTGTTATACTTTGTGATTGAGAACTACGCTGGCATGTTCATAGTCACCACCAGTGCTATGAATATTTCCTTGGTGATATACCATATAAAAAAGTATCAAAAGAAAACTGAAAGAACAAATGTATGAACTGTTTTTTTAAAATAGACTAAAGCAGAAAAAGAAAATATTATTAATGAATACTAATACATAATATTATAACGTAGTTCACAGGCTGTTACATCTGGACTCAGAAACTTCCTAGTTGTGTGACTGGACAAACCACTTTAACCTCTGTCTCAGTTTCCTCATCTGTAAAATGGGAATAATAGCAACATATGTAAAATGGGGATGTTATGAAATTAATGTTTGTAAAGCACTTTGCAAACCCCAAAGCACCCTATATAAAGGCTAGTTATAAATATATTAACAATGAATAAAGCAATATATGCCCTTCCCTCAAAACTTCCATTTACATCAAGGATTTGTAACAGGAATACAGGGGTGCTTTAAAATTAGGAAAATAATCAATTATTTCTAGACTTACAGTACATTACTCCCTCTTTAGCACTCTATGGTCCAGTCAAAGTGACTTTCCCTCTATTCCTCAGAGGACACTCCATCTCAATCTCTCACCTCTGTTCCTTTGCCCTGCTCATTTCCCATACTTGGAATGCACTACCTCCTTACCTCTGCCTCAAAGAATCCCCATCTTTCAAGATATAGTTTAGGCACGAACTTTTATATGAAGTCTTTCCTGATCCTCCCAATAGGGATTCTCCAAAAATACTTTGTATTAAAGTACTCTGTATTTGTATATATTCTCTTTATATTTATTCTTTGCATAGTTTTGTATTTGTGCTTTGTTAAAATGTAAGCTCACTGAGAGTAGAGATTGTTTCAGTCTTTGTATTTGTATCTCCAGAGCTTAGCACGGAGCACGGCAAACAGCAAGTGCTTAATAAATACCTGATGGATTGACAATAATCATTATCCACTAACTCTGCCTTCCCTAACTCCCCCTTCCCCACCCTGCCCTTCAATCCTCCCTTGTAAAAAATAAAGAGTCAAGCAAAACAAATCCACAGACTAGCTGTGTCTGAAAATGTATGTCTCATTCTGTACCTCTAGCCCACTGCCTTTTACAAAGAAGAGAGAGGCATACCTCATCATCAGTCTTTTGAAGTCATGACTGGTTACTGCATTAATCAGCATTCTTAAATATTTCAGTCATTTTCCTTTATGTTATATTTCAGTCAGTTTCCTTCACATTTTCCTTTACTATAAATGCTATTTAAACTATATTCTAGGTTCTACATGCATCACTCAGCATTCATGCAATTCTTCTTAGGTTTCTCTGAAGCCATCATTTTTATATCATTGCCTATGGCACAAAAATATCCCATTACATTCATATATCATAATTTATTTTAGCTGTTTCCCAAATGATGGGCACCACTTTGTTTCCAACTCTTTGGTAGAATAAAGAATGCTATTATAAATATTTGTATACAGATAGATAGATCCTCTTTTCCTATGTCTTTGTCCTATCTAAAGTGTATGCTCAATGATATATAATTTTTATAAATCTGTTTTTTTTAAAAATTTGCTCTATTGAGGGATTGTGGTTATTAATATTTTGCACAAATAAGCAAGATTATTGTCTCAAGTTCTCTGATTTCTTAAGAATAATTATTTTTGTTGTTGTTGAGTCATTTTTCAGTTGTGTCCAACTCTTCATGACCCCAGATGGGGTTTTTTGATAAAGATACTGGAGTGGTTTGTCATTTCCATCTCTAGCTCATTTTACAGATGAGGATAGAGAGGCAAATAGGGTTAAGTGACTTACCCTGGGTCACCCAGCTAGTAAGTAAATGTATGAGACCAGATTTGAACTCAGGAAGATGAGTCTCCTGACTCCAGGCCTGGTGCTCTATACCACTTAGCTGCTCCATAATTATGTTAAGCCCAAATAAGATCCTTAAAAAGTTTTTCATCTCCACCCCTTTACAAGATTTAAATACTTACCATTTCTTTAAAAAGTCGGAAGAGAACCCACAATGCAATGCACAATACATAAAGTATGATTGTATGCTGATTGCATAAGCTAAGGCCACAGCAGAAAGCACCAATCTTGGATATCTGAAAAGAAAATAAAAAATAATACTGACACAACCAATAAATCAAAGCTAAAAATTCATTTACAGTGAAATGTATGTAACACTAAATAAAAAGTCAGGTGTGCATAGTCATATTTAAAAGCATTTCTACTTAACATGCCACTTAAAAAATCCTGTATAGCTAAGACTGAGTCCTACCCTCCTCAGCTGTGAAGGTTTTCTTTTGTCATTATTACCACCACCACCATTATCTATCATCAAATATTTATTTTTATTAAACAGATCGTATGTAACTCTCTAATTCAAAAAAGGATATTGATATCCACTGGGCTTCAGATGCTGCTGTGAACTAGAGGGAACATAAAGCTAAATAAAGCTCCTTCACTCGCTCTTGAGTTGAGGGCTGTGTGTGTGCTACATGTGATCAGAAGGAATCCAAACATGCTTCCAGAAGATGGACTCTGAGCTATGTCACAAAAGAAGAGTAAGATTTCAAAAGTAAGACATATGTGGTAGTAGCACAGAGGACATGATCAAAAGCAGGTAAGCAGACAAAATCTGAAAGGGTGCAAGAATAGTGAGTAATACAGTTTGGCTGAATGCATACGTATAACATGCATGTACAAAATATAGGGGTGTAATGAATGGGTGATAGGTTGTAAATATATGAGTCATATTGTCAAAGACTTTGGAATGCCAGGCTGAGAAGTGGGTGCTGAGGAGGAGGTAAAAGCAAAACACTTGGGAACTGTCTGGATGTGGAAATGAAGGGAGGATAAAGTTAAAAATGACAACGATGTTTTGTATGATGGCAAGAATGACAGTGGTTTTAGTATAAATAAGAAGGAGAAATAGGTTTTAGAGAAATGATGAATTCCATTTTGAACATGCTGCATTTAAAAGACTAGGCAAACAGGTAGAGAATGCCTAAGAGGTAAATGACAATGCATGCCTAGAAACTGGAAAGAAGACTAGGCTAGAAATATCCAGATTTAATGGTCATCTGTGATCTGGTGATAGTTACAACCTGAAAAAATGGAGTAGATAATGGTGATAACTGACTTTGGCGGGGGCGGGGAGGTTTACTTTTAATCTTTTTATCTTTTGTTTATATATCACTTACATTTTTGCTAGTATATTCTGAGCTTCTCCCTTATTCTACCATAAAACTATCCTCTCATTAAAAAAGTAAAAACATGAAAAGTTCAATAAAAACAACCACATTAATAAAAATGACACTATATTTAAAATTCCATATCCCAAATAGCCCATCTCTTCAAAGAAGGGAAGGAGATAATTCCTATCTCTTTTTGGGTGCCAATCTTGGTAATTATAATTTTATGGCATTTAGTTCAACTGTTATGTTGTTTTTATGTTTCCTATTTAAATTATTCTAGTCATTACATACACAAACATAACTTTATATATTCTTACTTTACTTCATTAAAGTGTTCCCATGTTTCTCTACGTAGTTATTATATTCTTTTCTTTACAGCACTGTAACACTTCACTATATTCATATCCCACAACTTGTTTAACCATTCTTCAGTTCACACATATATTTTGATTCTAGTTCTTAACTACTACAAAAATATTGTGGAGTAGCAGACATCTTAATAAAATCCAAGATTTACAAAGTGCATTAAAAAATTATCTCATTTGATCAAAGAGTAACAGTGCAGAAAGAAAAGAGGCACAAATCTAGAACTTTGAAGAAGGCCTATGTTTGCAGAGCTGGAGAGAAAGAGAGAAGTGAGAGGAGGCTAAGAATGAGTAGTCAAGACAGGCAAGAGAAAAAACAGGACAGTAGAATTTCAAAGTGTCAATGCTACAGAAAGGCTGAGAAAAATGGAAACAGAAAAGACTGGAGCTAACAATAAGGAAGTCAATAATGCTCTGAGGGAAAGTAATTTCAGCCAAGTCAGGGATATACTGATTACAAGGCTCTGAGGAGTGACTGGAGAATTTAGAGAAGCAGTACTAGTATGTACTATTTCTTTAAGAAGTCAAGTGCTTAGAAGGAGAGAGACAGAAGGAAGAATAAAGGTATGAGAATAGTTTTTGTTTTTCTTTTTAAAGATAAGGGAAACTTAAGCAGGTTTGAGAAGAGATGACTGGCCAGAGAAGAAGGGAAACATTGAAGAGATGAAAGCCAACTCCCAGAAATGGCAGGAGGTAATCAAGAGCAGTGTGCAACAGCGACAAGAGTACTAGATTTCAGGGACTGTTATGAGGATCAAATGAAATAATATATGCAGAGCACTTGGTAAGAACTTAAAGGAAGAGCTTTCACCAAGAGCATAGAGTCACCAATAAACATGGATATAAAAATCCTAAATAAAATACTCGCTAGAAGACTACAACAATATATCACAAAGATTATATGTTGTGACCAAGTGGAATTTATACCAGAAATGAAGGGAAGGTTCAACATAAGGAAAATTATTAACATAATTGATTCTATCAATAGATGCAGAAAACGCTCTTGACAAAACACAACATCCATTCCTATTAAAAACCCTGGAAAGCATAGGTATAAATTGATTTTTCCTTAAAATAATAAGGGGCATCTACCTGAGATTATCAACAAGCATTATTCGTAACAGAGATAGGCTAGAAGCTTACTCACTAAGATCGAGTGAAACCAGCATGCCCACTATCACCAATATTATTAGATTCAATAGCAATAAGAGAAGAAAAAGAAATTGGAGGAATCAGAATGGCCAGTAAGGTAATAAAACTCTCTTTATATAGATATGCTGACATATTTGGAAAAGCCTGGAGATTCAACTAAAAACCTAGTTGAAACAATAATTTCAGTAGAGTGGTAGGATGTAAGATAAATCTACAGACATCAGCAGCATTTCTACATAATACCAACAAAGTCCTGCAAGGAAAGATGGTAAAACATATCCCAGTTAAAAAAATTACAGATAGCATAAAATAACTAGGAGTATACTTGCCAAGACAAACCCAAGAACTTCATGAATACAATTATAAAACATTTTTATGCAAATAAAGTCAGATTTAAGTAATTAGAGAAATGTTCATTGGCCATGGGTGAGCAGAGCTAATATAATAAAATGACAATTCTACCTATAAACTAATCTACTTATTTAACACCATTCCAATTTAATTACCAAAAATTATTTTGATTTCTAAAAAGTTAATAACAAAATTCATTTGGAAAAACAAAAGGTAAAAAATATGAAAGAATTAATGGAAAAAACATAAAGGAAGGAGGTATAAGGCAGTAATTATCAAAACCATCTGGTACTAAGAAATATAAAAGTAGATCAGCGGACCAGAGTAGACATACACAGTATTAAATTATTATAACAACTTTGTGTTTGACAAATGTTAAGATTTAAACTTTTGAGATAAGAATTCACTATCTGGTAAAAACTGGAAAACTGGAAAGCAATCTGGCAGAAACTGGGTATAGACCAATATCTTATACCATTTACTAAGATAAGGTCAAATGGATGCATGACCTAGACATAAAGGGAGAAACACATTGATTAGAGAAATGCAAATGAAAATAACTTTGGATATCATCTCATACCTATCAAATTGGTTAAATGATAGAAAGGGAAAATGATAAATGGTGGGAATGTGGAAAAAGTGAAACAGTAATACTCTGCTGGTGGAATTTGTGAACTTATCCAACTATTGTAGAGAATAATCTAAAATTATGCCCTACCCTTTGACCCAGTAATACCACTATTAGGTCTGATTCTCAAGGTGATCAGAAAAAAAGGAAAAGAAACTATGTGTTCTAAAATACATATAATAGCTTTCTTCATGGTGTAAAATATTGGAAATTGAGGGGATGCCCATCAACTGGGGAATGTGGTATATGACTGTGATGGAATACTATTATGCTGTAGGAAATGATGAGCAGGTTGGTTTTAGAAAAACATGGAAAGACTTAAAAGAAATAATAAAGTGACAACAAACAGAACCAAGAGAATGTTGTGTACAGTAATAGCAATGTGGTTCAATATATAACTGTGAATGACTAAGTTATTCTGAGTATTATAAATCTCCAAATCAACTACAAAGGACTTAGGAAGGAAGATGCTCCCCACCCCCAAAGAAAGAACTGATAAATAGAAATATGCACATATTTCTAAAAACCCTGGAAAGCATAGGTATAAATTGATTTTTCCTTAAAATAATAAGGGGCATCTACCTGAGATTATCAACAAGCATTATTCGTAACAGAGATAGGCTAGAAGCTTACTCACTAA
>CM053769.1:451860177-451891952 GCA_028658325.1 Potorous gilbertii
ATATATATATATATATATATATATATATATATATATATATATATATATATATATATATGTAGGCATGCCATATCTGTCTGTCTGTCTGTTTATCTATCTACTACCTACTTATCTATGTCAAATGGTGGCTTTCTCTAATGTATGTTGGGGAGGGAGGGAGATAGAGGACAGTTCCAAACTTAAAAGATAACACAAAAAGTAATTTAATTTTTTAAAAAAGAGTATAGCGATAGCCTTGGCAAGAAAAATGGATACTTCAGAGACAGAACTAAAGGAAAATAAAAGTAATACAAAAAACATTTCCAGGGAGAGAGAGAAACTAAGAGATCTTGAGTCCCTATTTTGGTTAGTAGAAATGATCTACTGAGTATGACTGGGCAATATTGTGTTTGGGGATTTGAGAAGAATGCTTAGAACAACTGCTATAAAGAACAGAATAAGCTAGAATTCAATACGAAGCTAGCCCAATGAGCTTCAGCTAGTATATAAAAGAGCATCCAGCTGAGGTCAGATACCATTAATTTGTGGTGGACTCCATTCATATGGTTTTGTGATTTTTTACCAGTCATGTCTGCCAACACTGAAGCATAAATCCAAAAAAAATGAGGAAGGAGGATTACCCAGGATGGGGAATTAACAGATCTGAAGTGAGCAAGGGATTCCAGGACTGTGATGGGTGCACTGATGAAATAGCTGACTACAGGTTCTATAAGAGATAGGCAAATGAAGTCAGAATGGGAGATTGAAGAGGAAACTATAATCTGGAAGAAGAAAGGGACCAGAGGTAATAAAGATGAAGAACAGGATCAATAGGAATGACCTTATGGAAGGACAGAGAGGTTTCAGAAATAAATTTACCAGCAGTAATAGGGAACTGTATTCCTCATTTTAAATGATTCACTTATTCCAATGTCACATATAGGCACTTCAGTGGCACTTGAATTTATTTAACACTATTACACAAATTATAAATACACTAAAACATTTTTCTTATTCTTTGGCTACAGGATGCCTATCAAACTCATAATTGTGTTTCTCTTCCCTTTGAGACTGTGGGTACTCATAGTTCTATGTGCACAGAGAAACATCACTGTTTGCCAAAGATGCTCAAGAAATGAATGGTTTTATTTGATGACAACAGCTTTGCTAAAATTCACTGTTCTAATCTCTAGGATCTTACATTTGAAAACCACAATACTATTTCATTTGTTTTTGTTTTGCAGGATAAACAATATTTTTTGCAATCATACTAAAAGTGAGTAAACTTGTAACTAAGGTCATAATGGTTTACAGCCTTTGCTCTTAAACTTTTTTTTTTCCAATCATGGAAAAATATTCTTTGATAGAAGGAACTGCAACACATTCTACTGTCTGGAGATCCAGTCTGTGATTTCTTCAAGGTAGGGGGCTCATGGTCAGGTACTTCCTCTAATGATGCAGATCTTTAATCTTCTCTCAAACTTTGAGTCTTGGAGAGTTCCCTGGGCAGGTTATTTGCTGCAGGGGCTGGGGGAGTCACACAGTCAAAACGTGTCAAGGGTGAGACTTATACCTTTGTCTTTCTGAGTCTCAATGCCAGTTCTATGGCCACTACTCCATACTGCCTGAAGGGTGAGAGATGCAGGGGTAGTAAGAGTTAATACAGAATTCAATTTATTAGATAGGCATCATTTCACTTCTCTGAACTCCAGCTGTATAAT
This sequence comes from Potorous gilbertii, assembly GCA_028658325.1. Classification (NCBI taxonomy): domain Eukaryota; kingdom Metazoa; phylum Chordata; class Mammalia; order Diprotodontia; family Potoroidae; genus Potorous; species Potorous gilbertii. The sequence goes on from CM053769.1 coordinate 451,861,878, forward strand.
CTGCAAAATGGGACAACAATACAATCTTACTCCCTAGTTAACTGAATTGTTGCACGTAAAATATTTTGTGCAGATTTTCTATAATTAAGTGATAAGCACAGTATTCACAATATAATCCTCTGCCATTTCTAATGGTTCTCCACGGTTAGTGGATTTTTAGTGATACTACAGGGATGACCATTTAGCATAAGGATTTCACTGGCACAGGGAATCCCAAGATAAGGACACTCTCCCTACAAGGATAATCAAGTTCTCCACTGTTTCAAACCTTACACAGCCGCCTGGGGTACTGAAGTCAAGTGACTTGCCCGAGGTCACACAGCCAGTGGCTCTCCATTCACCATGCCATTCTATCTCCCATTACTCAGGGAGGTTTGGAGGAAATACGCTTCACTACAAGGCAAACATCCCAGTGGGATCCACCAATTGGGAGAGAAAAGAGAAAATGGTTGAACATTTTATATTCATTTTTGCTGGTTTAAACTAAGTGGCTTACAATCAAAGATGAGTAATTAAGGAGAAACTCTATCTTGTTATTTATTATATAAAAGTCCTAATCATGAGGAAATCAGTAACAAATCCACTCATACTTCCTATTTAACCAAGAGACATTTCCAGTGAAGCAAAGTCTCATTTAGTGTCCCAAATCTGAGTTTGTCCAGATAGGTAGTTGAAATGGAAAAGACAGTACTTATGTCTAAATTTTCAGTAACATTCAAAACTTTAAGAGTGATAGTTTTCCATATTTTAGTTGTAGTTTATAATCTGACTAAAGGTTTTGATTTTCCTTCGGTAGGTGGGTAGCTGTGTGCTGGAGGGGTAATCTGTCCCCCAAAGAATGAACTTGTGGAAGCAAACTCTAACACTTTGCAATTGTGTATCTGTGGCCAAGTCACTTATCACCTATGAAACTCAGCTTCTTCTTCTGTAAAATGGGGGTTATACTTATACTTCACAATACTGTGAAGAAAGTTAAAAGCCCTTATGCATAAGTGAATTAATACTACTAATACCTCATACTGATGTTGAATATAAAATTAGAAAAGATCTAAATATGATTTAGTCTAACCCTCTTGCTTTACAGATAAAGTAACTGAGGCCCAGAGAAGTTGAGGTCATATACATAAAAAGTTAAACCTCCCAAACTCCCCAGCCACATCTCTTAAGACTACAAGCTTCAAAAAAGTGCTGATCTATGGCCTCCACTAAACAAACAAATAAATAAAATTATCCTAGTCAGGATACACTAAGCAAAATTTATGGCATACCCTTTAAGAACCACTATTTTATAATATAGAGCAAACAGTATAAGAAGAGTGGGGGATATGGTATTGGCATCTAAAATTAGCTTAAAACTATTAGACATTTAATCAAAGCAAAACTAATTTTTTTACTACATACATGCAAAGAAAAAGCCCACTACACAGGAAACTGACTTCTTCACTTGAGAAGGGTTTATGAAGGGTACAGTAGAAGTGTGTAATAAAATAAGTAAATATATTTATTCAACCAATATTATCTAGATTAGTGTGAAAGTGGAACATACAAGTTCAGTATTTAAACTGAAGTTCTTTTAAAAATATAGCATTATTTCAAAAGTTAAAACAAAAAATAATTTTACTTTGATCAAAATAGGTTACCTTTGATCTGTCTTCTGCAGTTGTTGCCTTCTCAAAATGTGCAGCAAGAGCCATAAGCAGCCCCACAAACAAATTGTTTAGGCTAAAAACCTCTGCTGCAATGGACCACTGCCATGTTAGGCGAGAAAATGAAAACACCCCCGCAGCAAGGATTCCTCCAGCATATGAGCCAGAAAGCCTGCAAACACAGATAACATGAAATCTTCTTTCCCAACAAAAAAAACCCCTTACTTTATTTTCCATTTTCATATACTGTAGAAGCAGAAATTATGACAGCTACCTACTACCATTCCAAAACATTATATGGTTAATACATTACTTCTTGTAATCATTTTCTTCTACCAGATTTTAATTAGAACAGTCATATACTAGTCTACTCTGCAGCAAAGGGAAGACACATGGCCGAGTATATGAAGGAGAGAATGGGCTTATTCATCAAACAGACTAGAATTCTCTGGTGCTTGAGTCATTTTAGAAACCCTGATAAGATAATGGCTAGAGATGCAGGAAACAAAACTATTATTTTCTTGCTTTGTTTAGCAAGAGGAATAGGGGTGAAATGAACCTGAAAGTGAAATGTGTTAAATGGAAAATGTGATGAAATAGCAAAACAAAATTATGAACATCCACTCTAGTTTCTAGATGAACATTTGAATCTAGATGAGGAGTATGGCTAATGACATTTGGAGACAGAAAACTTGGGGACAAGGAAGATTTTAATCCATTAATGTTTCTTCTCAAGACAGTACTTGTCTACTTGAAAGTAAACCACAATGTTAAGAAATGTGAATTTTAAAAAAACAAAAGAATCAAATTTTGCTCTTGGCCACAAAGAGAAGATTCCCTAATGTTAAAGAGGATCTATATGCTTCAACCCAAGAATAAATCTGGATTGTAGTGAATAACTTCGGGAATACTAATAGACCTATATGAAATCAGCTCATTATTCTGACTTATGACATGAAACGGCCCACTATGTGAAGACTGGTTCAAGGAAATATGGATATTTAGCCTGGAAAAGACTCCAGGGGGACATGATAGCTGTCTTCAAGCATTTGAAAGGTTGTCATGTGGAAGAGGGATTAGACTTGCTCTATTTAGCCCCAGAGGGCAGAACTAGGAGTTAAGGGTATAAGCTGCCAAGAGACAAATTTAGGCTTGATGGAAGAAAAACTTTCTAACAGAGCTATCTGAAAATTAAATGGGCTGCCTTGGGACTTCATTGGAGGTTGTCAAGCAATGGCTGGGTAATCACTTTTTGGGTATATTGTAAAGTGGATTATTTTCATGTTTGTGTTGGCAAATGGCAAATGAGGTCCTTTCAAATACTAATGTAATACTTCTTCTGGGATACTCCCCCTAACCTGCACCCACACTTATGAGTTGGATTTGCAGAGGTGGCTGCTACTCCCAGGTTACAGGGTATCCTTTGATTAGCTACTTATGAAGTTATAGGTCCCAAACACTCATTAGTGTGCTTCCTATTAATAATCATCCAGTAGACACATTATCTCATAAAAGGCATTTATTAAAGTGGTACAGTAACTACAGTAAATAGAAAACATTTTCCCCTAAAATTGAAACATACTCTGCCACAAATACACACAGTATCCATGGAAAGAGTAGGCACAAACTTAAAGAGCATGACATCATGAGGAACAAACATAGGGCACATTTGGCCAAGGCAATTCATAACTCTGCTACTGGCAAGTCCTTTCTTTCCCATGGAGTCCTCAAAGAGCTCCCCTTTAGGTGTAGCATCTCTGCTGGGTGGATTGTTCAGCTGGGATCCCAGAGTCTTCTTCACAAGGCACAGAGTCTCTTGAAAGTTAACGGCCAGATCTCTTCTTGCTGCCAGAGTATATTTATATCTGAGCACATAAAGCATGTATTTCTATACCTTCAAATGGATTTTAATCTCTCTGGAATTGACAATTCAACTACTGGATGGGGTGTTTCCTGGCGCTAGTTGACATGACTGACAGAGGTAGTGGGGAGAAAAGGCAAAAAAAATTCCTTCCTCTTCAACCAAAAGCTATTCCCTTTTAGGAGCCATATTCATCCTCCACTGCAGGGTCCACATTTGACTTTGATCTGATTCTCTAACTGCCATGAAACCATAGGTTTGTTACTTTGCATTCTCTCTGAGGAAGGCATTCAAATTTTCAACCCTCAAATTAATCAGCAATTAGCATCTCTTTCTTACATGGAGGCCCTGTGCCAAGGACACAAAAATGAAAAATGATAAGGCTCTTGCCCCAAAAAATGATTGTTAGAAAATGATTAGAGTGAATAGAGTGGGCATCTCAATCTCAACATGTTCAAAATAGAATTTATTATATTCTACCCAAAAATCTTTATCTCTTCTAAACTTCTCTATTTCTATTGAGGACATGAATATCTTTCCAATTATAAAAGTTTCACCACCTTGAATTCTTCCTTGATTCTTTGTCATCTCCTCAATATCCTTATATATATGGCTTAATCCTATCAATTCTTCCTCCAGAGCATGTCTCCTTGGCATTTCCTTCTCTCCACTCATATAAGACCTACTCTAGTTTATATATGAACTACTGAATTCTTGGTTGAACAACAATAATTCAATGGTCTCCAAAATTTTTTGATCAAACACAACTTAACAATAAAAAAATCTTAGCACAGCCAACAAAGATAAAATTATTAGTAAATTATATACATGTACTATTGTTATATTATGTTGTAATGGTAATTTAAATGGGAAGACCTTTCCCATTCATTAACAGGCCCGTGTGACCTGCTTAAATCACATGGAAGCCTGAGTCACATGTGGTGGGAGGAGTTTGTTGAAAGGGTGCAGCAGAACTGAGAGAAAGTGAGTGGGAACTGGTAGGGCCCAGAGAAAGAGAACACAGGCAAGCAGACAGTTTGGCTCGTGAGTGTTTATGGGAAGGCCCCAGTGGAGGGAGGTGGGTCAGGAGGTAATATTAAGGCCTGAAATCCTGATTATAATCTAGGTAATGAGTACTCCAGTTTCTCACAGAATTGGACATGCACAAGAGGCTAGCATAACTAAATGGAAATGGTATATTCAAAATAGATCTAAAGAAGGCAAAATGAACTGTTCCTTGGGTAGTAACTGGAGAGATAGCAAGGGGAAAAGTACCAGTCCAAATTGAGCAAATAGATTATACTGGACCTCTACCCCAGCATAAAGGATGCAAATTTATATGTACTTGTGTTGACACCTATTCAGGTGTACTAATGGCTTGTCCCTATAAGAATGTGAACCAGAAAAACATCTGTAAAACTCTAGATATCAGAATCTATATTATGGAACCCCAATGCAGATCCAAAGTGACAATGGGTCACATTTCAAAGGTAATGAAAAGAAGAGATATTGTGTATTAAACAACATAGATTGGATATATCATATTCCATATTATCCACAAGCATCTGGGTTACATCTAGGTTAATTGAAAGAATGAATGGATTATTGAAAGAACATTTAAGGAAGTTAAGTTTTAATAATTCTTATCAACATTGGAAAGATAGTTTGTTCATGGCTATGCATAATTTGAATAAAAATTGATCATTAGTAGGAAGCACACCTCTAGTCTGAATGATGACCCCAAATAGGCAAATTAGAAAAACAGCAAACACATAAGATCGCAAATACTGAGTATAGGACTGTGAAGCCAGATGTCCCAGCACCATATCCAGGGACACCTAGTTCAGCAGGATATGATTTACATTATTTAGAGGACATTAGGTTGGATAAAAAAGAAATAAGAAAAATATGTACTGGAACATATATGAGAATCCCCCAAAATCATTTCAGACTGATATTATCTAAATCTAGATCAGTAGCTTGAGGAATACATGTATTAGTTTGAGTGATAGATTCTAATTATCAAAAAGAAATTATGATAACATTGCAAAATTTAGGTGAATCCATACAGTATTATAAAAATGACAAAATAGTTCAAGTGATTATTATTCCATGTGAAACAATACCCCATGCCGAAACTGACCCTCCTTATGAAATAACAAGTAAGGAACTGAAAGATTGGGTTTGATTGAGAGAATAAAATTGGAAGCTAACGTATGGATAAAATGGAAGCCGGACAATGTTCCAAAGGCTGCTGAAATTATAGCATGCAGGAAAGATAATACCATAACTGCTGTTTATTCAGGAGAAGATGATTACCAAATTGTACCCTTAACTCACATATTCTACCATGAATGAGATTATGACAGTGGGTTTATGGACTACAGAAGCACAGCTGAGCCTGTATTTATCCTGCTTCTAATTACTGTCTTCTTGTTTCTTTTTGGTTTTTGGTCTGTTAAACTTGTTTGCTAGATTTGTTTTCTGCAGGTTTAGTACCCTCTACCTGCAGATGCCTGATTGCTTAAACCAGATGTCATCCCCTGTCCATGACTATGATGTGTCACCCCTAGACCTGGCATCTAGCAAGTTCCAGATGCCAGCTAAAAAACTGACCCCTCAAACGGGACCTACTGGGGCAGGGACAGCTCTATATCCTATCTCAGTAGGAAGTAATTATGAAAGAAAAGACCTTCACCCATTACCCCAAGATTTTGTGTCCCATTTGTTCAAAGGGAGAATGATGGGGTGCTTGTGCTCAAGTCCCACCCTAAGATACTGCTTTATGTGCTCATTTTGTGTGATCCTTGTTATATTGTTGTAAAGTTCTGTTGACACCAGTTGTCTATGGTATTGTTTTATATGCTTATTTTCTGTTATCCCTGTTAAAGTTTTGTTTATACTAGTTGCCCCACAAACCTATGTTATGAATATCAAAGATCGTGGGGCCAAGTGTGATGGTAATTTAAATGAGAAGATCTTTCCCATTCATCAATAGGCCTATGTGACCTCCTTAAATCACATGGAAGCATAAGTCACATGTGATGGGTGGAACAGGAAGTGGGGAGCAGAACTGAGAGGAAATGACTGAGAGCAGTTAGGGTGCAGAGAGAGAAGACACAGGCAAGCAGACAGCTAAGCTCCTGAATGTTTGTTTGTTTACGAGAAGGCCTCTGCAGAAGGGTAGGGGAGGCTTGGGAATGGCTTTGTCCCCTGCAGTGCTAATGTGTATTGATTTCTTGGCTACTATGATGAATTTGGCTTTCTGGTTTTGAGATCTGACTTTCTGATATCTGAATAAATGTTTTCCTTCTGCCTTCTGTGTGAAAAGTCTGTTATACTTTGTGATTGAGAACTATGCTGGAATATTCATAATCACCACAAGTGCTGTGAATATCATCTTGATGATACATATATACAATATAAACTGTGTAAAATGGATATTAAAAGGATTAGATAAAGATGAAATAAACAATACTTTAAAAATATTTTTTATTTATGTTACAAAAAAAAATTTTACTCTTGAAAGCAATGACATAAAATGTTTCACTACTTTAGAAAGTTTTCCATGTATGTCCTGGGGGAGAGAATAGATTTGCAGATAATAAATGTTTGGTAATAATTATTCAGTGAATTTGATCAATGTAGCTAGTGAACTGCGAGAATTTCTGTTTTAAAGATATTTTTATTATCTGAATTTCAACTCAATAAGTTTTCAATATAAATCCATTCCTTTTTCTTGAAATGATTCTGTTTAATAGATAGTACCATGACTAAATTTCTTATTCATGTTTCAATATTTTACTTGTATTTTTGCATGTGTGAGGAAGAAAAAACAGGCCAAATTGGCTGGACTACAGAACTACAGAAGGAGACTAATAAAGTTGGAAATGTAGGTTCAGTTCAGGTTGTGAAGGGCTTTAAATGCGAAACAGGGAATTTTATATTTGATCCTAGAATCAACAGAGAACAACTGCAGTTTTACTGAGTGGAAGAGTGACACACAGTCAGACCTGCCCTTTAAGAAAATCACTTTGGTAGGTACGTGAAAAATGAATTGAAATGGGGAAAGACTTGAGGCAGGGAAACCAATTAAGAAATTATTTTAATAGATCAGAGAATGAGAGTGTGAACTGCAATCATGGTTATGTGAGTAGAAAGAAGGGTACAAATAAAAAAGATGTAGGTGTAAAAATGACAATATTTGGCAACTGTTGACTATGCAGAGTAAATGAAAGTCAGGAATTGAGTATTATAGAGGATTGTGAACTTAGATAACTTTAAAAATGATGATGTCTTTGATAGAAATAGTGAAGTTTGGAAAAAGAGTGGGTTGGGGGGAAATAATTTATTGAGATCTATCATACAGATTGCATACATACTAGTTCATCCTACACAATTTGCTTTGTCCCACTCAAAATAAAAAGGAGAGTGGCAGGGTTCTTACCAGTTATAACTCTATAATGTATAAACAAATAGTGTGATCTTGGGGAGAGGAGGTGAGTGTTTTAGGAAAGAAAAATTTTTCAATGATCTCCATGGAGCTGCTGCTGTAGATGCCTAGGTTGGGGTTTGAGAATAAGCATACTACCCAGTGTATCTCAGATAGCTGCTCATGGTGAAGCAAGAAAATGTTAGAACTATAATGGGTAAAGGGTGTATAATATCTATATAGAAGACAACTTCCTAATTGGTTATTGTGAGAGAGTGGGATGTGAATCATCTTCTGACACTGATCACACACCCTATGAGGGTCATACCACAGCCCTTTTGAGGTTATGCTGTTCTCTCTACCCTACCCCTATTTAAGCTATGGTCCCCATTACGTGGACTATAACTGGCCTCTCTGCTTCCAGTTTCTCTATTTTTCATGCTATCCTCCACAAAGCTCCCAAATAGATATTCCTAAAATGGTGATCTAACCACACTGCTTCCCTAGTCAAAAATCTTCAGTGGCATCCTATTGTCACTAGTAAAAAACCCCAAATCCCCAACTTAGCATTTAGGGTTTTGCATAACATATTTTTCACCTTTCCAATCTTATTTTGTTTTTGATCCAGGCCCTACAGTCATTATACTGGGAAGCAAGCCCTTTAGAAAAGAGATTTGACATCCCCATCAACGGCTGACCAACTGCCACTTACAGGGGAGACTAGGTAAACAAATAAGACACACTGAAGGAGACAGGATGAAAAATGAGCCAGGTAAATCAAACCATTGGTATCATTATGGTTGGGCAGCTAGGTGGTGCAGTGGATAGAGCACCAGTGCAGGAGTCAAAAGGACCTGAGTTCAAATCTCACCTCAGGCATTTGACATTCACTAGCTATGTGACCTTGGGCAAGTCACTTAACCCCAACTGCCTCATCCTGGGTCATCTTCAGTCATCCTGATGAATATCTGGTCACTGGATTCAGATGGCTCTGGAGGAGAAAGTGAGGCTGGTGACCTGCACAGCCCTCCCTCACTCAAAAAACAAAGTCAAATGCAAGTCATGCCATCATTTCTCTGATGGCATGATCTTACTCGGGCAATGAAGGATGAACACACACACACACATCATTATGGTTATCATCTTACCTCAAACTTCAATGGGAATTGCCTAGGACCTTCATCCAAGAGCTTTAGAGAAAGCAGGGTCTTGAGTAAACTCCTAGCCTCTGAACTTAGTCATTTCCCTTAGTGACCACTAAATGGTAAATAGTGTGAGACTGCTAGTTGAGACTATTTGTGGTTAAGGAACCAAAGGAAATTGGTAAGAATCAAACCTGTGTCCTCATTAGCTTTATGCTGGAAAGAGAAGTGTATACTCTCTCAGCTTTTAATTGCCTTTTTTAGTAAGTTACTCATGGAAATCTCTGATTATAAGGTAATTATGACATAATCATAACAAGGGTTTTGTTATTATTTTTTTAATTTCAATGAAAGGAAAGATGTAAGGTGGAGAAAATATTTATAAATTGAAAAAATAATTAAAAATAAATACATAAAAGAAGTCAATGTTGTATATAAGATACTTGGCTTAATGGGAAACATTAAAAAGGACAAATATAGCTAAAAGAAAAAGATTAAGAAGTATATGTGTTATTCATAAAGGTTTTTAGGATATTAAAGATTTTAGGGGGTATATTGTTTGGTTTTTTTATCTAGAACTTTATTCATTATACTGACAAAAAACTGACAAAAATGATAGAGCAATCAGACATTGGATATAAACATAATTTGACACAATCATTTTAAAAGCAAACAGACAATATGTAATAAGAATCATAAAACTGACATATGGGGAATAAATTCCAAGAACTTCACTAAAAAGAAAAAAATCTACATAAATATTTACAGTTACATTACGTGTAAGTAATTAGAAACAAAAGAAATGTTTGGTGACGGAAAAGGAGTCAAATCAACTACATTGTAATGGGTGATTTCATTGAGCTCCCAAAGACAATAACATCATTTAAGGGAATTTGTAAATCTCAATAAATTGATTAACAAGTATTTATCAAGTATTTACTATGTGTCAGGTACCATGTCTGGAAATTCAAGTATAAAGAATGAAATTATTCCTACTCACAAAAGGCTTATATATTAGTAGGGGAATCTTTTGTTGCTCATGATAAGCATAAGCAAAAAGATTTTCATAAACATAACTTCAACTTACACAATAACATCTGCTATAGAGGATGACGAGGTAGAAAATCCTATGAAGAATTTGGCAAAACCCTCCAAACCAAGTCAACAAGTACTAACTAGGTAACAAAAAATGAAAATGACTGTGTCTTAAGTAGAAAATAATTAGTAACTAGCAGTAGTCAGTCCTTTCCAAAAGACCTGTGTACAATAAGGCTGTTAACCAGTTACGGTAAAGGTTAAAATCAATATCAAATAAGAAAAAAACAACCAAGATAAGGAGACAAAGCACACAGTTTTAATAGCTTAAACTCAAACTATTCAAATAAATCAACAATGCTGAAGAAAGGGAAATGGATAATTACATTAATCTAGATTATCACAATTTCCTATAAAATTTAAATGAAATAAATGAAATTTAAAAGAAAGATTTAAAGAGCCTAGATCTCCTTGCCAAGCAGAAAAATATGGCAACCAAAGGGAATAGTGATTTAGAACACAAACCTATTTGTAAAAATTACCATGAACATGCCAGAAGATTACAGATTTTGCTTATAAATCAAAAAAAAAGTGCAAGTATAATAAACACGTACAGAAAACAGGGCAAGAGATTCAAATTAAGCCATATTATCACAAGAAAATTAGTAGACAAATCTTACAAGGAGCAACAATAAGATAGAAAATGGAGCAGATTTATCATCATACTTGTAACAATCTAGAATGGAATCACTAAATTTGGACTGTAACCAGTTTCTGATTAGGATGCAAAAAAGATGTTTAATAGCAATCATCAAAACTACTTGGTGCTGGCTAAGAAACAGAATGCTGGAACAGTGGAATAGTTTAGGTACAGAAGACATAGCAGTCAATGACTATAGTAATCTACTGTTTGATAAACCCAAAGATCTCAGCTTCTGGGATAAGAATTCACTCTTTGACAAAAACGGATGGGAAAACTGGAAAACAGTGTGGCAGAAACGGGGCATAGACCAACATCCGACCCTGTATGCCAAAATAAGGAAGATCAAAGCATAGAACTAGAGGAAGACAGAAAGGTCAAGGCTCCTATGTTCAAAGTCTCCAAGAAGAATATGAAATGGTCTCAGGCCAGGGAAGAGCTCAAAAGGGATTTTGAAAATCAACTAAGAGAAGTAGAGGAGAATCTGGGAAGATAAATGAGAACGATGCAAGAAAATCATGAAAAATAATTCAACAGCTTGCTAAAGGAGATCCAAAAAAATACTGAAGAAAATAACACCTTAAAAAATAGACTAACACAAATGGTAAGAGGTCCAAAAAGCCAATGAGGAGAATGCCTTTAAAAGCGGTAATGGCCAAATGGAAAAGGAGGTCCAAAAGCTCACAGAAGAAAAAAATTCTTTAAAAATCAGAATAGAGGAAATGAAAGCTAATGACTTTATGAGAAGTTAAGAAACAATGAAACAAAACCAAAAGAATGAAAAAAATAATAGAAGACAGTGTGTTAGGATGGTTAGAGGGAATATATGTGTATGTGTATATGTGTATGTATGTGTGTGTATATTATATATGTATGTGTGTATATATTTATGTAAATATGTATGTATATATGTGTATATATAGAGAGACGGACGGACAGAAAAAGAGATGGAAGAGAGGGGAGGAGAGGCACAAGGTGAGTTGAATATGAAGGGAAGATACCTAAAAAATAAAATTAAGTGTTGAGAGGAATGTACTGAGAGAAAGCGAAAGGGAGAGGTAGAATGTAATAAAGCATCTCACATAAAAGAGGCAAGAAAGAGCTTTTACAATGGAAGGGAAGAAAGGGGAAGTGAGAGAAAATCAGTAAGCCTTTATCTCATTGGATTTAGATTAAGGAGGGAATAATACACATTCAACTGGCTATGGAATCTATCTGAAGGAAGGCAGGGGGAAGAGGATAGGAGAGATAGGATAATAGAAGGGATGGCAGATCAGGGCAAGGGCTTCTGATTATAGAAGCAAACACTATTTTGGCAGGACAGGTCAAGGGAGAGAATGAAATAAATAGAGGACAGGACAGGATAGAGGGAAATGTGGTTAGTCTTTTGCAACATGACTATTATAGAAGTGTTTTGCATGGCTTTACATGTGTGACCTATATCAAACTGCTTGCTTTCTCAATGGAGGTGGATGGGGAGAGAGAAAGGGAGAGAATGTATAATTCAAAGCTTATAGAAGGGAGGGGAAAATTAGGGAAAGGAGTGTTTGGGGTGCACATTGTCCTGGGGTGAGGGAAGGAGAGAAATGGGAAGAAAATTTGGAATTCAAAATCTTGTGGAGGTGGATGTTGAAAACTGAAAATAAATCATATTTTAAAAAATTACATATGTAGAGCCTATATCAGATTGTATATTGTCTTGGGGAAAGTGGAGGGGAGGGAGGTGGAGAAAATGTAAAACTTATGGAAATGAATGTTGGAAACTAAAAGTAAAATAAGTTAGGAAAGCTGGGAAGAGCAACTGGACCAGACGAAGTATTTACTAAGGAAATCCATTTCTGAAAGCAGTGATGGTTTTACAAAACAGCTCAAGGAGGAATAAACACCACCTACTCTCTTACATCAAGGGTAAAAAAAAAAATGGGACAATGTTTGCTTCCATACTGCAATGGATATGTGATCTTATCAATCTGGGAAATCCTTCTAATGATACAAATTGCCACCTGTGTAATTTCATAGCCTATGCTGCTTTTGGTTGCCATGTCTATAAACCCCCTATAGGAAAGTACATCCAATGTGCTAGTGGGTTTTCTTCTAAGTCTCTGAATAGTATGTGGGTACCAATGGAACCCAAGGACTGTCCAACAGTTATCACATGTTTTTACTACATGATTACTTTTCATCTTTTCTATTCTTACATTCCTTAGATTTTTTTAAAGTCTTTTCCTGAAGAAGTTCTTCATTGTCAATATGCTATGGGCTTTTTAATGCTACATTATTCATTCGTGTAACTAGTTATTGCTCTTTGGGTGGCCTGTAATTTTTAATTCTCTCTTAACCATTTTGTGTGGCAGACCTCTAACAGTCTGATGAAACCTAAGGGCCCTTTCTCAGAATACTATTTTCTAACTGAATAAAATGCAAAGGATTGCAAAGAAAATCAATCAAATTGAAATAGTTATCAAAACACTAAAAAAAAAACTTCCTAGATCTCAGGTTAAAAACTGATGCTCTAAAGATTGTGGTATACTTTGCAGCTAAAAGGCCTTACTGAAAGAATATTGATGTTTAAAATATGGATCATTTGGGGTTTACTTGGCAAAGATACTGGAGTGGTTTGCCATTTCTTTCTTCAGTTTATTTTACAAATGCAGAAGAGTGGAGTGACTTGTTCAGGGTGACTTATAACTACTAAGTGTCTGAGGCCAGATTTGAACTAAGAAGATGAGTCTTCCTGACTCCATGCCTGGCACCCTATTGCACCACCTTGCTACTCTTAAAAGTACTATTCAATTTCATAAATTGCAATACATCCAACTCTATTCCATTCTGGGAAGGTCAATGTCTTTCCAAAATAGATGTGCTGACGGATTCTGTGGGCTGTCCACTTTATTGTCCTGGTTGATACATCAGATATTCTTCAGATATTTATCTATGTGGATAATGAGATTCAGCAGTTGAGAAATTATTGTTCTCATTTAGGAAGCTTTGAAATATTTTAAAGCTTAATGTAATCAGCATAATGTCATTCACAAAAAGGAGCACCAGAAAACTCCCTTTCTCTTCCATTTGTATTTTGATATCTTTTATGAAAGAAGCAAACTTTGATTACTATGTGGTCATTCAGTAAGGTTATTTCTGTTTTAATTTTTCCAGGAATCTTCTATGATCTGAATATTCAATGAAAATGTGTTACTAAATATCTTTAAGTCTCTTGGAAGCTCCTGAATATTTAAAAATATCAATAAAAGTGATATGTTACATTCTTTATAACTTGCATTTAATTGTGGTATTGTAAAGAAGTAGTCTGCTGACAACTACTACTAGTTAAAGCTTACCTACCCCTTTCATTAAGACTAGCCTCTTTGCTGTGAACTGATCTAACCATTCTGAAAAGTAATTTGAAACTATGCACAAAGGGCTATAAAACTGTGCATACCCTTTGATCCAGCAATACTGCTGGTAGGTCTATATACCCAAAATATTAAAAACAAAGGAAAAGGACTTACCTGTACAAAAATATTTATAGCAATTCTTTTTGTAGTGGCTAAGAATTGGAAATCAAGGGGATGACCATCAATTAGGGAATGGTTAAAAAAGTTGTGATATATGACTGTGATGGAATAGTATTGTGTTATAAGAAATGACAAGCAGGATGATTTCAGAAAAACCTGAACTTACATGAACTAATGCAAAGTGAAGTGAGCAGAACCAGGAGAATGTTGTACACAGTAAAAACAATATCATTCAATGAAGAACCATGAAGGGCTCAGCTATTCTCAACAATACAGTAATACAAGATAATCCCAAAGGACTCATTGATGAAACATACTATCTGCCTCCAGAGAAAGAACTGATATTATTTGAGTACAGATGGAAGCATGCTGTTTTTCACTTTCATTCTTTTTCTTTCAAGTCTTCTTGTACATAATAACTAATATAGAAATGTTTTACATGATTACACAGGGATAACCTGTATCTGACTGCTTACCATCTCAGGGAAGGGAGAAGGAAATGGGAAGGGGAAAGACAGGAAGGAAGGGATAGAAGTTGGAATTCAAAACTTAAAAAAGGTTATAAATTATCTTAATATGTAATTGGGGGAAATTTTAATATATTTTTAAAAAATAATGGCCTCTGTAGAGATGTGAAAATAGGCAGGCATATGGACTGACAGTAACTGATATTTTTGGAATGGCTTTTTTCAGAAGTAGCAAGATTTTTGTAATTTCCTACCACCATTTAGTATTCTCCTTTCAAATATCTTAAGATTTAATCTTTCAACACTTCAAACTACATGCCATTCACTACATGTCAACCCTTTGTAGACTTGGTCTTCCCTCCTGCTCTTCCATTCTCCTCTATTTCTGTGGGGTATAATTTCAATTGCAACGATACATGAAAGACTGTGATTTAAGAGTACAAATGTGGTCACTCCACTGTCAACAGACAAAGTCATTCATTTTGACAATCTTGACATATCTTTTCCATTTTCATCTATTTCTTGTCCTTCCCATTTCACTCCAAATGTTCTCTGGATGATCCAGCTTGGTTTCTCATCAAGTTTTTCTGCAAACCTGTTTTGCCCTCCATAGCTTCATGTTGTATGAAGCAGTAACATTTTACAAAAAAAAAAAATTTACATAGTAAATTGAGGTTGCTATATCTCACTTCCTGGTAAAATGATGACATGTTTACTGGCTCACATGGGTTTGTGTGCTCTTTTGATTTCCACATTGTGATGACTACTTTAAATTTCCTAAGTCCTTAGCAAATGGTGGCAACATGTGTTAATGCCTGCTTTTTTTTTAATCATTGTTTTTCCAATTCTCATTATTAACAGCTTGTTAAAACAGGTCAACTAATAGTTGTTTTAGTTGCAGATAACATCATTTTGATATCTTCTCTTAATTTGGCGTCCATGTTAGGTTTTGCTCTAACAAGTTAATATTTTGATTATACACACAGAGATGATTTGAAAATGACTCCCACAGTAGTAAAGTTAATCATTTCCTATATATTAGGATAATAAATCCATTCCATTTTTATGGTGTCATTTTGTACTCACCATGTCTGGCACTTCCTGTTGCTTATTCAAGTAAGTATACCAGATATAACAGTGAGGTTTCTGCGTGGATTAAAAGCATTTTCTCTTTTTTATCATTCCTAAGCCATATTTTTCACCATATTTTTCCCCTCTTTGGCTATTCTCCTCTAAGCCAGAGATGTCAAGCATGTGGCCTGGCCCACAATACTCCTAACTAAGTAGGCTCAAACCAGATTAAAATGTAACTGAGAAATATTTATAAATACATAAAAATATAAAATATTTATAAAATAAAAATATAATAAACAAAGATAACATTACATTTTTAAACTAAATCAACATGCATAAAGATTCAGATTAGTGAAGGGTTTGACACCACTATTCTAGGCCAACTTTTTCACTGAAGTAAAAAAAAAAATTATCAATACTTACAATCATAACAATGACAATAGCTCATTTTTACATAGTTCTTTAAAGTTCATGCATTATTTTAGATAACTTCATGACCATGCTATGAGACAGGTGTTACCAACATTAATATATTTATTTTAAAAATAAGAAAACTGCGAATCAGTGAGGTTAAGTATTTTGTCTATGATCATACTAAGAGGCAATATTTGAACTGAGGTCCTCTTGACTCGAAGTCATACAGGATAAATAGGAAATAATCAAGACAGGAAAGGCAATGGAATTAAGAGGGAAGGTAGAAGGTAAAATTTTAGTTGGATCTTTTTTATGGGAGATTTTTAATACTTTATTTTTTGACAGCTTTTTTTAATTTAGTATTTAATTTCCCCTCAATCACATGTAAAAACAATTTTCAACATTCATTTTTAAAACTTTTGAGTTCCAAATTCTCCCCACCCCCCACAATGAGAAGGCAAGCAATTCCACATAAGTTACATGTGTACTCATGCAAAACATTTCCAACTTAGTCATATTGTGAAGGAAAACAAGCTAAAAAAAACCCTCAAGAAAAATAAAGTTAAAAAAGTGTTTCAATCTATATTCAGATGATATCAGTTCTTTCTTTGGGGATGGATAGCACTTTACATCATAAGTCCTTCAGAGTTGTCTTGAGTCCTTATATAGCTAAGAATAGCTAAGTCATTCACAGTTGATTATCTTACAATATACTGTTCTTTTTTCACAGTATATTTCACTTTGCATCAGCTCATGTTAAGCCTTTCCAGGTTTTTCTTAGAGCATCTTGATCATCAGTTCTCATAGCACAATAGCATTCCACATAGCACTTTGCTCAGCCATTCCCTAATTGATAGACATCCTTTCCAATTCTTTGCCACCAGAAAAGAGCTACTATATTTTTTTTTACACATAGATCCTTTTCCTTTTTGGTTTTATCTCTTTTGGGACATAGACCTAGTACTGTTATTGATAGGTCAAGGGGTTGTATAGCCCTTTGGACATAGTTCCAAATTGTTCTATAGAATGGCTTAGTTCGCAATTCCATTAGTATCTCATTTTAGCCACCTCCCCTCCAACATTGATCATTTTCCTTTTCTGCCCTATTAGCCAATTTAATAGGTATGAGGTAATACCTCTGAATTATTTTAATTTACGTTTTTCCAATCAATAGTACTACATCCGAAAAATGTTCACATCTTTTGATCATTGATCAACTAGGGAATAGCTCTTATTTTTATGAATTTGACTCAGTTCTCTAAATGTCTGAGAAAAAAGGCCTTTATTAAGCAAACCTGCTCCAAAATTTTTTCAATTATTGTAGCTAACTGTATTTTCCTCCGTCCTATTCTCCCATCCCCAGTTTATTCTATTCTCTCACTCCTTTCACTCTGTCACTCCTCAAAATTGTTTTGTTTCTGATTACTCCCTCCCCCAATCTGCCCTCCCTTCTATCAATCCCCGCCACACATCTTCTCTTATCAGCTTTCCCTCCTACTTTCCTATAAGATAAATTTGTACACCCAATTGAGTGTGTATGTTATTCCTTCTTTGAGCCAATTATGATGAGAGTAAGGTTCACTTGGCTCTCCCTCTCCTCCCCCTCCACAATTAAAGGTGTTTCTTTCCTCTTTTATTGAGATAATTTACCCTATTCTACTCCCTTTCCCTTTCTCCTGTTCCTCTTTCACCCTTTAATTGTAATTTTAGATACCATCCCTTCATATTCAACTTACACCTGTGCCCTCTTTACACACACACACACACACACACACACACACACACACACACACACACACTCCTAACTGCCCTAAAAATGAGAATGCTCTTATGAGTTACAAGTATCATCTTTCCATGTAGGAATGTAAGCTCTTTAACTTTATTAAGTGCCTTATGATTTCCCTTTCCTGTTTACTTTCTATGCTTCTCTTGAGTTTTATATTTGAAAATCAAATTTTCTAGTCAGTTCTGGTCATCAAGAAGGCTTGAAAAGTCCTTTATTTCACTGAAAATCCATTTTTTCCCCTGAAGGATTATACTCAATTTCCTTCAGTAGGTGATTCTTCATTGTAATACTAGCTCTTTTGCCCCCTAGAATATCATATTCCAAGCCCACCAATCCTTTAATGTAGAAGTTGCTAAATCTTGGGTTATTTTGACTGTGGCTCCATGGTACTTGAACTGTTTCTTTCTGGCTGTTTGCAATATTTTCTGTTTCACCTGGGAGCTCTGGGATATTGCTGTAATACTCCTTATAGTTTTCATTTTGGGATCTCTTTTAGGAGGTGACTGGTGAATTCTTCCAATTTCCACTTTGCCCTCTGGTTCTAGAATATCAGGGCAGTTTTCCTTGATAATTTCTTGAAAGATGATGTCGAGGTTCTTTTTTTGATCATGGCTTTCAGGTAGTCCAATAATTTTTACATTATCTCTTCTGGATCTCATTTCCAGGTCTGTTGTTTTTCCAATGAGATAGTTCACATCGTGTTCTATTTTTTCACTCTTTTGGTTTTGTTTTATTTTTTCTTGATTTTTCATAAAGTCATTAGCTTCCATTTGCTCCATTATAATTTTGACAGAATTAACTTCCTCAGTGATTCTTTATATCTCCTTTTCCATTTGGCCAGTTCTATTCTTTAAAAGGATTTTTTTTCTTCAGTGAACTTTTGTGCCTCTTTTTCCATTTGGCCAGTTCTGCTTTTTAAGGCATTCTTCTCCTCATTGGCTTTTTGGACCTCTTTCACCAATTGGCCTAGTCTGTTTTTAAAAGTGTTAATTTCTTCAGTATTATTTTTGTGTGTCTCCTTTATGAAGCTGTTGACTCATTTTTCATGATTTTCTTGTATCACTCTGATTTTTCTTTCCAATCTTTCCTCTACCTCTCTTACTTGATTTTCAAAATCCTTTTTGAGCTCTTCCATGGCCTGAGAACAATTCATATTTTTCTTGGAGGCTTTGACTTTGCTATCTTTTTCTGAGTATGTGTTTTGATGTTCCTTGTCACTATAGTAACTTTATATGGTCAGAATTTTTTCAGTTTTTTGCTCATTTTCCTAGTCTATTTTTTTTACTTTTAACTCTTTGTTAAAGTAAGACTGTGCTTCCAGGGCAGAGAACTGCACTGTCCCAAGCTTCACAGATTTTGTGCAGCGGTTTTCACAGATTCTTCTAGGAACTTCTGAGTTTTCAGTTCTTCCAAGGTGGTATGATCTAAGGAAAAATGTGTTTAGTATTCTCCTGGCCTGTGAGTGACCACAAGCACTCTTTTCTGCCCAGGAATGTGAGGAGGATCCCTGCTCTACTGAGGCTGCAAGCTCTGGTGTACTAGTGCTCCTCATTCTGGGACTGCCCCCTAGATCTGAGTACGGATAAAGCAACAGAGTCCTGCCTCAGTGGTATTGAAGAGATTCCTGTAATCTCCTTCTGACTAATTATTTGACCCCCTTACAGTGTGTGGGCTGAGAGTTCTGGAAGCAGCTGCTGCCACTACTGATTCAGTGGCTCTCAACGTCTGCTCCTGGTTTACTGAGCAGGGTATGTGCTGCTGCGGCCTGCATTGGACTGTGCTCCACTCCTACCCAGGGCAACAGACCTTTCTTGGTGACCTAAGTTGTCTTTGGCTGGAAAATTATTTCATGCCATTCTTTTGTGCATTCTGTTTCTCCAAGAACTGTTTCATGGCATTATTTAAAGGTGTTCTGAGAGGTTTGGGGGAGAGCTCAGGCAAGTACTGCCCCTTCTCTGTCACTTTGGCTCTGCCTTCTTAAATGGATCTTAAAGGAAGCCAAGGAGGTCAGTAGTCAATGTAGACAAAAAATGATGCTCTAGGTAAGAGGCAGAACCGGAGAAAATGCCTGAAGCCAAGAGATAATGTCCAGTTCATTTAAAGTGTAAGAAAAGTAAGGAAAGGTAAGAGGCATGTGGGTTATGAAGGGCATTAAATACCAAACAAAGCATTTTGTATTTGCTCAATAGGAATGGGAATAGTAATAGGAAGCTACTGGAGCTTACTGAGTAGCAGGGTGACATGACTGGGTCTGTACTTTAGTGGCTGAATGGATGAAGGATTGACGTGGGAAGAGACTTGAGACAGACAGACTCACTAGCTGGTAACTGCGGTAATCAAGGCATGGGATGATGAAGGCTTATACTAGAGTGGTGCAGTGTCAGAGGACAGAAAGGGGCACATGACTAATGTGAAAATATGTTTAATAAGAAGGGACATGTAGAGCTTTATCAGATTGCACACCATCTTGGGAAGGAGGTAGACAGAGAAAATTTAAAACTTATGGGAAGTGAATACTGAAAACTAAAAATTAATTAATTTATTAAAGAAAAATAAATGTTACAAAGGTTAAAATGAGCAGGCCTTGGGAACAGCTCAAATATGAGAAGGGAGAGAGTGAAGAATCAAGGACAACTCCTAGGTTGCAAGCCTGAGGGACTGGGAAGATGGTGATGCCCTCTACAATAACAGGGAAGGTAGGAAAGGAGAGTTTAGGGCAAAAGATAATGTGTTCTGTTTCAGAAATACAGTGTTTAAGATGTTTACTGTACACCAATTCAAAATATGTGAAAGATGATTGGAGATGCAAAACTAAGTCAGCAGAGAGACTGGGGTAGGGAAGATAGATTTAAGGATCACCAGCATATTATAAATCTGTTCTCTCAACTGAGAACGTGGAGAGTGCAAGAGACATGAAGTCTGAGGAGGGATGAAATGGTTTGGAAGAGTTGTTGTGGAGAGTGGGATAGTGAGTTTATAATGGAGGTATAGTAGGTAGCAGTGAGGGCCCAGCTGAGGTTATGTAACATAAATTTATATGGATGGGCTGTGACCTTGTGCCAGTGGAGGAAATACCGACATCAACATGGTCAGATTCCTTAAATAGAAATGGGGCCACTAAAACATATACAAGGATCCCTGAGGACCATATACTGATTTAGAAAAACATATTAACACTATCTATGTCCTACTAAATTTTTATTTTGTTAAATATTTCCCAATTACATTATAATCTGATACAAGCCTCTCAGAGTCTGCCTTAAAATACTAAGAAAAGTATTGTATCACCACTGAGTACCAAAGGACTATAAATATGGAAAGCATATATAAAATGCAAAGCAAAAATAAAATCAGAAGCAGAACAGTGTATATATATTTTAAAAATATGTGCTTGCTACTCAATGAGATCAGAAGCAAAAGAAGTAAATTATAAATTTCCAAGACTTATGTTTAAGTATATTGTAAATTATTATGGTTATGAAAAATTATGATGGTCCTAGGATCAGGTCCTACCTCTGGACATGAGTAAATCATTTAACTTCTAAATATCAGTTTCCCAGGCTTAGGTTAAATTGTGAGCATCTGAAAGCTCAATCTCCTTTGAATCCTGATAGTTCACAGCTGTGCTGAGTCATGTAGGTTTCATGCCTACTGACTCTGAGCCAATCAGGAGATGAGTCTTTGTTACATATACTGGGAGATTGATATTTTACTTTGGGGGTTCACTTATGAGAAGGATCTTGTGATTGCCTGGTCAAGACTCTGAGTGGCCATATGTTCAGAATCCCTTACTGCTCAGATGTAAATGTTCTCTCAATCTAGGGAATGTATGCAAAGTGTATAGTAATATTGCTTTGATTCAACCTGTCTGTTGGTCTTTATTTCTCTGCTTATATTTTCTCTGTTTGTTGAATGTAATTAAAAAAGATTATTGACCCCTTAAACAGCTATCTCTCCTAGTAAAGCAGATCTAAGAACCTGCACTAGCAGCCATCCTGGGTATGCCAGTGTGGCTGCTGTTACAACTGCCCATCTGTATCAGTTGAGTTTCCACATCAAGAGTTTCTTGCTAATAAAATGATTGATTCTGATAAATAACTAACTAACTTAAGCATTTATCTGTGACTAAAATTGGCCATGGTGGGAGCAGCAGTCAATGGAATTTAAAGACAGTGGTAGGGGACAGAAACCTGCAGAATGTCAGCACAAGAGCAGAAAGACAGGGAAGAAGAGACAGAAGAGTTGTACTGGTTGGTAGCTGTGGGAAATTCAAACACCTGCACGATATCTAAAAGGCATCAGTACACTTAATGAAACTACAGATGGTAAAATTTAGCAATTAGGGTGGTAGTAAGCATATGGTTTTCTAACACCACAAAGTAAAACAGAGTACTACCATACCTTACACAGCAGTGTGTACTGATAGAGCATAACAGAGCAAAGAATATACTAAATATATTGTAGAATCTAACCTATAATACAGATTCCAATCGTCCAGTGAATAGCAAAGAGTATTACTAGCTATAAGAAATTTTTTTCAATCTTAAAAGAGAAATTGGAAACCTTTACACAATTTTAAAAGGTGAAACAAAGAAAAATTTTGCTGGGCTGATACAATAAAAATAATGCTGGTTTTGGAATCAGATGATGTGTGTTTAAATGCCAGCTCCACTACTTACTATTAATGTTACCATGGGCAAGTCAGTCGACTTCCCTAAGTCTCAGTTTCCTCAGTGGTAAAATGAGAGAGGTGTACTAGATGGTATCTTCTTCCAGCTATCTATTAGTCTATCAAGGTTCAGAATAGGTAGCTATTAGCATTATTTGCAAATTTTGAGAAATCTAAAGCTATGTCACCATTATATACAACGTATCCAATCATGTTCTGTGGTATGTTCCCAGTTGAAAACTGAAAAAAAGTGACCCTCTATTGCATAATGTTTATTTAAAATGGTTAAATACTTTTACAAATACTTATAAACTAAGCTATATAAAATTTGGGCAAAGTGACTTTGGTATTTCAAATTATACAAGGCATCAAAAAATGATTGGGACTAGACCCCAGGTAAGGAAACTCACCCTATCAATGGCAGATGGCACCTTTTCTGCAGTAAGGGGTTAAGTGAATTTCCCAGGGACCCACAGTCAGCATGTGTCAGAGGTGGTACTTGAATGTGGGCTTTCCTGGTTCTGAAGATGGCTCTCCATCCATTACATCACACTGCCTCTTATGTGATCAGCAGGATTATTAGACATACTTGGTGGAAAATGAACAAAGAAAATATAATGCTAAAGGAAAATCTTCCAGCCTTTTCAGAAAATTCATTTCTAAGCACTATCAACTTCCTGAATAATTTTACCATACAAATGAAAGTGAACTACTATGCTGATGCTTGCCAATCAAATTTCCACAGAATTTAAATAGAATAAGAATGGGTTGACCATACCAGTATGTACTAATACTACAGAATCCATAAAATCAAACCCTTGGTGTTTGGGACATATCATCATTCCAAAGTTTTCAACAATGACCAATAGAACATCTAGCTGTTGCTTTATGTGGGCAGACAAACCTTTTTCTGACTAGTTACATCACCTTTGGATGCTGAAGTTAACATATGCCTAGACAACTGCAGAACAAATTCTGAGGGGGTAGGATTAGTTTGAGAATTTTTTTTATCATCTTCCTGTCCCCCCAATATTACCTAATTCAACCAATGTCATTCAAAATATGGAATGTT
Source organism: Potorous gilbertii (assembly GCA_028658325.1). Taxonomy (NCBI): domain Eukaryota; kingdom Metazoa; phylum Chordata; class Mammalia; order Diprotodontia; family Potoroidae; genus Potorous; species Potorous gilbertii. The sequence goes on from CM053769.1 coordinate 451,885,691, forward strand.
ATTAAAAGAGTGAATTTCATGAGAAAGTTGCTCCATCAGGAAGATACTATGCAAGACTTTCAATCTTGTAACATTAAAGATACATTTTTAAATGTTGCTTGTGCCTGGAATTCTGTTGAAAGTCAAATATTAAGGAAAGCTTGGAGAAAATTGCAGACTGGTTTCATGTCAGCAGAAATGTCTTCTTCTATGATGATAAATTTGTAGGCTCTGGAATAAGTTTTCCCCCAAATATCCTAGTACAGATTTTTGATCTGGTTAGGGATATTTCTCCTTCACATACTATGAGTTTAGCACAAATGTGACAGAAGGAAACGTGGTCCAGTATGATACTGAAGGAGAAATGAAAGTTTATACATTCAGTGATGCTAATATGTCAGAAGACATTGATGTCAATCATGAAGAATAAGATGATTTTCTGGAAGGAGAGAAAACAACTTGAGAAAGATTGCTTGGGCCTTTGATGAGTACATTAATTTTGGAGTCATTTTGTACTGCTCCAGGGGGCATGCAGCTTTATGAGAAAGGCAAATAACTAAAAAGTTAAGCTAACATCAGGAACTTCTTTATGACAGCAACCTTCAGAGCCAACGCTGGGTCTGAACATCTTGTTCTCACTTGCACTACCTACTTCATACAGTTATTGTGGGGAAAATTTTCTGTAAATATTAAAATCTTACATAAATGAGAATTATTATTTTATTTGTTCTCCCAAATTTTAACTCATTTTATAGAATCCTGTGAGGTAATTACTACAAATAAAATTATCCCTATTTACAATTGGAAAAACTTGTTAAATGACTTGCCCAAAAGTCTCAAATGGGATTTGAATCTAGGTCTCTCCTAATTTTAAACATTTTCTTTCTACCACACCCATGCACCTACTCACACACCCTCACAGCTGACTTCTAACACCCAGTTGTTCCTTCCATATCATTGGTTGGTGTGTTTATCCCTTTATTAATACTCCTGCACACAGGATCCTACAGTCTTGTTTAACAAAAGCAATCCTTGGGCAATGGACATTACAGCAAAGGAAGAAGGAAAAAAAGAAAAGTAGATCATGCCTAATATACTCCACTGGTTCTCCTTCTCTTGATTTCTAACCTGTAACAAATGCAATTTTTTATTGCTCTTAGACTGTTTTAGATTTAGTTAAATGACTACAAGATGCTTTTTCAATGATCCCATTCACATAGTAGGTAAAAAGCTGAATGGTACCTGAATCCTTCTGAAATTCCTTAGGATAAGAAATTGAGTGTGTTCGGGAAGGGCAAAGAAACTTTAATATTATCCTAATCAATATGTAAATTAGGATGAGAGTTTTGTTGGGGAGGTTCCAATAAAATTAGTGAACACTGATTTTCACAATGGGTTTGAAATTTTTCAGAATTCCTTTAATGTTTTTGTACAATGTTGGCCAAAATATCCCAAAGTTAGCATCTTGTACTGAAATTAAAAAAAGGAAAACCAACTGGTCTAGTAACAGGTTTCCTGAGAAAGGACCTATGTAAATGCACTGTGTTCCAAAGTGAGTATCAATAAGAATAGTAGCTTTAAACTGGAAGAATATCTATAGATATTCTAGACAAATCTAGAGACAGAAAAGCCTCGGGGCCCATTTCAACTCAAGTTCCAATTTTTCAAAGAAGGAAATGGGCCAAGAGAGGTTAACTGTCATCTGAGGTCACAAAAGTGGTGAGTAGCAAAGGCAAGATTCAAACCCAGCTCTTCTGATTTCAAATACAGAGTTCTTATCAGTGTACAATACAGTCTCCACAAAATTGAAAATCTACATATCCTTAATTGGTACACATTGACTTTATCCATAATTTCTCAAAGACATCCTGCAGTTTCCATCTCCATGCTTTTTCTCCTCCACCCTGTTCCCTCTATTTGGGATACCTACCTATCTTTTAAGGCCCAGTTCAAATTCTACTCAATTGAAGACTCCCCTGACCTCCCCAAACACAAGTAACCTCTTCCTCTTCTGTATTCTCAAAGTACTTTGTTCTTCTCAGGTTATTTATTACTTTCCATAGTTAATGTTTAATAGAGGTATTTGTACCTTGGGACCCCATTAGGGCTATAAGCACCATTAAAAGCAGAGAGATTGCTGTGGCATAATGGACAGAGTGCCCAGTTTGAAGTCAAAGGACTTACATTTAAATGGAGACTGCTACTTAACAATGTGACCTTCGGTTAAGTAACAATGTATCTGAACCAATTTCTTTAACTAGAAAATGGAGAAAAATAATACCTTTATCATCTGACTCCAAGGGTTGTTGTGAAGAGGGGACATAATGTATATAAAGGGATTTGCAAACTCTAAAACTTTACATAAAAAATGAACTATAAGCACTATATAAATATGACTATTTTGTTTACGAGAAGTAGCATGGCATAGAGAGGTAGCCATCTTAGGAAAACCTATATTAACATCCTGCCTCTGACATACTGACTCTGTGACCCTAGGAAAGTTACTTAACCTCTAAAGTTTCTGTCTCTCTAAGACTGTAAGTTGCAGATAAAACGGCCCTCTACATTGGCAGGAGTTTCCTCATATGGGTGCTTGTTCCCAGTTACCAATAAAATCACAGATCCAAATGCTGTTTATAGATTCACCCTGCCCCCAACTATCCCTTCCAGATAATAATAATAAGTATTTGTTGAATGTCACTTGAACCCAAAGCCTAAAAACCTATTTCGAAATTGACATGTTTTGCTTAAAACTTGTGAACAATTTGACTTTCAAAACCACATACATTTAAAATTCGGAGATATTATTCCAAATAGTTGCTACTCCTTGAACTATGCCAGCCCTGGAACCTGCTTCTGTAGGTGCTACAGAAAAGGTAGTTCTCACCACTAAAGTTCTTGATACAATTAAACGGTTCAACACCGGAAACAGTTTTATCGGTGGAAATAAAGATACATTACCATCCACTTTGCCCCTGTTCCCTCGGGGCCAATGGGTCTTTCCATATGATTTACAAAGGAAACTTCCTATATGTATTATCTCCCTCTACTAGAATGTGAGCTCCTTGAGAGTAGGCATTATCGTGCTTTTCTGTTTCTTCAGCACTTAGCACAGTGTTTTGCACATAATTTAACTCATTTACATACTCACTCTGCTCTCAATAGTATCTTACATATAATATTTGCTTTGCCTCTTTAGCCAAGAACCGGAAAATCTATTTGAAAATCTATTCATTTTCCAAATCATGTACATTTAAATTTCACATATGCTTTAATTTCATTTTTGACCAATCCTGCAAGAAATAACGGGTCCTAATACTTCACTTTTCCTGGTTCTCCAGGCTCTTTCAAAAGTACTCTTTTGATATGTATACTGTGAAATGTAAAGAATGACTTTATTACGTTGTATAATGGTACTGGAATTTACTAAATCAATGCCCATATAGAGATACTTAATAAATTTATGAATATTAATATGATAAAGTTTACCTGTCCGATTTATGGATAAGGGAAGAGTTTATGACCAAACAAGAGAGAGAGAGAGGATCTTGAGAAGTAAAATGAATAATTCTGATTACATGAAATTAAATAAGTTTTGCACAAATAAAAACTAATATAGCCAAAATTAGAAGCAAAGCAAAAAACTGCAGGAAAAAAATTTACATGGAGATGTAAACTGCAGGGTGTCTTTGAGAATTTCTGCCTTGCACAGCAAAAATAATTAACAGAACAGGAAAACTTGAATCTGCAATAGCAAGTCTCATCAAAAAAAAAAAAGAGTAGGAAAACAAATATGAAGGATAACTTAGAAAAAGAGAAGCAAAAAGTAAAAGCATTGAAAGAAAATATGCTCACAATGCAAGCAAAACATATTAAACTGAAAGACAAAATAAGCAAAGATAACCTAAGTATCATAGGTCTGCCAGAAAAACACAATATGACAAAAACCCTTAACACCATAATGAAGGATAGAACAGAAGACAACTGCCCAGAAATTCTGAATGTAGAACATGAAATTCCAATTGAAAAAATTCACAGATTGCCTCCAGAAAAAAAACAAAAACCAAAATCAAAACCAAGGAAAGAAATCCTAAGACATACAGGAGTTAAATTTAACAACTAAATTCTAAAATGAGTTTTTTAAGTCATCAGGAGAAAGACCTCAGAACACAAAAGAAAGAACATTTAAATAATATAAGATTATTCTGTATCTACCAGAAAAAGTAGGGAAGGAACAGAATTTTTTTCCAAAGAACAGTGGAACTCAAGATGCAGCCCAGGGTGACCTATCCTGTAAATCTGAGCTTAATCATGCAAGGCAAAGATGGACATTCAATAACAAACAAGAATTTGAAACATTTAAGAAAGAAAACCACAATGAGGAGATTATTTGCCTTTCAAACACACCAAAAAACAGAAATGAAAGAAGACTAAATAAATGCAGGAGGCAAGCACAGCTATCAGCAACAGAGTGACAACAGAGAGATTGGTAAAGAGACAGCTGAAGAAGGAAATCTGGTAGAGGTAGCAATGGAGAGGTAAATGAGGTTTCATTATGGACAGCGCCTGGTAACAGCCTGTCTACAGATGAATCAATGTTTTTTTTTTTGTGGGACCACATTACAAAATGGAAGGGTACATAATGGGAGATTGGGGAACAGGAAGATAGAGAGAAATGAGTAACGTACTGATGTCAAACTAAGGAAGACAGAAAGAGAAGAAAGTCTGAAAAGGTAAAAGAAAGGAAAGACGCCTTTCTTTGGAGATGGGAAGAAGTTTCACTGACATATATTGCAGTGGATGAAAAGAGATGGTCGGAGAAAGGAGATGAGGACCTTAAACTGGATGAGGCCTAGTGGATTTGGTACTTGAAAAGTCTATTTGTCCTTAGAAGGGGCTGAGCTAGAACACTTGTAGGAAACTGGTCCCTAGAGGAGTGGGAAAACATGGATACAGGGAAAACATGGATACAGGAAGATTTCCAGGAAAATGATAAGAGAAAGTATAGATCAGTGGTGGGGTGCATAATCAAGACATGATGGGAGGGGGAACTACCATGAGGCAATGTCCTGATACCTACAAAATTGATATTATTCTAGAAGTGAGATACATAGGAAAAGGAAAATCCATGTGGCAAGCCTTATAGGGCAGCAGCAAAAATGCCTAGAGAGGAGAGCCTAGAATGTATACCAGTAGCCTTGATAATATAAAGACTACAGAGAAAATAGAGAGACCAGACAATTATAGGGGTCATATATCAGAATATGAGGGTCAAAAGTAAACAGAAAGAAAAGATGAATAATGAAGGGAGTGAGAATTCCTTTATGGAAAATGAAAATAAAATTTTAAACCTAAGGAACAGGATAAGGAGAGGACAGGAAGGGGGAATATCAAATTAGAAGGGACTGGGATGAGGGGAAGAGAGCCAGCAGGAACAGAACTGCTAAAAAAATTATTAAAATAACTAAAGGAACATAATACTGTGTTTGGAAAAGAAGAAAGAATTTGAAATTGAAAAGCTTGCAAAGGCAACATGGATCTAAGATCAGAAAAGGTCAAATGGGAAAAAAAGTTTCTATCAAAGTTCTCTGATATAGATTTGGTATCTAATAAAAATATACATACATATGTATAGGGATAAGTGTGTGTGTATATATATGTAGATATATATATCTACAAATAGATATATAACTAACAGCCATTCCTCAATAAATAAATGGTCAAAGGATATGAATAGTTCCCAAAAGAACTGCAAAGTATTCACAACCACATAAAATATGTTCCAAATTACTATTAAAAGAAATGTAAATCAAAACCAGACTGAGTTATCAACCTCACTCCCTGAAAATTGGCAAAAATGGCAAAAGTAACTTTTTCCTTTTTTAAATTTATTTTTAGTTTTCAATATTCATTTGTATTAAGTTTTAAATTTTCTCCCCTTCTCTCCCCCTCCCACCTCAAAATGGGATGTAATCTGATATGAGCTCACACATATGTCCTTTCAAACACATTTTCACATTAGTCATGTTGCATAGCAGAATTGTAACGAATAGGAAAAACTATAAGAAAGAAAACGAAACAAAATAAAACAAAAAAGAAAATAGTCTGCTTCACTCTGCATTCCATTTTCTTAGTTCCTTCTTGCCGGGAGCTAAGTCTCAGGAGGAACCGCCCTTACCTCCCCCACCCCAACCTCCCTGTATGCACAGACCATTGTGAAACCTGTTTTTCACCTCCCCCTCCTTCTTTCCTAACTGAGCTATAGATATAAAGGCAGCTTGTA
>CM053769.1:451892452-451944537 GCA_028658325.1 Potorous gilbertii
GAATAAAATACACACTCATTTTGGTATGAAAACCTATCTTACAATACAGGAAAGTGAGGGAGAAGGAGATAAGCAGGGGGAGGGGGATGATGGAAGGGAGGGCAATGGTAGGAGGGAGCAATTTGAAGTCAACACTTGGGGAGGGACAGGATCAAAAGAGAGAATAGAAGCAATGGGGGGCAGGATAGGATGGAGGGAAACAGAGTTAGTCTTATACAACATGACTATTATGGAAGTCATTTGCAAAACTACACAGATATGGCCTATATTGAATTGTCTACTTTCCCAAAGAGGTGGGGAGGGAGGAATGGGGAGAAGTTGGAACTCAAAGTTTTAGGAACAACTGTTGAGTATTGTTCTTGCTACTAGGAAATAAGTAATACAGGTAATGGGGAATAGAAAGTTATCTGGCCCTACAGGACAAAAGAGAAGATGGGGACAAGAGAAGGGAGGGATGATAGAAGAGAGGGCAGATTGGTGATAGGGGCAATTAGAATGCTCGGTGTACTGGGGTGAGGGGAGGGGACAAATGGGGAGATAATTTGGAAATTTCACAAAATTTTGTGAAAATGAACATAAAAAGTTAAATACATAAATTGATATTGAAATAAAAGAAAGAAAGAAAGAAAGAAAGAAAGAAAGAAAGAAAGAAAGAAAGAAAGAAAGAAAGAAAATGAACATCTTTTTAATGGGAACTCTATTTTCTATACAACAATATTTATTTACCACCTTCCACACTTTCTACGTGTGAAAGGTGTTGTTCAAGGCTAGAAATATAAAATAAAAAATGAAAGCCATCTTTCTTTCTAGGGTATTACTTTCTATAGAGAGTAAAAGATACACAAATAAACATATTAAAAGAAAAAACTGAATAAGGAGAGCACCAGCAAAAGGAATGGACAAGGAAAGGTTTCACAAAAGAAGTGACACCCATGCAAAGCCTTGAAGTGGCAGAGATGAGTAAGGAGTACATTCTAGGTACGAGGTACATTGTACTCAAATGTACAGAGGAAGGTACCAAGGTGAGGAGTCAAATTCAGAGAACAGTCGAATCTGACTGTAACAGAGTTCATGAAGGTGAAAAGTCAGTAAATACAAGTAGAAAGACAGAAAAGAAGACATTAAACGCTAACCTAAACAATCCATTAACAAACATTTATATATGCCAACAATATGTCAGGTCCAATGCGAAGCACAGGAGGATACAAAGAAAAAAGTGAACAATCCTCAAGGAGCTTACATTCTAATAGAGGAGAGGACAAGAACATATATAAGTACATTAAAAAGATACAAGTTCCAAAAGAAAAGTGTGAAGGGACTGCATTCTAGGTATAAGAAACAGCCAGTGCAAAGGCAGAGACAGAAGATGAAGCACTCTGTGTGAGGAAGAGTAAGAAGGCCAGTTTGACTGGATCACGAAGGGTATAATAAAAAATGGAATGGGGCAAGGTTGTTGAGAAGTGTTTTTTAAAAGGGTAGATTGGGGAAATTTCCTTTTAAGCTACATAATAGCCAATAACTTTAGGAATCTCCCTTCTAAGGTTACCCTGACCAGGTTCTTGACTTTTTCTGGACTTCCAAATCAGCCTCACTGCAATCTAATGTTAAGGCCTTTTTATCCCAGATTATTCCACCACTACAGCTGCCACCTGCTCACCATGCCCATTCACAAGTTACTTGTGATGCCTCCATTTTGTGAAGGAGACCAGGCCCAGTCTCTCTTCATTCCCCTCCTGGCTCTCTTCCTACTTTTCTGGACTTTAAAATTATGACCTCCTGCAAGGAGCACCATACAGCATCACTGCCAGTACCATTTTTCAGCTTCCTTTTGTGGATGTATTTCCTTATTTGAATGTAAGATCCTTGAGGGAAGAAATGGTCTTTTTTTCTAACTTGTTTTTTTTTCTTTTTTTGTCCTCTACTTAGTACACAGTAAACACTTATTAAATACCTGTTTCTTCCTTTCCAAATCAGTCATATGAAATTCTGGCATTCTGCAGACCAGTCTAGGCAGGATCCCCACTTAATGCAGGATTCTTTATAACCAGGACCAAACATCTCTTTAGGAATGGCTCTAGATGTAACATAAATTCATCTTACAAGATATTTGTTTCAAAAGTTAGAAGATAAATTACTTTATTATTTTATATTAAAAGGCAAACAAGTAATTCAGCATACAAAGCTGACTATAGACAAAATAGAAATACTATCTAAAACAGTAAAATCATAGCAAGAATGAAGCACTGTTTATAAATCTTAGTACTTTCAATTTTGTTCAATGAATTATGTACTTAGCCTGATTCTTACTCTATAAATAATCTTTCTTTATAAAGAAATATACTTAGTAACATTATCTAAGCAAGAGTTTTAAATGAAATTGCCTTGTTTGCATCCAGAATTATTTTAAATAAATAAAAGCTCATTTTGAAGATGAGTTTAACCAGTTTTATTAAAAAACTAGAACTAGAGTCACATCAGTCTCTTCTATAAAAAAATCAGATTTTTCTCCAAATGAAAACTGTATAATTAAAAGTGGTATCAAGATTTATGTATTGTTAGTATGTACTGATTTCATTCAGCAATCAAGATGAATCTGTTTAAAACTGTCATATCATTTCTTTCTTATTATTAATCAGTTATTGTTTTAAAAGTATAAGTAATTAAGAGGTTATTTACTTTATTTTAACTACATACATCACACCAACGTGCTACTTTAAGACAAATTTGAACACTGAGTAATTTTTTTTTTAATTTCAAACAGGTAATAAATACTTCAACAGCCAAACAATAGTCACAAAACCATCACAGTAACTAAAATGTGGTCATCTGTTGAAAAGAGGAAGTTTTATTTTCACAAGAAACATTTTCTGGCTTTTAGCAACTAGACAACTAATACATTGCAAAACAAATTCAACACATAATGTACCATGGTATCTTAAGAGTAGTTCATGGTTTATTTTAGTTCTTCTACACAGCATGACTATAGTGAAAATGTATTCAATAGGAATGTATATGTAGATCCTATATAGAATTGTATGTCATCTTGGAGAGGGAGTGGGGTGGAGGGGGGGCCAGGAGGGGGAAAAAAAATCTAAGTTTTATGGTAGTGATTGTACAACATTAAAAATAAATAAAATGAATATATTAAAAAAAGAGTAGTGCATGGATCTAGATAGATTATGGCAATATGTTGATTTCTATTTTTAATCTTAATTACCTGCTTGATATAACAGGATCAAATTTTTTTATCTAAATTTCATTTTTTATTTAAGATTTTTGTGGTCATTTTTCTAATAATGTACTTTCATTATAATTACTGTTTTTATTTTAAACAATAGGAGGGCTATACTAATGAAAGATATTGAAATGTCAACTGCAGAGACAAAAAAAATGTGGAAAAGTATTGTGCAATGGAACAGTACAATCTATCAATCCTCTGTACTTCTCACGAATGGAAAGAAGTAGTGATACCCAGTATATCAAATCTTTATTTTAAGTAGGCTTGAAAATTAATTATATTGGATATTTATAAATTATCTTACAATTATGATTTACTTGAATTAATGTAAAATTGCATAAATTTACAATTCCTGAACATACCTTGATTGGACAGTGAAGGAGATTTTCAGGAGTATGCTAAGTATTATAAAGGTAGCCTTGTGGTATTAAAAATTCTCCCAAGATTATCCACAAAGCAGAAAATCCCCACTTTGATAAGAAAAGCTTGGGAAGAGCTAGTTTTTTTTTAGGATTGTGAGGCTGATTCTTAATCCTTAAGGCCTTGAATGAAATTTCTAAAAAAGGTACTGATGGTAACAAGTTTGTTTTTTTACTGATAAATAATGTTCATGTACTGACACTGGGAAAATCAGGCCATTATAATTTATGTCAGTAACAAAGGCTTCCTACTGATAATGTGACTTTTGCTTTCTACTACAAGGTATTTTCTTTTCATTTATAGTCATGTTAGGATGTCAATTAGAAGGCAAATAACAGAAATCTGATATTTCTTTCTAAACAAATACATATTTGACATTCCCCATAAAATTCATTAAAGTACTTCTATTCATTATTGTGCCAGGGAAAAGAAAAGATGTGACTCCCTTCCAACAGTATTGCTACCTGATGCGAATGGAATCTATTTGTATAGTTAACAATACATCATTTTCTAATTAGTCAATTAGCAAGCATTTACTAGAACTCATTGTGGCTCAGTGGATAGAGTTCTGGGCCTGGAGACAGGAAGATATGAGTTCAAATCCAGTCTCAGACTACCTGTGTGACCCTGGGCAGGTTATTTAATCTCCATCTGCCTAATCCACTGGAGAAAGAAATAGCAAATGACTCTAATACCTTTGTCAAGAAAACTCCATATGAGCCCTATCAGATCTCAAATTGTATTATAAAGCAGCAATCATCAAAACCACTTGGTACCGGCTAAGAAACAGAGGAGTAGATCAGTGGAATAGTTTAGACACAGTAGTCAATGAATATAACAATCTACTGTTTAATAAATCCAAGGATCCCAGCTTCTGGGATGAGAACTCACTGTTTGACAAAAATTGCTGGGAAACAGGATAACAGTGTGGCAGAAACTGGGCATAGACAAATGCCTGACACCATACACAAAAATAAAGTCCAAATGGATACATGATCTAGGTATAAAGATTGATACTATAAACAAATTAAGGGAGGAAAGAATAGTGTACTTGTCATATTTATGGAGAATGGAGAAATTTCCGACCAAACACAAGATAGAGAACATTATGAAGTGCAAAATAAACAATTTTGATTACATTAAATTGAAAAGTTTTTGCACAAACTAACCCAATGCAACCAAGATTAGGAGGGAAGCAGAAAATTGGGAAAGAATTTTTGCAACTAGTATCTGTGATAAAGGCCTCATTTCTAAAATATATAGAGAACTGAGTCAAATGTACAAGAGTACAAGTCATTCCCCAATTGATAAATGGTCAAAGGATGTGAACAAGCAGTTTTCAGAGGAAGAAAATAAAGTCTATAGTCATATGAAAAAAATACTCTAAATCACTACTGATTAGAGAAATGCAAATCAAAACAACTCTGAGATGCCACATCATATCTATCAGATTGGCTAACATGACAAAACAGGAAGATTATAAATGTTGGAGAAGATGTGGGAGAATTGAACACTAATTCATTGTTGGTAGAGCTGTGAGCTGATACAACCATTCTGGAGAGCAATTTGGAACTATGCCCAAGGGCTACAAAAATGTGCATATCCTTTGATATGCACAATACCACTTCTAGGACTGTATCCCAAAGAGATCATAAAAATGACAAAGGGTCCCACATGTAAAAAATATTTATAGCAGCTCTTTTGTGGTGGCCAAAGACTGGAAATCAAAGGGATGCCCATCAATTGGGGAATAGCTGAACAAGTTGTGGTATATGAATATAATGGAACTCTACTGTGCTATGAGAAATGATGACCAGGAAGACTTCAGAGAGGCCTGGAACTGATGCTGAGTGAAAGGAGCAGAACCAGAACTTTGTACACAGCAATGCCTACGGTGTGTGAGGAATTTTCTGGTAGACTTAGTTCTTCATAGCAAAGTAAGGATCTAAAAAATTCCCAATGGACTTTTGAGGCAAAACTCCTTCCACATGCAGAAAAAGAACAATGGAACTGGATTGCAGAAAGCTGACCATTTACTTTTGTATTATGTTTTGTTTTGTTTTATGATTTTTCTCATTCATTTTAATTCTTCTATTCAACATGACTAAGATGAAAATGTATTTAACAGGAATGTATATGAGAACCTATATAAGATTAGGGGATGGGGGGCAGAGAGGAGGAAGGAGAAAATAATCTAAGATATATGGAATTGATTGTAAAGTAATTTTTAAAAAAACTCCATATGATGTCATGAAATGTTGGACATGACTAAATAACTGAACAACAACTTCACCAAGTCCTTGGGATATGAAGAAAAACCAAATATAGTCACTGTTCTCAGAGAACTTACACAGGGACACAACACAGATAAATCAGTATGTACAAGATAAATACAGAATATAAAGAAGTAAGTCTTAGAAGGGAAGGTACTAACAGCAAGAAGGATCTGGAAAGGTCTCCTGGAAGAAGTAATGCTTGAACTGAATCTTAAAAGAAACTAGGGAATCTAAGAGGCAGAGATAAGGAATTCATTCGAGGCATAGAGGACAGCCAGTACAAAGGTATGGAGACGGGATTTAGGTCACAGAGTGCATAGAAGGGAGTAGTATGTTAAAAGACTAGAAAGATAGGAGCCAACTTGTGAAGCTTTAAATGCCAAACACAGGAGTTTATACTTGGTCAAAATAATTACAAGATTTGATAACTGAATGAACTTGTAGGGTAAGTGAGAATAAAGGAGTCAAGGATGATACCAATGTTATGAATCTAAGTTAACTAGAAGGATAGTGATGCCCTTAGAAGTAATAGTAAAGTTAAGAAGAAAAGTTGGTTGGGGAGGGGGAAAGATAATGAGTTCTGTTTTGAACATTGTGAATTTGAGATGCCTATAGGACACCAGTTGGAAACATCCAATAGGCAACTGGTGATAAAGGTTTGGAGCTCAGGAGAGAATACAGCAGAATAAATTGATCTTGGAATCATAAGTTTTGATGTGATCACTGTGCCCCAGGAAAGCTGATGAGATCACAAAATAGAGTATAGAGAGAAAAGTAAAGAGAACGCAGGACAAAATCCTGGGGAACATCCACTGTGACATGAAAAACCAGCAAAAGTGGTTGAGTAGTCAGACAAATGGGGACAGAATCAAGAAAGAGAAGTCATGAAAATGCAGAGAGAAGAAAGCATGTATCAGGAAGACATGTTCAACAATGTTAAATGTTGAGGTCAGAAAGGTGAAGACTGAAAATGGGCCATTAAATCAGGTAATTAAGAAAAATCAGCTGTAACTTTGGAGACAACAGTTTCAGTTGAATAATGAAGTCAAATTGTAGAGGGTTTAAAAAAGTGAAAGAAGATATGGAGGTTAATTGTAAATGGCTTACTCAGTTTAGCCAACAAAGTAAAAAATGACAAAAGCTGGCAGGTACAGTAAGATCTCTTAAAAATACGGAAGATTTAGGCAAGTTTATAGGTAGCAAGGAGGGAATCAGTAGATAAGAAGAGATTAAAGGCATTGGGGATTGGGGGTGAGAGACAAAGAAAGGGGATGGAGGAGAGAGAAGAAATGATGGATGACAGATATTGGTAGAGGCAGCCAATCTGCTGGAGTAGCCAAGAGGGAATGGGATCAAGGATTGGCCTTGGCAAGTATAGAGAAAACAGAGGTGATGTCCAAGAGATGTGAGATGAAGAGCGGAAAGAGGGTAACTCTGGCATAAACTGGTTCTGGTACCAAGAGAACATGCAGTGAAAGAAACTTTCTACATCATATTCTAAACTAGGACATGATTAACAATATATTGGTAATGCTATCATGAATCATATTTCTGGGTCTTGTTCACAAAACAATATTATGTAGGACCCTTCCAATTTATACATATAATTGCTACCTAATTTCAAGCTATCTCCTTAACAGGTAAATTGTGGAAACAATTTTTTTCATCCAATTCTGGGAGCCATTTATAGCACAGAATTATCCTGCATCAAAAATGTCTTTTTTATCATGTTCATACTTGGTTCAGACAAATCATTATCTTTTTATTAGATAAAGCAAAAATTATTTCAAATTCTAGCTGTCTTAAAGCTTATTGTCCTTAAAATATTACAAGCCAATTATATAAAAACCAACTATGCATAAAATATGTGATTGTATTATATGTATATATAAGTGTTTCTCAAAGTTTTGAAATATATGTATATGCAAATGTGGAGTCTAAAAGTTAAATCAGAGATCTAAAAAAGTTTTAAATGGGCAATGAATGCAGCATTGCTAAAACTATAAGTAAACCAGACACTTTCTGATTTTATCAGAAATTGATCCATTCATTCAGCAAGTATCTAATGACTCTTATCACTTGAAATCAAATCCTATCTTAGTTATACCTATTTGCAAAAGAAACTTTGGTCAACAGCTTGGAACTCTAGATTTAAACAAAAGAGAGGTTTTCCCCGCACTCAAAACTCTTTATTTTAAATATCAGATAAAAAGTTAAAATAAACAAAATCAGAGAAATGAATCCTATAAGCATATTATTTAATTACACAATGTCCAGTTTAACTGAAGGTTAAATATGAATATATGCTGTTTATATGCCAGTCTCTATACTATGTACTGGGAATTTAAAAACAAAAATAAAAGTTCTTGATCTCTAAGAGTTTACATTCTATCATATAGGCAACATGTTAACAAATAAGTATATATAAAACAAAATGTAATTTCAGTGCGGCGGGCATTAGCAGCTGGGGAATCAGGAAAGCCTTCATATTGGAAACAATAGTTCAGTCAAGGTGGTAGCTGATTTGAGCTTTGATAGAAACAAGATTCTAAGATGTGAAGGAGAGAAGGAAATTCACTCTTGTTATAGCACACAAATTGTATGAGGTAAGGGGATAGGAGATGAAAGACTGTTGGAAGGTCAGAAAGAAGGTCAATTTGATTGAGCTGTAGAATTTGCAAGGGAAGTAACATTTAATTAGTCTGGAAAAGTAGGTTGGAGCTAGATGGCAAAGGCTTTAAATGCCAAATTAAGAAGTTTGTATATTATCTATAAGAGGGATAGCAGCTAAGTGGCTCAATGGATAGAGGCCTGGGCTTGAGTCAGGAAGATTTGTCTTCATGAGTTCAAATCTGGCCTCAGATGGGTGACCCTGGGCAAGTCATTTACTCCAGTTTGCCTCAGTTTCCTAATCTGTAAAATGAATTGGGGAAAGAAACAGCAAAACCACTCCAGTAGCTTTGCAGAAAAAAACCAAAAAGGGGTCATGAAAAGTCAGATATGACTGAAAAATGACAAAACAACAAAAATAGGGAGCCCTGGAATATGAATGACCCAAACATATTTGTGCATTAGGAATATTAGTTTGGTGATTGTACAGAAGAGCACAGATCAGAAATTTAACAAACTTAAGCTCAGGAAACCAAATGAGAAGTTACTGCAGTAGTCCAGGAGAGAGGTGAAAAGAGTCTGAAGTAGGCTGGTGGCCATGGGAGTGGAAACCATGGAGACATGTCAGAGCTATTGTAGAGATAAAACTGATCATATTCAAGTTTAACAAAAACTCAAAAATATTGTTTTCTCCTACTGTATTCTTCCTGAAATATGCCATTTAAGGGAAAAATAGTTTAATTTTACAATTACTTATTTTATGTCAATCATGAGATTAAGTAGGAAACAATTACCAAAAAAATCCAAAACCAGTTCATTAAAGTCTAATCCAAAACAATTTCCCAAATTACAAATGATTTTTTTTTACAATCTTCAATTCAAGATAGGCCCACACTTTGTAAATTTGTGTGTGTGTATGTGTGTGCATGTACATATGTATACATGCACACACATTCCAAAACTAAAAATGCTGTCATATTTTTCAGTCTAGACCAGAGTGTATTTCAGTCTAGTGTATATTTTGCATTCAACAACAACTCCTAAAATTGGATAAAAGTATACACCAACACATTATTCCCAGAGGCATAGAATAAGGCATATAAACACAGCTAAAGCCTTGTAACCTGCAAGCTAAAATCTAAGGATATGTTCAAAATTTTCAAGATGTGTATTTTTAAGAAATTAATACACCAAGATAATATCAACAAAAATAAAAAATGATAAAATAAAAAGAATGAAAGATGTGAAGTGTTTTTCATTAGCAATATTAAGTAATTTCATTTGGATTAATATGGATTTTAAATTACATATACTTAATGTTGATATCTTTATTACTCAAGTTATAATCAGCATATTTATTTCAATTCATCAAAACGATTTCACTCTATCATTAAAGAGCAAAAAAGTCATATTAATTCCAACCTACTATTTTATTTATAATTTTAAGGAAATGTGTGCCTTTAATATTACGACCATAATAAGTGATGACTAGCTCCAGTAGCAAAATCTCGGCAGGAAACAGATTTAGCAATTTAAGTGTTTTATAAGTTTTTGTAATTGAGGAAACTTTTCATAATCTGACATTTGTTAAAACCACTTATTAGAAATTATGCAGCACAGTAGCTGTGGAAATATGAGCTCACTTCACAATTATAAAGTCAGCCTATGTAGTCCTTTCCTATTGTATATAGTGGCATAAACCCCATAGCGGCCTATCAGCTAACTGGCAGGCAGGGGGCTGCTCTATTCAAAGTGAGAGATACAAGCTGCAGGGCAAAAACCTGGCAGCTCCCATCTGACCCCACAATCCCCTACTGGTGACAGCTCCAAGCTCCATAGCAAATTAGGCCTTCTCATATTACAATTGAAGAAGACAGATTCCATTAGCAGTATCTGAAATTGAGTGGAGAGCTGCACTGTTATCAGACTTGACTCATAAGCACTGCTATTAATCAGAGCTATGATAGCATTTATATATTTCAAGCTATCTGCTGCTGCTGTGATATTCTGCTACAAAGGGTTGATGGGACTTAGGAAAGTGAACAATAGAGCTTTCTGGGAAAAGCAGAGTAAATCAAGAAAGTCTATGACTTCCGAACATTCTGAAGGGATTGCGGTTTACATAAATTTTCTCCCAATTGGAGATTGAGCTCTTCCTCATCTTACACATGGGATTTAGTTGTCACTCAATGGTAACAGCTGTGAAAAGGTGAAGCGGCCCACCGCTCAGAATACTGCCTTCGCTTTTAAAGCAATTAACCCATGAACAGGAGGATACCTGGTGATATCAAAGGGATTAGGCTAGGCAGTGCATTATTAACATTTCCTTGAACTAATTCTAACTCTGACTAGCTGTCAGAATAGACTCCACAGTCTTTAAAAAAAAAAAGAGTTTTTGCCCTGCTTTTTCTTTCAACAATGAAGCACTGCTACTTGAGCCTAATATGTCTGCTTTATAAAAAAATGCAAATGAACCAAGCTTTTAACGTACTTAAACAGTTTGATTCAATGCAATGTTATTACAAGTATGAGAAAAATATATGATCAATTAGCTAGGGATCACAGCAGATATTCTTCTAAAAGGAAATTAATGCTTCAGTACTTTCCATTCTTCAACTACTAAAACTTGGTAACTATTTGTTACTTATGCACAGCTACTTCTGAAATAAGGAAAACCTCTGTTATTCTCTATGGAAATAATCTAAAATAACATTTGAAATGGAAAATTCTAATATTCTTTAATCAGGAGATTCTACATTCTTTAAGGTATGGAATTTACATTTTCTATTCAATATTGAATGGAATCATGGTCAAAGTTGTAATGATAATAGTTTGGATCAATTTACAAAAGTTTCATTAAATTATGATTTGACAGTAATGAAATGTTTTAAAATGTTTAAAATAATTTCTCTGATTTCCATAAATAATAACACAGGCACAGAACAATTTTCCACATGTAAACAATCTTAAGCTGAGAATATTATCAGTTCTAATACAGTTATAGTACACAGGTATAACATACCTTGCACTAAGCTTAATGCGCATACATTCGTTCTAATTAGAATGTATCACGTTCATACCATTTACTATTTATCATCTTTTCAACTTCATTTCAAACCATTTGCTTTCATAAAATGTTTTGTCTTGAGACCATACCTACAGGTTAACAATATAATGGTGGATATGATTAAATATCCGATATTCTTTAAAATTTATGGATTTTTCTATTGAAAAGTGAACCTCATTTTCAATTTTATAGTAGAATAAATTCTCTTTAATATAACTTCTTTTAAATAATAAAACTCAGTTTCAATTTCTCAAAAGAAATGTTGTCTCTATCTATCATGATGCCCAATGACAACACATTTCTCATTCCTCTATCTTGTGTTTACTAACAATACACAGAAGCAAGCAAAAAGTCCTAACACAAAAAAATCTGACAGTCTCCAGGACCCAAAAGCAATTTTAAGCACAATATACAGAATGATTTTTTTTTACATACAGATTGATAGTCACATACATCACTCATATCAAAGTACTGTAATAATGAATATGAAACTTAATGATTTTGGAAATTTAACTGACAGTGACTGTAAATGTACCCACTATTTTCACTAAAAAAGGCAATCGTTGTATGTGGATACTCACAAAACTTTCAGTATTCATGGCTACACAAACTTTTCATTTAATTTCTCTAATCCAGAACTTCTTGGAAAATAATTTTAAAATTCAAATAACCAATAATAGCTTTTCATCAAGTCCATATTAGCTTGTATTATTACAAGAACTTTTTCCTTTAAATTAGTAGGCTTTGTGAATTTCAAAGCACATACTTCAAGAATCATTCTACCAACTTTCAATCACTGAACACAATGGTTACTTTAACCTTGAAGCCACAATAAAATCAAAGATTTTACTAAATATTGCCACATGATAAGCAGTTCTACACTGAAACAAGCATTACCTTGAATGAGTATGTTACTTCATACTAATGAATCCTATCATCCTGTTTCTGAGACTTACTTACCCACATGACTTTGACCTAATCTCACTATGCTTGGTTCTCTTTTTTTTTTTAAATGACAGTACTGAACTAAACAACCTCTGAGATCCCTTCTAACTCTAGACTTATGATCTTATGAATGCTCATAATATTCTCAAATGTATTCCTACACATGAGTAACACATTGGCAATTACAAGAAATGTACATAATTAAACATTACAATGTTGTTACTTCTTGAGAATACTTTCTAAAACAGTAATATTTGATCCTATTTTCCTGATGCACATACAACATAAGAGCGCAGCTAATATTAAGTTGTTGTTGCCAACCGTTTCTAAGAATTGGCTAAAATACATCGTTAATAACATTGCATGAGTTTTTAAAGAGATGCAAAAAAGCAAAAAAATTACATAGTAATCAAAGACAGAGTAAATTGTTCTTTCAAAGTCTTGTTTACTGAAAATTGGAGCTCTTTGCATCAATATACTTAAATAGAAATTTGCTTTTAAAATACAATCTTTGTTTATAAAAGGAACTAAAGGTCTTTATATTCACCCCAAGAGTTAAATATAGTGAACGACATGTGAACAATTACCTGGGAAAAACATAAACCTGTTAAAAGAATTAATTTACTGCACACTAGTTAGCACTAATCCTACATGTACAGCAATGTTCTCATAAATAATTTTTTTGGAAATTAAGGGACACAAAAGTGAATTTGACATCAAAATGTAATGACAATTTGACATGTAAATGAATAGAGTAATGAAATGTATCTCAAACAAAGGCCTACCGGAAGAGAAAATCTGTTAAAGGAATACATGTACTATGTACTCAGGCTGAAAAAAAGCCTTCACTGTAATGGCTATAGAAAACCTATGCCCTGCTGTTGAGTTTATGTTCACAGAAGAAAGGTTTTAAAGGTTAAGTTCAGGTCACACGACAAATGAAATTGTAACAACCCAACTGACATTGTATAATGTCTTCTTCCACTCAATCAATAGGGTACTGTTAGTCCCATTACCATAGAGATGGCCTGCTCCCTTCTGAAGGGTGTCTATTGTTTGACAAAACAGATTTGTCAGCTGAACTGTGTTGTTCCCCAAGGATGTGTACTTTGTCAATTATTTGTATTCAAAATAATAAAGCATTTTCATATCAAAATATATAGAATGTGTGAGTAAATGTTTTAAGACACTGTAGAAGAGAACTAATAAAACTCTTCAAAATACAGATTTAAAATGAAAAATAATTAACAAGTGTATGTACATAGCAATGTCAAATTAGAGATTATGATCTTTAAAAAAAATACATGATGGATAATATGCTATAATATGTAAATACCTTTACTGTCAAGTACAATAATGCAGATCATTTTCTAAAAAAAATGTTGTTTCAAAAGAAAACTATATTCTAAGTCTATCTTGGACATTTTAAAGTGCTGCCTTTTACATATGGTGTTTCACTGTCATGGAACTCATATTGGATGACATTAGTAATTTATAAGTTATTAGATAATATGCAATACTGGAAATTTGTGTGGCTTCCTAAGACATTAACTGTCAAAAATATAAAGAAATTTTGAATATATTTTTCTTCATAGAATGCGATTCAAAAATGTATACATATAAAAATATGCATTTTCAAATTTTAACCTAGGAGAGATTATGTCAGGTTTTTTAAAATCCTGAAAACTCAGCTTCCCTCTCAATGAAAAGACTGACAGATTCTTAATTATAGCAGTCCCAGTAGGAACAGCTATAATAAAGATTATTCTGATCAAGTTGGGGAAGAGTGGAAAAGGATTCTTACCACTAATCAATCCAAACAGAATTATTTTTTTAATCTGACCTTTAAGATTTAGAAATAACTTTTCATATACATAAGGATAAAATGCAAGGGCATTACATAAAACACAGATGACAATTTACTATAAGATAAAGTATAAAAATATGAATATAAATGGGATAATGTAAAAAACAAAATAAAAGCTTCAAGTTCATAGAATCAAAGAATTTGCAGGGACCTCTACAGTCTTCAAATCTAAGCCATACATGAAAAGAATTTCTATAATCATATACTTGACAAATGGTCATCTAGCTTCTGATTTAGAGTTAGCTAGATTATTCTTTTAAAAAATAAAGAGATGACAAAATCTTGCTAAAAAACTTTACCCCAGAACTAAATTCTGACTTTAGTAAAAATGACGATATAAAAAAATCTGTTTCACATAGGTGTACATTTTGTATTTTAAGAATGTGTCTTTATTTAGAGACAAAAATATCATTTAAAAAAGCTATTCAACTTAAAATATACCAATGTTCTTAAAAAGAATAAACTTTTTATTTTCTTTTTCAAAAAGAATTTAAAATTTGCTTATTTTTCACTATAATTCTCTTAAGTTCAGATCACAGTGTGATTATGAATTTTGAGTCCATCAGTATCAAAGATAATTGAAGAAAAAAATAACAAACCAATAACCAATTGCTTCATTTTATAAATAAGACAGCCTATCAAATACAAGGGCAAAATTAATAAGGTTCTTATTTACTTTGAAACAGTAAAAAAAAAAAAGGCCTAAACATACACTGAGTATAATTTTTCTATTTTTGAAAAAAATAAGACATTATAATATCTAAAATACAATCTAACTGGAAGCCTTTTCTGGTAATAGAAAAGCAGCTGCCTACCAGCAACAATGTAAGTAATGAAATTATGTTTACCATTTACCAAAAGGTGAAATTCATATTGTCAACAGGACCATCTGCATTTTCAGAAATGACAAACATCATTAGTTCTGCCTAAAAAGAGATATGTGATAATGAGACAGAATAACACTATTACTTCTTTGGAGGCAACAAACCCAAAAGGGCAGCTGTTTGAAAGTTGACACTAATATGATATTATCAAAATGAAATCATTTGTTGGAAAAACCTTTTGGGAAAAAACATTTTGAGCTTATGCAACTTGGATTTTGAAAAAAATGCTACCTTTAAGTACCTTTCCAATTACTCAGAATTAATTCTTTTGACTTATCAATTAATTACTTTACCTGAAAACTGTGAAAAAAAGTAATGCTGCTGCAGCTGCTCCAAATAAACCACAGAGAAGATTTACTCGGTAGGCAATGGAACCAAAAGGGAATAGACAAATTGCCAGTTTGGCCAACAATGTGAACAAAGGGTAACCAGGAGGATGAGCAACCTATGGACAAAATATCAAGTCACAAAGTTTTCATTGAATCAAAACAATTTACACTGATATTAACTTAAAAACAACTCCTTTCTCAACTAAATTATCAATATTAGAATTCCATAAACATGTCTTTGAATAGTATCCCTGTAACCATTTTTTCATGCCAATATAAACAAATATTTTCTTTAATTGGCTAGACAGAGCGTACATCACAATATACTACTTAGGAAGGGTGATATATTTCTTTGTCAATTCTTAAATAGTTTGTCTTTTAGGTTCATAGTAAATTGAGGTCACTCAAAAGGCTATTTTAAAAAAGAGATTCCCAAATATTTTATTGCTTAGAAAGTTGAAAGACCACACTCATATTGGATTACCACCATGCTGACAGTCCTAAGGTCTTGCCTAAAGGGATCATGCACCATAATAAAGTTTATTAAATAATAAAACTTATTAAAACTGTTAACCCGATTTATTTTATTCTCCACAGCTTATACAAAATTTGGGTTGATAATAAGACAGCTACTATATATACAGTAAAGCCTTTGCTTTATAATTTAGTATAATTGGATTGCAAATTTAAAGTAAATTGTCACATACTGTACTTATAAGTTAGTAAAAAACGTGGTTTGAAAATAAATTAATCTACTTTGCTCCATGCTTAATTAAACTTTCTTAATTCCTAAAACTGTTAATGAGAGCATTGATTAAACAATAAAACTAATACTTACTCCAAGCTCATGTGCGGCTGTGATCAGCTCCCCTGTGAAAAAATAATGTAAAACCAATAATTACTATTAGAAAATGACACTCCTCCAAAGTTTTCAAAATCCAAATGCTTGCATTGGGGTTTTGCATTAATTTGACTGGATAAAACTGTAAATCTGTAGAGATTTAGCGGCATGAAATTTTCTAAGAATATTTTCTCCCTCTGATCTTGTTGCACAAAACTGGTACTTTTTAATTGGTCAGCGAAAGTACAGGTGAGTTTTATTAAATATACTTCAGTTATTTATATTTTATTTTTTAAAAATCTGAAAACATACAAAAGTTTTGATCTAAAGAACTGCTAAAAAGTATCAGAACTATTATCAAACACTGCATTAATCTTCAAGAACTCAGTACAGGGCTGCCTTACACTGGTCCTTAAAATGTATATGACTGTACCAAGTAAAACATGCCTGCAGTTGTATATACTCAAAAGCATATATGATGTAGTTTAAATAATTGTATTATTTGTAAAACATATTCAATGCTTGTTGTAATCTTCAGTTTTGACATTTGGCTATTTTGTCTTCACTAAACCAAGTTAACAAATTCAAAGTTAAGTGAAATATTAGGAAATTAAGTAATTCAGATATTTGGGGACTGGATAACTTTTGACTTTTAGACTACTTTGACATTTCAAGGATCTGTGTTTTTGTAAATATATTTTAATGCTCCCTCCATCTAAAGATCATAAACCCTCTATAATATATGATCTTTCAGAGTAGTTGTGGGCAAACAGTTCATCACCTCAAAGCCAACTCTCTGATCCCAGGTCAGTCTATGCCAGACATCATCAAGAATCCAGTCATCTTCACACCAGGATGAGATAAAGGAATAAGGCTTTATTATAGAAGATGGCTTATTTTATATTGGCTATCATTGGCATAGTTCCACTTTCTAAGTAACTGTTCCTTAAAAATTGAGACAATGCAACTCTTTTAGAATCTATTCACTTTAAACAGCACATCTGATCATTTAAGATAAAACCATTGGGAAATTAACATCAATTTCAATATTCTCTGCTTTAAAAGGACTAAGGATGCTTATCATATTGTTATTTCAAGATCTGAAAAGGAACATAAAGTTGATCTTGCTGGTATGAAATTGCTAGAAAATGATGGTAAAACTATAACTAGATTTCTGTCTACCATAATAAGCTAGTAATACTGAGGCAGGGTAGCATAATAGGCTGAAATCCAGTCTTGAAGTTGGGAAAATCTGGGTTCATGTCTTGTGACTAACACATATTGAGTGAATGACCCTGGACAGATAGGTCACTTAACCTCTCAATGCCCAAGGCAACTCTTTAAGACTATAATTTGCAGAGCAGGCACTGATCCAGATTGGAAGGGAGAGATTACTCACTATGAGTTCTCTATGCCAATGATATTCACAGATCCAATTCAAGATCCAAAAATCAATTAGTAATCATTTAATACCCATAACCTCTGAAGCATTCTGCGGCTTAAGACAGAGTTGGCCTACGTGGGTCAATTGTTTGTCTTTGAATTTTTCTCATCAAGATCCTTAAAAGCAACTTAGAAAACTTCAGATACTATTTGTGTACTACAAATATTTTCTTAATGTTAATAACAACTTTAAGGAAAAGACAATGAAATCTAAAATTTTCTTAATGGACTAAGTTGATACAATTCAAAGTGAGTAGAATATTAGACAATTAGCACAAATGTAGATGTTCTATTTCATGGCGAGGTCAAGATTATTTAATTCATTGTTACCATTTGATTCAACATTAAGTAAGAACATTGTAAACGAGCAAGATGCCATGCCAGGAGGCAGTGATTTTTTAAAATGATAGTGTTAATCTTCTATTTATTTTTGTAATTGCTGAATTGAGTAATTTTATATGTCATAATAGACATACATATATATCTATATCCCCTGGATTATAGGGGAAGGGATGTTACAGATCAATGTTTTAAAATTATCATATATACTATAAAAACTCACGATTACTTAAAAGTGAATTGTAAGACAGCATAGTTGCTCCTAAGTGATTTAAAATACAATTTTTAAAATTTCTCCCTTCTTTATCTTCCCTACCAAAAAGTCAATATTGTCTTTTACTTTACTTGAGTGCTTCGAATTATCAAGGAATCTGGTTTGTATGAAATTTCCACTTCCAACAATAAAGACCTTTAAGCTACAACTTACAGTGGAGAAAAAGGATAAATTGCTTCAGCTACAAAGCATTAAACTACACACCTGACAAGAAGCAATATTTATATTTAGTGTTGAACCTGAAGGAAAGAAAAATAGTAATAAAATATGTAAGCAGCATAATGTGCTCTTCCTGAGAGAATCTTTTTTCCAACTTATGAAGTCCGGCCGAAATGATAGAAAGTTGGAGTAAAATCTCTGCAGATGCTTTTAATGCAAAATTTTAGTAGGTTCACTTGCCCTTAACTAACAAAGCCATAAAAATTCATTAGTCCTCCACAATTTTAGACTCTTGAAGCGCTTTTTTTCCTACAACAATTTGGTCAAAGGACTTCAGATACTTGCGCTATTCCAGTCCTGGAGCTCTTTAAAAGTCAGTTTTGCCTAACAACTGCAGGATAAGAAAAAAAACATGATAATGTGCTGTCTCCAGTTGGCATACAAAAGACAATTTGGGACACCCCAAGGAGGAAAACCAGCATTTTATATTGGTTTTATGATATGAATTTTATTTGAAAGAACATTACTTTCAGATAAAAACAAACATTCCACTAAAAAAAGTATCATATTCCATTCTACAGAGGCAAAGGACAAGAGAAAAAGTTAGCAAATAAAAGACTATATTGACATATAACAGAAATAGGTTTTTTCATCATTACCAAATAAAAAAAATAAATGAAAGAACTTCAAATGAGAAAAGTTTTAAAGTGATATCCATCTGAAGGTCAAAATATTTATATGGTCAAAATACTTATCTTAAAATATTATTAGCAAGATCTAGATACAATATAATCAATGATTTAGCAATGCTCTTAAATTACAGCTTCATAAGGATGGAAAACTTATAAGGTCTCCTAAAGACTTACACTATCTTTGGGAAGAATTACACTGCCCTCACCAAAAAGAGATGGTACCTCACATGGAGGCAGCGTAGAAGAGATAAGAAAACTACAAATTATTTTTGTAAGGACTGTGAAGATGCAAAGCAGGCCAAAATAATTTCTAAATAAACTATCTTTTGCGATTGTATTCATCCTTCCTTGAATGTTACATTACTCTGGCTTTTCATATAAAATGGCTTGAAGTAAACTCACAGACAAGTCATAATGTTGTACCTTAAAATGAAACAATACTAGTACTGTTTATTCAACTTGCCCAAATTGACAGCATTACCCTAGCATAAGTTTGATGAATGAAGGTGCTGCATACGGACAAATTTAATCAAGCAGATAGATGTGCTGTCAACTGCCCCATTAGAGTTTTTATTAGAGCTATTACACCAAGTCATCAAATCTTCACTTAACATGACTGCAAAGATACATTCAAGTTTTTTTTAATGGTGCACTGTAACTTGTGGATAGGAGGAAAACACTAGCTATCAGTCCAGTGTTCCAAAGAACAATGACCCTGGAAACAAAATATCTAGTTTCCAGTTTTCCTTGCAGTGCTCACTGCTTGTGTAACCTGAGCCTAGTTACTTGACCTCCCAAACCCTCAGTTTCCTCCTCTGTAACGAGCACAACGGCCCGATGGACGGCCTCTGAAGATCCCTTCCTGAGCTAAATCTGTGAGTCCAGGAACCTGACTCTACAATTTATTTAACTGCGCGACCTTTGCCAAGTCATTTACCTTACCTCTCTCAGGGTCTCAGTTTCCTCATCTATAAAACACGGAAACCGACCTGGATGGTCAATAACTTATTAAGATTCTAAAGAAGTAAGCTCTTTGTAGCAAAGGGGAAATGTTTGTTTTTAAGTAATTTAATTCCAAGGCTTCTTTAATGTCTAGATGTTAGATATTGTTAAACAGACAGATGTTAAACTGAGATTCTTGAAAGTGGAGGCTGAAAAAGACAAGTGTTTGGATAGAGATTCCACCGTATAGGGATGGGGATTGGCAAATGGCAAAACAGCAACACCCCCCCGAAGCAACGATCAATAAGCACTCATTAAGCACTTCCTGTGTGCTTAGCAGGGCTGGGGAACAAGGCTACAGAGAGGAAGGCGGCTACCGGGATAAAAGCCCTTACAGTGTTTACGGGTCTGGGGGTGAGGGCGCGGAGGTAGGTGGAGAAGCGGGAACACTCAAATCCACAGAGATGGAGCTCCAAATACTCTATAGAAAGAGGCTGGCCAGGAGGGCCCGGGCCTTGGGGACGACAAGGAGGAGGGAACTAACCAAGGTTCGGAACTGAAACCCCATCCGCGCTCTAGAAAGAGTCCGGCCACGAGGGGGCGGGGCCCACAGCAACAAGGAGGAGAAAGCTAACCAATGAGGATTGTCGCTCTAATCCCCTCTCCAGAAAGAGGCTGGCCACAAGGGGGCGGGGGGAATGACACTTCTCTCCCCCCGCCCTCCCCCCCGCCCCGCTACAGACAGCCCCGGAGTTGGGACTCCACGCGCGCCGCCCGGAAGAGGAGAGGGCCCCAAGACCCACCTCGGGAAAAAGGGGGATAGAAGGAAGGGCGGTGGCTTGAGGAGTGGTCAGGGAGGGATAGACCGGTTTTTACTTTACCCGAGTCTCCTCCCGGCAGTGAGGGGGGCAGCGTAAGGACGAACACCGCTGCCACAGCAGCGAACACGGCGACGGCGGCGCGGCGGCCCCCCCGCCCGACGTCGCCATGGAGACCCATGGGCAGGCGGGCGAAGTAGACGGCGCGAGCAGCGGCCGGGGGGCGGGGCGGGGCGCAGCGACCCGGGCCCCAATCGCGCTCCCAACACCTGGCCGCGGGCGGAGCGGCGGCGGATGAGCCTGCTGCCAGGTCGAGGCCTCCCCTTAAGAGGACCACATCTTTTCCCCTCTCTACGGGGGGGAGAGAGAGGACAGCCGCCACTATGGCGCGGACACACGCCGCCTCCGCTTTCTCTGTAAGGGCGGACAGCCGGAGAGCCAGGCGGCAGAGAAGGCCGCATTAACAATTATTCTGACAGGATGGGAGCCTGCCACTTCCACGCCTTCTTTCTCTACCCTCTCCCCCCTCTCCGGTGCCCTGCTTTGGTAAGTTCTTGAGAGGAAGAGGCGGCTGGCGAGCCTGGAGACGGGCGGAGGATCGCAACGCCCCCTCTGGTGTGGGGTGGTATTACACCCAGAAGACGCCCCTCCTTGTCCCCTCCCCCACCCCGAAATTGTCAAAGGGCGCCCAGGAGACACCAGCCAGTATTGCCAGGCAGCTCATTTTACAGATGAAGGAACTGAGGCTTGGAGATGGAAAGTGAAGGTCAAGAAACACTTGTAAAGAGCCTGCTAAGTGTAAAAACACGCATACACACCCCTGTGTACTGTGAGTTGGGGATATAAAGGCAAAACCAGTCTGCCTCAAGGAGCTTGTATCTTACTATTAACAGTGATAAAATGTGTTGCTGATAGTAAAAATAACGTTTATATAGATCTTACTGTGTGCCAGGCTCTGTGCTAGTATTTTACTATCACTATTATCTCATTTGAATTTCACAGTAACCCTGAGAAGTAAGTGGTACTGTTATCTCCATTTTACAGATGAGGAAACTGAAGCAGACTAGTTAAGTGTCTTGCACATGGTCATGCAGCTAATAAGTATGAATTTGAATTGGGTCTTCCGAATCCCAGGCCCAATGCCATCCACTGGAAAATTCAGGATGTAAAATACTTTATCAAACCATTTGTCAAGTTTAAATTTACTTGTGCACTATGAAAAACTAGTAAAGGAAATGAGTGCCATTATTTTTGCAAGTTGAGCTATGGTAGAAATTTAATGATTAGAAATTTTGTTTTTTTCACCCAAGCTTAAAATATGAAAGTAATATAAAACATAGAATCAACTTGATGAACTATGATGTTAAAGTTTCCAAATCACCTATTTATAACTGGAATTAGAATTCAACTTTTAACAACAAAAAGAAATTTACCTTTTATAGCAATTTTCTTCATTCATTGAGTTAATATGGGATGGTGGATAGAGACAGTCTCAGGCACACAGATCTAATTTGAGTCCTACCTATAAGACCTACAAGTTGTGCAAACTAGAATATCACTTAACCTCTTAGTGCCCCATGCACCTCTCTTAAGAATATAAATTGTAGAACAATTGCCATTCTGCAAAAGTAAGAGAGAGTTTTTACCCAAAGCTCTTTACACTTAGGAAATCATAGATGTACTAAAAATATATATATATATAGAACAAGGGTTATATGCCAAGTGTGAAGGGACATTTAAAGTTTAGATATGACATAGTCACTACCCAAGGGAGAATATAATTAAAAATGAGAATAAGTATTTTAACTTTTAAGCAATTTGAGGCAATTTACTAGTCTGGCGATTGTTAGACAGAGTTCCCCTCTGCCTAACAGGTCAGATGGGTTGGCTGAGGAGATCCCATTGCAGTATTTCTGGCCTCCTCCTTCTTGTGGCCTAGCCCCACATTTCCAAATTCACTCTTGAAACTTGACTTTCTAGTCCTTTTATTACCTGTGGGGGAGGAATTTCCTTAAATCTGTTGAGGGAGGATTAAAAATGCCTATCCTTCAGTGGGAAGGGATACTATCTCTTCTTTTCCCTGCTTGGTTTGTTTTAGATTCAGGCTTATTCAAGCAAAGGTTACTTTTGTTGCAAATTCAATTAGTCTTTCTTTACTTTAGGAAACTAGAAAAATTTAATCAATAAAATCTCCCTTTGGTTTATCTTGAATCCCCTATATTTTTCCAGGATACCTTCCAGTTTTGTCTGTCTCTACTTTTGGGTACCTCACAATTTTTTACCTCCAAGGACACATACAAACCTCTCATACATTAAGCAAACTCATTAGTTTAGAGAAACAAGTTAATTTGAAATAGAAGGTAAACTAGAAAGCAAACAAACTCTTAAAGGAGACAAAGATGGGAAAGAAAAGTTCTGTGTCTTCACTCTTTGCCCTCTGCATCAGGGATGGAGACAGTTACTCAGCATCGGCTCCATTTGGCTTCCTGATAACTTGGCTATAAGCCTTTGATAAAATTTGTCTTAAAATGTCACATTCTCCCCATCTGGACTTATGGTCATGATGGCAGGTGCAAAAGTAGGGGAGGTCATCCTTTTTCACGCTTTCTGATGTCATCACGTCCCACAAAGATTCTCTTCCTCTTCACCCTCTTAAGAATAGGAGTGGCCAAGTGCCTTGGAGGCTCAGTAGATAAACTGAACAATGGTCTCTAGTGGACTGCTATATTTCTCCTTAGGTTCAGAAATTTTGCAGTCCTTTGCAAAATCGGCCAAATCACTTCACATCTGGAATTACACATCAAAATAAAATTAACACTTAAGAAACTAAGAGTGATTAACCCAGCATCCCACATTATCATCTCACAGTACTATTTACAGCAAATATATATCAACAGTACATGCACTGGACATAGGACATTGAAAAGCATTTCTGAACAGGTTGCTCAGGACATTACATGTCACAGACATAATGTATATCCACAGAATGGAAGCACATGGGCATAACAGCAAAACAGGCATACTCAAAGGTCTACAAAACAGGTATATATGTAAAATGAGTAATATGTGTTCAAATGAACATCAGAGCTATGCAAAACTAACTCTCAAAATATCTACAGATGATACATACTACAGAAGGAAATATAGTGAACCAAATAATAAAACAGAAGAGTATTCAAAACATGGAGTAATTAATACATCAATCGATGAACATGTGAAATTGCCTGACAGAGCAGAAGTTACATAGGTAAATGTTAGCATTATCATCTGGTTACATGTGCATCTACTTTTCCAGATGCCTTTGTGAACTTATAAGTTTGTCTTAACATTAGTCCTCCTCAGACTTGCTGATTTTTTACCCCTTTACTTGAGTTAGTTGATGATATGTTTAATAATAGTTGTCATCGGAATGTATTCTCAAATCCCAAATCTGAACATGAAACCTGTCTGGACCCTTGTAAGGGAGTCCGTCAGTGAGCATTTGTTAAGCTCCTGCTTAGTGCCAGGCATTCTGCTAAGTGCTAGAAAACAGAAAAAGGCAAAAAAAAAAAATCCTTGTTCTCAAGGAACTTACAGTCAAATGGAGGAGACAACATGAAAATAACTCTATATAAACAAGATATGTACAGGATCAATTGGAGATAATCAGTAGGGGGGCATGCATTATCATTAAGAAAGATAAAAGTTTCTCATAGATGGTGGGATTTTACCTGGACCAGAGGGAGGCAGAGATCAGAAGGAAGGTATTTCAAGTATAGGAAACAGTTGCCTGGACTCTGGAAAAGGAGGGTGTACAGCAAGAAGGTCAGGGTCACTGGATTACAGAGTATATGGGGGGAGTATAAGGTGTCAGAGGACTGGAAAGGTAGGAGGGGGCCAGGTTTTGAAGGTCTTTGAATGCCAAACAGGTATTATATATTCTATTGTGGAGATGATAAGAAACCACTAGAATGTATTGAATAGGGATGGGGAAAGGTAATACTGTCAGAGCTATGCTATAGGAAAATTAATTTGATAACTGAGTGGAAAATAGCCTGGAAGGAAGGAAATTTGAGGCAAGAAAGCCAACTAGCAGGCTATTGCAATAATCTATATATAAGAAAATGAGGGCCTATACGAGAAATGTTGGATATGGAAAGTGAGAGAGGATGATTCAAACATGATGCCTAATTGTAGGACAGAATGACTGGAAGGATGGTGGTACCCTCATCTGTAATAGGGAAGTTCAGAAAGGGAAAAATTTGGAGCCATAGATAATGAGTTTTGTTTTGAACATGTTGAATTATAGGACATCCAGTTTGACATGTCTAATAAGCATTTGGAGATGCAAGTCTGAATATTTGGAGAGAAATTAGGGCTGGATAAGGAGATCTGAGAAAAATCATCTTAGAGATAATATTGAAATCATAGGCACTGATGAAATCACTAAGTGAAATTATAGAGGGAGAAGAGAGGAGGGCCCAGGACAGAGCCCTGGGAGAAACCACCTTTAACAGGTATGGCCTGGATGAAGATCCATCGATGGAGACCATGAAGGAATGGTCAGACTTGTAGACTGAAGTTCCAGACAGGAAAGGTGCAGCTTCTGGGTTCAGTTCTCTCTTTTTATCCAACTTAATTGTAGGATTACAGTTTACCAAAGCTTCATTTGAAATGCTTCTTAGCTATTGTCTGGTTCACACAGTCTTTACACAGCTGGCAGCCAGTCTCCATTCTTGGAGCTGCACTGAACTAAGTATTCATCAGTCTATGTGCCCAGCAACAAATTCAGCCAATTCACATATGAACGGGTATGGTAAATTGTCTTCCAAAGTCCCACCGGTCTCTAGGGCTATTCTATCTGCAACTAAACATGGAATAGTTTTCATGTATCTGTTCATTTGTATCTCATGAACACCAAGATTGCTCACCAAAACTTTCTTTTCTCTTTTCTCATTACAGGCATTATACCGTTTGTTTCTGTGAGTCTTCTGATATGAAGACTGTTGTTGTTAGATGGTGAGCTTTTCCTAAGAAACTGCTGAAATAAGTATCTGTTAGTTTTCTGTTACTCATTAGAGAATCCAAATAGTTCATCTATAGCAGTATTAAGTGGTGGCATTGAATTGTTTTATAGGTCCCTTCACAAGATTTTTGTAGCTACTACAGTGTGATGAATAGTATGATCATTGTAAACTTTATATTAGTTTGATATTATAATACTAGGACTCCAGTATAGAGTCACTTAGGCTAAATGGTCATAATACCCATAGATGCATGTAGCCAAAATAGACAGGTTGCACTTTTCCACTGTTAACTCTCTGTTATTTGGATAAAGCTTGCAGCTTTTTGATTGTATAAACCAGGGGTAGGGGACCTGTGGCCTCAAGGCCACATGTGGCCCACTAGATCCTCAAGTGCAGCCCTTTAACTGAATCCAAACCTCAAAGAATAAATCCCCTTAATAAAAGGATTTGTTTTATAAAATTTGGACTTAACCAAAAGGCCACACTCAAGGATCTAGAAGGCACATGTGGCCTTGAGGTCACAGGTTTCCCATCCCTGGTATAAACTCTTGACATATTGGAGGGGGCTTGAGTCATTCTTCAACTGCCTTAGACAGTTAAGATCAGATCCTACCACCAGATTCTCAACCAAGAAACTCCCCCTACCAGAGCTTCACCCTAGCCTAGAGCAACTTTTCCACATCTAAGTGTGATTTGAAATGTCCTCCCTACATCTGATCCCAATCACCTGCTCTACACTAGACCCATTTTTAGGGCATATAATTTTGCTACCTGAACCCCAATTAAACATATTCCCTAACTAACACATTTTCCTCCCTCACAGGCTGTGCTGATTTTCTTGCATGAGGAACCAAACCTCTCTCTGTTTATATTGTTGTGGTGGGAATATGCTTTGCCTCCCAGCTTGCTGTGTTACATAACAATAAAGCTCATGATTAGGTCATTTTCCTGAATATCAGTTTTCCTGATACTTACTTTAACTTGAGCCATAAGGTAAGTAGCTTCCTATTATTCTGCTAACTTGTATGTCTCATGACACACATTGATCATAGCAAAAAACTCTGTGTTTGTTGAACGTCTTATCAATATACTTGAGTGTCATACTATATTTGTTTCTATCAGTGTTGTTCTAGGCTGAAGTTAGCTAGATGAGGAGCTTCTCCCAGCTTTCTTCTCTGCTAGGAAATATATTAATTATGGTTGTCTTCAGTCTTTCAGAACTCCCAAAGCATGAATTTGAGGTAGATGTGGTTCCTACCTAAACTTCAGTAGGTAGAGTATAATCTTGTAGCTTCACTCCCAGATGAGTCATCAGTGTGTATTAGGAATACCACATGGTGATTCCACTGAGATTTGTGTTCCATTCTCAGTCTCTCTTACATGTTCAGTATGGTGTGGTTGAAATAATCAAGCTGTGAATCTACCTGAGGTGGTAGGGTATAATTCTAATCTTTTTTAGTTCTAGGCAAAACTTGTTTTTGTGTTTGTCCTTCATTTTCGAAGAAGACCATGACATCAAAGAAGTGATAACATGACTTGCATTTGACTTTCTTCTGAGTGAGGAAGGGCTGTGCAAGGTCACCAGCCTCACTTTCTCCTCCTGAGTCATCTGGATCCAGTGACCAGATATTTATCAAGATGACTGGAGATTGACCAGGATTCAGTGGGAGACCTTGGCCTTTTTAGGCTAGGCCTTTTGATGTACTCACTTCGAGGAAGGTAATTCCCATTGAGTGAATAGGCCTCTTTAAGAAGTAGTCAGGGAATGTCCCTTTTAATAAGCAGAAGAAAAGAAATAGCAAAATCAAACTGGGAGGGAAAGACAAACTCTTACTATTGTTAATTATTCTAAGCCAGCCATTAAGTGGAGCTTGGTCAGGGACCTATTGCTGTCTAACCTATGGGCTTCAGAGTGCACTAGGTTAAAGGTTTTGGGAATGAGAAGGAAGGAAGAAGGGGAGAAAGGAAGGGAGGGAGGGAAAGAAAAAAGAAGGGAGGGAAAGGACATCTAGCCAGTAAAGCCCAAAAGAAACAGAAAGGGAGACAGAAGGCAGTTTGGTATACTCACAGGTTGTGTTTGTCCTTCGTTTTTGAAGATCATGATATCAGAGAAGTGATGACATGACTTGCACTTGGCTTTGTTTTGAATGAGGAGCTATGTAGGTCACCAGCCTCACTTCTTCTCCTGGGCTATCTGGATCCAGTGACCAGATATTCATCCAGATTACTGGAGATGGCCTAGGATGCAATGGGAGACCTTGGCAAAACAATACCTCCTTGAATAGCATGCTTTCAAAATAATCTCCCTTGATCTCCATGGATCCTAGCAGGAAGTGCACATACCAGCAAAGCTTTCTGGTTCCTAGATGGACATGACTCTGTGAAACGGTCAATTACCACCAAAGTATGACTTTATGTTCCTACTGTCACTTTTCAAAGACAAAAATTCCCAAATCAGACAAATTGCAGAGGCAGCTTGGTATGGTGATGAGGCCTGGACTTGTAATTGGAAGACCTGATTTTAAATCCCAGCTCTGCCCTTTATGACCTGTGTGACCTTGGACAAGTCACTTCTCTCTGAGCCTTATTTTCCTCATCTTCCAAATATATAGGATGGACTAGATGACTTCTAAGGTCCCTTCCAGCTTAGAATTCATGATCCTTATGCTTCTTATATGCTCCAAATATGTTGTAAAGTTGATAGTACTTTGCACACAAAAAGTGCAAGTCACACATCTTAATACATTTTGACCATCTTGGGCCTGTAAAATGTTTCTTTTTAGCTCTAGAATCCTCTCTAGATTCATATATCCAAAGACATCATGTAAAAGTTTTGCTGCCATAGAGCTATATGTGGTAGATGGCACCCACTGTTTCCTGGGTAATATCCAATACAAGCCTCTGTTGTTCAATACCAAATTCTGCCATTTTTTTAATAGAAAAGTTCCTTTGAAGAATTGGACCTTGAGTTCTCTGGCATCACTGCTTAACTTCTTGGCTTGTATCACTTCTTGCAGCCCCTCATCAGCCATCTGCTCTTGCCTCCAGTCATATACACACAACTGAGGCAAAGAAAGTTGGACCAAACAAGTGAAGTCACATATACTGCTGGCATGCTGTCTAGTGGAAGTGCCAGACTTTCCACTGCACTGCATTTGCTTGAGGTCCAACTCCATAGGTAGTGCCTACAGCATTCACTTCTTAAGTATCATCATAGCTTCAGTGTCACATGGCCTGGCCAACGAGGTCTTTATAGCCTTCTTTGGTCAGTTTTGTATGCTGAGTTCATGGTTGGCTTATGGTGCTACCTATCCCTGGCAAACAGCATTTAACTTGGTACCTGTCAAGATATAAATCAGAAGATTGCTGTAAGTCCATACTTGCAACTTCTCTATATGTTCCTAGCTCTGGAACTTCTTAGAGTATGACTGGGAGGAGCTAAGTTGTTTGACTCTGCTATCCCTGAGGCAATATGACATTCATACAGCTTCCTGGGGAGATAAAACAGAACAGTCCATGTAAAATCAGTGCCCTTCAGATTTAATGAGTGTCCTGCAGCCGCCTGAGTCACAACACCTTGACTTTCTTATCAGATAACATTCTGTATGCAGATGAGGTGGGGTCACATTTGCCTTAGCTGAGTCCTCTATTCTCTTTGAATGTCCTTTTTATTCTATGGTTAAGTAAACCTCATCATGTTAACTGCTAAATGTCTCAGGAGTGACTCAGTTCTCTCTAGTCTCAAACCTGAACTACCAGACCAAATTATATCAGACCTGATCTGTTGCACTGGCACTGGACAACTGCAATACTGAAAACTCCTGACTGCCTGACACAATTCAGGGCATCGTGAACTCTTAGCATGCTGTGCCGTCCCACTTCGGTTCTTTCCCCAAAGTCCAGTGTTGTACATGTATTTGTATCTTTTTCCATTCTTCTTTGGTGACACCACAGTAGGTGATGAATATTGCTGGTGGACTCTATTCTATAATGATGCCATTGGCCAGCATGTTTTTGGAGTTAGCTCCATCCTAGGCAAAGAGATTTTCCTATATCATTTCCAGAACAGCCCAGAGTTGGTGAGCTGGATCCTACATCCCATTCATGTTGTGAGAACATAACTCTTCTTTTGCTGAGCCTCTATCTCATCCTTTTGTTCCATTCTTCGGATAGCACAGAATTGCCAAAGTAAGGTTTTAAAGAATCACTTTTGAGATTGAAGGGCTAGTACGTTTGTGATGTTTGCTGTCATCAGCTGTCCCTCTTTTCCTGTAGACTTCTGCATAAGCTTGCCTAGATGATCAAAGGATGCACCCAATAGGTCTTGGCTTCTTGTTTGCATTATCTTTACCCTAAATTGGATCCAATTCACTATCCTGTTGACATCAACAATATCCTTGAGAAATTTCAAGCTCCCCTAGATGTGTCCAAGATGAAGGTAGTTTTGAGCCACTTGGAAGTTAACAAAAATTCCATTATAATCATTGTACCAGTTTTGAGTGCTTTGTTTATAATAAGGACTTAAAAATGCTTTTTCATTCATTCACAAACAAGGCAGCCCAGTCAGTAATACTAAAATTATTAGCCTTTATTAGGACAGATACATTTTAAATAAGGCTAGGCATAAGAACTAACTTGAGACACCATTGGTGGAGGATGGGGAGCTTAGGGAGATGAGGGTCAAGGGAACAAGGATTCAAGGAAGAAGGTACACCTGGATTTCAGTAATCTGAGAGATAGGTATACAACCACATCTCAGCAGAGAAAAATTCTGAGTTAGCCTGAGGCTTGTGTGATGATATTAGGGCCATAGGAGAAAAAAAAAATTGATGATTTTGCAAAGGCTATCCTCTATGTCCAACACTCAGGTTACACAAAACTCTTATCACACTTGCTAATTTAGTAGGGGAATACTTTCAACCTACCCCTTCCCTAAAGATAGTTCAGTACTATGGTTTAGATTTAGGAGTTTTATGGAGCATGAGGTCTCACTTGAGAATTTGTTATTGGTTTCCTATTTCTAATGTTTCAGGCAGGGAGACATCAGAGAGTGGCCAGCAAGGCTTTTGTTGCCTTATCTTATGAATATCATCAAATATGGAAGGCTTAAGAAAAGGGGCAGAGCAAAGATGCCAGGGTGATGTCTCCACAGACATCACCTGGGGACCTAAAAGACAATCGTTAAACCTGAGACCTCTCAGACTGCCAGTGTTGTTCAGTTATTCAGTTATGTCCATCTCTTCATGATTCCATGCACACCAGACCCTTCTATCCTCCACTCTCCCTCAGTCTGTCCAAGTTCATGTTCACTGTTTCCATGACACTTTCTATATCATCCTCTGCCCTCCCTTTTTCTTTTTGTCTTCAGTCTTTCCCAACATCAGGGTCTTTTCCAAAGAGGCCAGTCTTCTCCTTATGTGACCAGAGTATTTACGTTTCAACTTCAGTATTTGACCTTCCAGTGAATAGTCTGAATTAATTTCTTTAAGCATTGATTAATTTGATCTCCTTGCTGTCCAAGGAACTCCTAAAAGTGTTCTCCTGCACCCAGCAATTCGAAAGTCTTGACTTTGCAGGGCTTAGCTTTATATATAGTCCAACTCTCACAGCCATCCTTTGCTACTGGAAAAACCACAGCTTTGACTATATGGACCTTTATTGGTGAGATGATGCCTCTCTGTTTTTTAGAATGTTGTCTAGCTTTGCCATAGCTTTCCTTCCAAGGAGCAAGCATCTTTTTAATTTCATAGCAATGATGTTTAAGCCCAAAAATATATCGGACTCTGCTTCCATTTCTTCCCCCCGTTTGCCCAGAAGTGATGGGACCAGCTGCCATGATCTTAGTTTTTGATGTTGTTCCAAACTAGCCTTTACACTCTCCTCTTTCATCCTTGCTGAGTCTTCTTGACTCCTCCTCATTTTCTGCCATCAGTATCGTCCTCTCTAGGTCTGAAATTGCTGATATTTCTCCTGACAGCCTTAAGTCCAGCTTTTGACTCATCCAGTCTGGCATTTTGTATGATGTGCTCTGTATGTGAATCAAATAAGTAAGATTACAATGCGCAACTTTGGCACGCTCCATGTCCAATGTTACACCAATCAGTTGTTTCCTCTTCATTTCTCATTGTTGCTTCTTGACCTTCATACAGGTTTCTTAAGAGACAAAACAATCTGATACTCCCGTCTCTTTGAGGACTTTCCAGATTTTGTTGTGATCCACACAGTCAAAGACTTTAGCATTTAGGCTTAGCATAATCAATCAAGCAGAAATAGGTGTTTGGTTTTTTCTGGAATTCTCTTGCTTTGTCCATAATCCAACAAATGTTGGCAGCTTGGTCTCTTGTCCCTTTGCATTTTCGAAAACCAGCCTGCTCTTCTGGTGATTCTCAGTTCACATACTGCTGAAGACTAGCTTGCAGAATCTTAAGTATAATCGTGCTGGCATGTGAAATGGTGCAGTTATTAGGTAATTTGAACATTCCTTGGCATGGCCCTTCTTTAGAATTAGACGTAAACTCATCTTTTTGAATCCAGCGGCCACTGTTGTGTTTTCCAAATTTGCTGGCATATTGAATACAACACTTTAAAAGTATTATCTTCCAGGATTTTAAACAGCTCACCTGGAATTCTGTCACCTCCACTAGGCTTATTATTAGCAATGCTTCCTAAGGCCCACGTAACTTTGTTCTCCAGGATGTCTGGCTCTAGACCCATGACTACACCTCATAGTTATAGGTCATGTTAAATTCTTTCTTGTGTAGTTCTGTTGTGTATTCTTGACACCTCTTCTTAATCTCTTCTATTTCTGTTAAATCTCTTCCAGTTTTGCTTTTTAATTTGCCCATTTTTGCATGAAACTCTCCTTTGACCTCTCTTATTTTCTTGAAGATATCTTTATGATTCTATCATTTTCTTCTATTTCTTTGCATTACTTATTTAAGAAAATCATCTTTTATTTCCTTGATATTCTCTGGAGAATATATACATATTATATATTATATAATATCTACATTCAGGTAGGTACATCTGCCATACACTACCATAGTCCCAGTCTTATTTAGGCAGCAGTTTAGCTCTGTCATTAGAAACATAGGTGCTATCCATGCATTTCTTTATACTAGCACATTGATTATATAAATTACTTAAGCATTAATTCATACTGAACCAAATTCACCTTTGCTTTTCTAGGAAATGTAGGAGGATAAGGTTCTCCATCTCTTAAAGAAAGCCTGCCCTATAATTAGAGGAAAGATTCAGTAATTTTATTGTATATAGGTGACCCAGTGGATAGACTGTTCAAGTGGAGCCAAGAAGATCTGTGTTTGAATCCTGCTTCAGATATTTATTAGCATTGTGACCCTGAGGAAGTCATTTCATCTCTCTCAGTCTTAGCTTCTTCATCTGTAAAATAGCAATAATAGTATCTAACTCATAAGGTCGTTTTGAGAATAAATGAGATGAAATAGGTCTCTTTGCAAACCTTAAAGGGCATTGTAAATGCTCATTATTAAATTATTTAGAGGAAATTGCAAGTTACTTTTAAAAGGCATATCCGGAAAGTTAGCCTGTTACAAGCAGTTGGGGAATAACCTCTCTATTCAAATATGGGGCAGAATTATAGCAGCATGTTTACTGATTATGATTTTATTGAATATTGGGCATTTACTATTTGTAAAATTCTGATATGTAGAGCTATTTGTATCATTTTTCTACTCAGAAAAACCATGTATTGTCCTTGGAATGGGTCCAACTCTTAAGGAACTTAAAATCTTGTAGGACTCTGAGTAAGGGGGAGGGCAGTGTTGGGATAGGGGCAGAAGGAGGATTTTATGGGGAGAGGGGTAAGTACACAAATAGCAAGGAGAAATCCAGGACAGGGGAGATAACTATCACATGGGGAAAGTTTCTTGTAGGAAATAGCTTTAGGTTTGGACATCAAAGAAAGAGGAGGTCTTAAATAAAGATGGGGGAGGAGAGAGATGGAGTCCTTGAGGTAGATGGGAATGGGTTAACAAGAGATGGGAGCATTCACTTCTCACAGAAATAAGAGAATTTCTAAGCCATAGGACTATTATGTCTTTCCCAATAAGCAATAATGGCTCCACACCAAGCTCTCAGCTAAGAAGCTGATTTGATTTTCTCACCTGGGTGGGTGAGGCTCTTAGCTATAATTAGCAATTATAACACCAGGAACAAGCAATAAAATGTACCTGGGCAACTCTCATGTCACATTTGTAATACAAATTCATTTGAGTGGCAAGGGAGTGGGAGTGCAGGAAGAGACCTTGGACCTTAAGATACAAGACCCTATAATAATCACTTGCATTTATAGCACTTTAAGATTTGTCTATTTTCAATAACCAAAAAGTGGGTCTGCCAGCCTGAAATCTCTCCCCACTCCATCCTATCCTTCTTTCAGTATAAATCCAATCATGTAAGATAACCTTACCTCCCCCATGCATGTGTACACACACACACATACATCCTCTCTTTTTCTCTCCTTTCTCTGTCACTCACTAAACTCTAGAGTCTCTCTTTTTGCCTCTAAGATCAAATACAAAATGCTTATTTGGCATTCAAAGCCCTCTACAATCAAACCCCTACCCCTGCCCAGCACACACCTTTCTAGTCTTCTTATACCTTACTCCCCAATACATACTCATCTTACTTCTCTATTCAGTGACACTGGCCTCTTGGCTGTTGATGAGCAAGATCTCCATCTCTCAGCATTTTCTCTGACTGTCCCCATACCTGAAATGCTGCCCCTCCACTCTGACTGCTGATTTCCCTTGCTCCCTTTAAATCCTACCTAAAATCCAATTTTTTTACTAGAATCTTTCCTCAGCCTCTCTTAATTTTAGTTCCTTCTCTCTATTAAGTATTATTATTTCCTTTTCATCCTACATATATCTTGCTTTCTATATATTTATCTTCTCCTCATTGTAAACTCCTTGAAGGCAAGGATTCTTTTGCCTACTTTTGTAACCCTAGCACTTAGCATATGCCTGTTGGTATAAGTAGGTGCTTAATAAATGTTGATTGATTTGCAAAGCATATATGTATTATTTCATTTGATACTCACAATAACCCTGGAAGGTTTTTTACAGGACCTCACTGCAATATCTGAGGCAGATTTTGAACTGAAATCTTCCTGACTCCAAGTCCAGTAATCTTGTTCATTACACCACCTACCCCTGTAGTGGGAAGAAAGAAACCCTGGAACAATGCTGCTAAAACCACTTCCAGGGGAAGGGCATCGAGGTGAGGCTTACCGGAGAGGACCTCATATGGGATTCAGCTGCCAGGGAGAAGTACAAATGTTCTTAGTGCCCTCTAAAATTTACAGTCTAGGACAAAATTTTGCCTCCTTCATGCCCTGGGTGTATCTCTGTATTGTAGTCCTGAGTTGAGTTAGAGTGACGAGGTGACAAGAGACTTGATATCTTGGTCCTCATAGGTTATATCTGCTCAATGCTCTGAGAAAGAAGGATGTAATTGAGCAAAACTTTGTGGGTATTACTCTCTAGTGTTCACACACCAGGTCATTAGTTTAAACTTACTGAGTCTTCCTCATAAAGGGTTGGGACACCTGGGGATTATATTATCTGTGATCACTAGATACCTTAGGAAAGTTTTGGAGAGGTGGAAGCCCCCCTAAGTATGGGAGTCCAACACATTAGTTAATTTCATTAACTTCCTTTGTTATTTACCTTATTTCATGTTTTGAGTAAATATTGTCTTGGATTTATATGTCTAGAATATACCTTACTAATAAGAGTAACTTTGGAGTGGGGATTTATGAGCTGTGAATTTGAATAGCACTCCAAATCTAGGAAGTAATGAGTGGTCCCAGAGCCACAGGGGGTCTTGAGATACACCTAGAAAATTAGCAGTTATATGAACAGAGTTTTGCATATACAATTTAGGGGTGTGGTCATAGCAGTTAAAACAGTTGTAATGTTTTCGGAAATAAGAATCCTGAGACCTCTTGCTGTCAGTCAAATTACCAGGGACAAACTAACAAGGAGCAGGAGAAATTCCAAGAAAAAGTGCAAAAAAAATAATATTATGAAAGGGTAGTGGAAATAATGCTACATTATCACTATCAGATTTCAAACTATACTATAAAGCAGTAATTGTCAAAGCTATTTTTTACTGGTTAAAAATAGAAAAGTTGATTAATGGAATATATTAAAATAAACTAGATGCAGAAAAAATTCAGGATAGTAGCATAATGTTTGAAAAACCCAAGAACACCAACCATTGGGGTATACCCCAATATTTGATTCTCTGTTTGACAAATCTGTTAAGAAAACTAGAAAGTAATATGGCAGAAATTTGGTTTAGATCAAACTTCACACATACGCTACAACAAATGACAAGTAATTTATGTCTTAAATATAAAAGGTTGAAATTAAAAGTATTAGAGAAGGGAAGGTGATGCCTTTAACAACTATGATGAGGAAAATTCTTAACAAGGAAGAAAGATGTTAATAAAAGATACAATGAACAATTTTATTACATAAAATTAAAGAGCCTTTGCACACAAAAAGTCAATACAGTTGAAAGGAAAAATTAACAAGGAAAAAACTGTAGTAAATATTTATGATGCAAAAGTCTAAGGTCTGGGGGGGCATAACGAAAATGACAGAATAAAGACAGGGACTCAGTTTGACCTCTCCCTAAATCTCACCCAAATACCTGTGAAAAAATGGCTGTAAACAAATTCTAAACAGTAGAACTCACAAAAAGAGTGAAACAAATTTCCAGCCCAAGACAATATGGAAGGTCAACAGGAAAGATCTGTTGCATCAGGCTGGGAGAGGAATGCAGTCCAGAATAAGTCATGCCAGCATAGATCAAGCCCCAGCAAACCTGGAGTAAGCTTCAGGGGACTAAATGGCAGACAATTGTGGCAGTTTTCAGAATTCTCAACCCACAAATGCCAAAGACAACTTAGAATGTCAGTAGGAATGGTCTGTCAGACCTGAGTGAGAGAGGAGCACAGTCTAGTGCTGGCCCTAGTATAGCCCCAGCACAGCAGCATGGCAGGAGTGGTGGCAGTAGCTACTTCCAGAGCTCCCAGCTCACAGATAGAAAAGAGATCGAACAAATGATCAGGAGACTACAGGGATCTCTTTGCTGGCACTGAGGCAGGAATTCTGTTGCTTTGACTATACTTGGAACTGGGTCACAGTCCTGGGTGGTAATCCTGAGGCAAGAAGGAGCACTGGCATAGCAGAACTTGTGGCAGCAGTAGAAAGGAAACCCTCCTCACAGTTCCAGGGCAGAAAAGAGTGCTTGTGATTGCTCACAAAACAGAGCATAAGTCAGGAGAGCAGCAAATACATCTCCTTAGATCATACTACCTTGGAAAAATTGAAAACTTATAGGTTCCTAGAAGTATTGCTGAAAACAGTGGCACAAAACCCATGAATGTTGGGACAGTACATCCTCCACACTGGAAACAGCCCCATCTTAACAAAGAGTTAAAAAAAGTCAAATAATTGGCTGGGAAAATAAGCAAATGGTGGGAAAAAAACTCAGAATATAGAAACTTACTTTGGTAACAAGGAAGATCAAAACATACACCCAGAAGAAGACAACAAAGTCAAAGCTCCTACATCCAGAGTCTCCAAGAACAATATGAATTGGTGTTAGACCATGGAAGAGCTCAAAAAGGATACTGAAAATCAAGTGAGAGAGGTGGAGGAAAAACTGGGAAGAAAAATGAGAGTGATGCAAGAAAACCATGAAAAGCAA
This sequence comes from Potorous gilbertii, assembly GCA_028658325.1. Taxonomy (NCBI): domain Eukaryota; kingdom Metazoa; phylum Chordata; class Mammalia; order Diprotodontia; family Potoroidae; genus Potorous; species Potorous gilbertii. The sequence goes on from CM053769.1 coordinate 451,930,366, forward strand.
GTCATAGCTTGCTAAAGGAGACCCAAAAAAATGCTGAAGAAATTAACACCTTAAAAAAAAGACTAACTCAAATGACAAAAAAAGCCCAAAAAAACCAATGAGAAGAATACTTTATGCTTCCTTTTTCCATTTGTTCAATTTTCCTTTTTAAAGAAGTGTTCTCCTCAGGTTTTTTCAAACTTTTAAAATCATTGGCCAGTTTTTCTTCTATTTCCTTCTTTAGCTGTTCCAGGAGAGCTGTTTTTGCATGGGAGCAGTTCATAGCCCCTTCTGAAGTTTGGTTGGAAGCACAGTCTCACTACTGACCTCTTTGGTATTTGTGCTTTGGTCCTTGTCCCCATAGAAAGATTCTATGGGTTTTTTCCATGCTTGTTTTGCTTTTTCTTGTTCATGATGGTGATTGTGTGTTGTGGTTTCTGATTCTTTGAGTTAGAAGCTGCAGAACTTGGTGTTGAGCTGACTAGTGTGAAAAGCTAAGAGCAAGTGTCTTTATCTTTTTGTTTTGTGTTTCCCCTATCAACTCTGGGGTTAGCTTGTTAAGTGTGGGAGAGGGGTGGCCTGGTCATGGGAGAGCTCCTCAGCTGAACTGAGGCAAAAGCAAACTCAGGGGATGGTGATCCCAGTGGCCCTATTGTCTTCTCATTTCTCCTGGAGTGCTGAGGCACGCCTAGATCCTGGTGCGAATTTCTACCCCTCCTAGGGCTCCTCTCCTAGCATTGAGGCTTGCCTGGATCCTAGTGTGAGTTTCCATTGCACTGGGGCCCCTCTTATTCTGGTTCACCACTACCACAGTAGGAGGAATCCCCCTTAGCTATTTTCCTACCTCAGGTCTTATGAGACTATTTGCCCCCTCTGCTGTTTCCACTGATCAGAATTTTTCTGGGGAAATATTTTATGGTTCTTTTGAGGTCATCAAGGGGAAAGGAGAGATCATTTACTGATCATTCTTGTCATCCTGGATCCCAGAAGTTCAAGTAGGCAACTTACAGATGTTTAATATGCGGACTGAAAGTATCAGGAGCTGCTGCAGCTGATATCTGGGGCTCACCAGCTGTCACTCTCTTGGCCCTGTTGGTCTCTCACCCTGGGCTGCCACTCCACTGGTTCCACCTGCTGCTGTCTCAGGTCTCCCTGGGGCCCTCACACTCCCCTGGGCTGGACGTGCTGTCCTGTGCGCTGTGGTCTCATCCCCAAGGAACAGATCCTTCCCGTTGACCTTCCAGTCTGTCCTGGACTGTGACTCTGCCACGGTCTGTCTCCTATTGGATTCTGCACCTCCAAAATTTGGTCAGATTCTCATTTTAGAGGTATCTGAAGGAGTTTGCCTAAGAGCTTGGGTGAGTCATTACTCTCTCTGCCATCTTGGCTCCACCCCAGAAGAATACTTTAAAGAGCAGAATTAGCCAAATGGAAAAGGAGATTCAGAAGCTCACTGAAGAAAATAGTTCTTTAAAAATTAGAATGGAGCAGGTGGTAGCCAAAGACTTTATGAGAAACCAAGAAATTACAAAACAAAACCAAAAGAATGAAAAAAATAGAAAATAAGGTGAAATACCTCATTGGAAAAACAACTGACCTGAAAAATCCCAGAGAGACAATTTAAAAATTATGGGACTACCTAAAAGCCATGATCAAAAAAAGAGCCTAGATATCATCTTTCATGAAATTATTAAGGAAAACTGCCCCGATATTCTAGAAACAGAGGGCAAAATGTGTTCATCCTTTGTTGCCGAAGAAGACCATGCCATCCGAGAAATAATGACATGACTTGCACTTTGTTTTTGGGTGAGGGAGGGCTGTGCAGGTCACCAACCTCTCTTCTCCTCCAGAGCCATCTGGATCCAGTGACCAGATATTCATCAGAATGACTGGAGATGACCCAGGATGAGGCAATTGGAGTTAAGTGACTTGCCCAAGGTCACACAGCTAGTGAGTGTCAGGTGTCTGAGGTGAGATTTTAACTCAGGTCCTCCTGATTCCTGCACTGGTAAAATAAATATTAAAAGAATCCACGGATCACCTGAAAGAGATCCAAACAGAGAAACTCCTAGGAATATTGTAGCCAAATTCCAGAGTTCCCAGATCAAGGAGAAAATATTGCAAGCAGCCAGAAAGAAATAATTCAAATATTATGGAAACACAATCAGGATTAGCACAAGATTTAGCAGCTTCTACATTAAAGGATTGAAGGGCTTGGAATATGATATTCCAGAGGTCAAAGGAACTAAGATTAAAACCAAGAATCACCTACCCAGAAAAACTGAGTGTAATCCATGAGGGGAAAAGTTGACATTCAACAACACAGAGAAATTTAATGTATTCTTGAGAAAAAACAAGAGCTAAAGAGAAAAACTGATTCTCAAATATAAGGCTCAAGAGAAGCATGAAAAGTTAAACAGGAAAGAGAAATCATAAGGGACTTATTAAAGTTGAACTTTTTCCATTTCTACATGGAAAAGATGATATTTGTAACTCATGAGATCTTTTCCCATTATTAGAGTAGTTGAAGGAATACATATATAGACAAAGGGCACAGGGTAAGTTGAATATGAAGGGATGATACCTGAAAAATAAAATTAAGGGGTAAGAGAGAAATGTACTGGGAGAACAAGAGAAGGAGAATTGGGTAAATTATCTAACATAAAAGAGGCAAAAAAAGCTTTTACAGTGGAGAAGAGGAGGGAGGTGAGAGGGAATCTCACTCTCATTGGATTTCGCTTAAGGAAGGAATAACATTCACACTTAATTGGATATAGACATTTATCTTACCCTACAGGAAAGTAGAGGAGAAAGGTTTAAGGGGAGGGAGGTGATAGAAGCAGGAGCAGAATAGGGTGGAGGTAATCAGAAGCAAACACTTTTGAAGAGGGACAGAGTTAAAGGAGAGAATAGAATAAACAGGAGGTAGGATAGGATGGAGGAAAATACAGTCTTTCACAACATGACTATTTTGCATGACTGTCCATGTATAACCTGTATCAAATTGCTTACCTTCTCAATGAGAGAGGTTGGGGAGGGAGGAAGAGAGAGAATTTAGAACTCAAAGTTTTAAAAATGAATGTGAAAAATTGTTTTTACATGCATCTGGGAAATAAGACACATAGGTAGTGAAGTAAAGAAATCTATCTTACCCTACAGAAAAATAGAAGGGGAAGGGGATAAGAGAAGGGAGTGGAGGGATAGAAAGGAGGGCAGATTGGGGGAAGGAGGTAATCATGGAGTGGGGTAGGGGAGAGATGGGGACAAAAAGTTTAGAACTCAAAATCTTGTGGAAGTGAATGTTGAAACTAAAAATAAATATTTTTTTAAAGAAAGGTCTAATGTTCAAGATACTTAGATAATTGCTGCAGACATTAAAAATAAGAGCCATTTTCTAAAAGGTAAATAATGGAAGGATATTAATAATGCATTTTTCTTAAAAAAAGAAATATCAGGTATCAACACCTAGATGAAAAAAATGCTCCACATCTCTATAAGAGAAATGTAAATTACAACAGCCCCTAAATTTCATTTCACAACCATCACATTAGCAAAGATGACAAAAGAGGAAGATGGCATGAAGTGAAAACTTATCAGTTGGGGAATGACTAAACAAATTGTAGTATAGGGATATAATAGAATATATTTTGCCACAATAAATTATAAATTTGATAAATTCAAAGACTGATAATGAAACATGGTTACTTGCCATTGGCTGAATGGTGATGGACTAAGATACAAAATAAGACAATCCATTTACAGGCATAACCAGTATATTGATTTTTTCTGCTTAACTTATTTGTTAAGAGGAAAAGTTTCTGTTTGGAGCTTGAGTTGGTGAATAATAATGGACATAGAAAGAAAGGAAGGAAAAGGAAGGAAAGAAGGAAAGAAAGGAAAAGAACATCAGTGAAATATTTTTTAAAATTCACAGAAGAAAGCAGCCAGAAGTTCAGGAGGATATACCAACAAGCAAAATATTTTGTTACTATTATTTTAAATTTAATATGCACTTTAAAAAACACTAAATATCACCTGTCTGGGTTACACCCCACATTGTACCCAAACTCCCAGGTTGGCTTGCCAGAGGTGTGGCTACTACTTCAGGTTCTAAAGTGTCCTGTAGATAGATGCTAATAAAAATTAGAGTTTAGGAGCCCCCACTGGTGTGGTTCTCATTAATTATAAACTAGTAGATTCATTTAGCTCTTAACAAAGGCATTTTCTCAGATGACATAGCAAGAACCCATTCATAAAAACATGGCATCAGTAACCCAGAAGTGAATTCTCCTATTAATACACACAGCATCCATGAAAGGAGCGGGCTCAGCAGATATGTGTATGATAAAGGCAACTTACAACTCTTGCTATTATAGCATCTCATTTTCTCTTTGTAGAGTCCTAATGCAATAAATCTAGGGTCTATTATCTCTGCTGAGTAGACTGTTGAGCTGGGTTCCTAGAGACTAACTCTCTTCTTTGCTTCCAGGGGTTATACTCCTTGATGCTGCTTACTACCTTATAAGTGATTGTCTCTGTATCTATGTGTCTGCTCCATGATGGATACAGTTTCTCCTAATAGTTCATTAATTCCCCTTAGTAACTGCATAGCTGAAATTTGCCCAAGGCTTAACTATTAGCATGCCTAATTTGTTCAGTCAATTTCATTGTTCCCTCTTGACCCAGAGAGTTAGTTTACATCTCAGAAAGGGAACACATAATATCAATTTGTTTAATCTGTATTTTATTTTAAATTGTATATTTTTTCTCTATCACAAAATAAATGCTTAAAAAAGCAAAGGACCCACGAGTGTGCATTAACAAATGCTTCACTCTGAAACAACACATCACCTATTATGCTGTGTTGGGAGGTAGACAACTATGTGGGACTGGGGAACAAAAACTCCACATTTATCTTGTATCTTCATTTTCTGAGCAACTCACAAGGTTCTCAACTTCTGATTGGTCTGATATTATTCCTTATCCTAGAGTGCCAGTGCATGCCCCTCACTAGCGTATGCATGCCAGGATCAACCACCCTTGCTAGAGAGGTAAATGTGTATATATATTCCTGACCTACAGTCACATGCTTTTTTGGTTTGTGGTTTTTCAACTAGGAAAAATATGCTGGTTAGTTGTGTACACAGGACCCTCACCAAGTTATTCTGCAAACATTGATGATTTCACAGCAAAGGCCTCAGATTGTACAATGGAAAATTCACAATAATTACATCAGTCATGGTTTTCTTTCATGAATTCTCTGTCATCACTATTAAATTCCTATGGAAATACACAATCCATAAAGAAACTAAAATGATGGTCATTTGCCAACAAACACATTTTCCCTTATTTCCTCACTAAAAAGAACAAAGGGAGTCACATTAGGGTAAGAGTACATAGCTCAGTATTTGCAGCAGTTGATGTCATGGAAAATTAGGCAGGTAGGAAGCACTTTCAGAAGTGATAAAATTGTGATAAACCACACTGGGAAAACGAAAAAAATATGTATAACCAAAAAAAATATAAAACTATAAAAGATGATTATGCTTGGTCTTAAAATGTTTTATTGGTGCATTTTGTCTGCATATTATAGTACTTTCTAAGACAAACTCCCCATAATAAGCCTTCTCTTCCTAGCCTATAGTGAACCATCCTTTTTGACACAAAGTAACAAGCAAAAAAAGAAAACCAACTTAAAATAGAAAAAGTAATGTGTTTCAAGAATTAAATAGGGATGTTTTCAAAAGAATAGAAGTTGAGAATCACTGTTCTCATTAAAGCTTTAGTCCTTAAATTAATTATATTTTCTATAGCAGTAGAAAAAGAATACGTAACTTAGCTCAAGAGATACAAAAGCTTTAGTCCTTAATTATATTTTCTATAGCAGTAGAAAAAGAATACGTAACTTAGCTCAAGAGATACAAGAACAGACTCCCTGAAAATCAGAATGAACCAAACAAAAGTTAATGCCCCATGAGATAATAAATTCTAAAACAAAGTGGAAATACTGGGAAAAAATGGGGAAAATAAGATAATACATAAAACAACTGATTTGAAAAATAGATCAAAGAGAGATAATTTAAGCATTGGATTACTCAATCACAGAAAAAGAAATTGAATAAACAGTAAATTAACTCAAAGGAAACAAAAAAAACCCAGGACCAAATGAATTCACATGAATTCTATCAAACATTCAAAGAACAATTAATTACAATATCATAACTATTTGTAAAAGTAACAAAAGAAGGGATTCTACCAAATACATTCTATGATACAAATAAGGCATTGGTACCCAAACAAAGAGAATAAAAATATATCAATATTACTAATGAACATTGAAGAAAATTTTCAAATAAAATATCAAGAGTCAGTGGCAACATATCACAAAAATGAAACATTATGACATGGTTTGTATAGTGTTAGAAAAACTATAAACAAAACACTAATAAAAATCATATTTAGATCAATATAAATGCTTTTGAAAAGATACAACACAAATTTCTATTTAAAACAATAATAGAAATAGAAATCAAATAAATGAAACTTAATGTAACAGCTGGAAACTGATGTGGTCCCCACCAATTATGGAAAGATTGAGCAAATTATGATACATTAATATAATGGCATACTATTATGCTCTATGAAATAAAGAGACATATGCTATAGTTTCATAATTAGGAAGATTTGTATGAACTGATGCAAAGTGAAGTGAACAAAACTGAGAGAACAATTTATAATATAATAGCAATATCGTAAAAATGAACAATTTTGAAAGGCTTTAGAATTCTGATCAATGCATTGATTGTTAACCATGACCTTATGGCAAGGAAGTGATGGATTTATATGCAGAATGAGGCACACATTTTTGGATATGATCAATGTAAGGATTTGTTTTTCTTGATTATGTTTATGGGTATGCGTCTGTGTGTGTGTGGCTGTCTGTGTGTGTGTTTTAGAGATGGGAGGAATAAAAAAAAACTTGATAAACAAAAATTTACCCCCACAGCTAGATTTGGAATATGAGGGCTTGGTTCAAATCCCAGCTCTGCTACTTATTACATCATCTTAGGTTGTAAGTAGACCTTAACCTATGTAGGTCTTGGCTTTCTCTTTTGTAAAATCATAGGTTTGGATTAAACCATCTCTGTTTTTGTATGATGCTAAGCTAATGATTCTACTTCCTGGCTGTACAAATTAACATTTGTTAAGGTAATTAACATTTCATTGTAACACACTTTGAAGTCCTACAAGAAGAGTTGAAATAAAATGATGAATTAAAAGTAGCCAATAATATTACTATATTACATTGAATTAAGTAAAGACAGCAGCTGTAGTGGACATAAACTCCAAAACACAATTCCAATATGTAGCTCTCAGTAGAAAACAAACTAACAAAACATATCAAAATAAGCCATTTCTATAATGATTTCATACCTGGAAAATTGACCCAGATTAGAGAGAAGTTTTGCAATTCTAATCATCCACCTGTCAATACCATTTTCCATTCTAATCTCAGGAATTGTATCAGAATGAAGTTATTAATATTCATTAAGGTAAAGGAGATCAGAGTGACATGACAGAAATATTACCTATCAGATTGAGAAGGGAATAGGAAATCATGATGCTCTAGATGAACAGGACTGGAATGGTCCTAAAGAGATCATCTTTGCATTCTGTTGCTTCCGGGCAGGATAAAATCTAAACCATCCATCACAATGCATAGAAAGAGACTGTTTTTTCGATAAAGATTTTTTTTTAACAGCCTCAACCCTTCAGGGATAAAGTATAAAGATTAAATGATAGTTTCTGAGTCTGTTTTCTCATCAGTAAAACTAGAAAGCTGGACTAGATGAGTTCTAGGGTCCTTTCCAGTTTTAAATTCTAGGACCTATTATGTATACATGTAATATATATGTATGTGTGTTCATGTATATGTGTATGCACACATATATGTATGTGTGTGTGTATATATATTTGTTTATGCATGTGAATGTGTGTATTTGTATGTGAATGACTATGTTATAGATAAGTTCCTTATCTATAGAAGGATAGAGGGGGTTGCCACACGACTTCCCCACATTAATGAAACCACATATCTGAACCAAAAAATATATATGTAATAAATGTGCATATGCATATCTAACCACAGGGGCTGAGGCATTTGCCCATTTTCTATTCTCTACCAAGACTTGGAGTTTGGACCAGGTTCAATCCTAGGAAGCCTGTTCTCTGATGAAAAAGAGCTCCTTTTCTTCTCCCACACATTGGTTCATTAAGTCTCTCACTCTGAGTACCCCAGGGACAATTTTAATTATAGTAAACTAAATGGTGACTCAAAAGTCCAGGAGTTCCCCAAAAACACAGAATAAAAGAAGTATTGAAGACACAATATGAATTGGGTATGAGGTAATTTATTCCTACACATACACACAAAAGAAATGTGAAACAATAAAGACTGCTGACATTAACAAGATTAAATAAATTTACAACTACTGTTACAATGTGGTGGGAGGCTCATATTTAAATCTCATTGGGATATAAAGCAGTTTTTTCCAAGATTTCTAATTAGGTATTTTACATTTCACCTGGGCACCATACTATCCAAACATTTATCCATTACTTATCTGCTGATTCATTGGCTTGAGTCAAATCCTCTTCTTTATGGCCATCCTCTCTGACACATTGGCTTCCTTCGCCATCCTCCAAGAATAACATTGGCAGAACTCACAGACCTCCTAACCCTCTGAACTCACAAGCTCACTTCCTTGACATGTCTATCATGAGGCTACTGTTTAGTTACCTGCTCAGAAAAGGAAACACAAAAGAGGCAGGCCTAACCCAGACTCAGACAGAACATGTGCTCTCCACAAACGTGCTCATAGTCTTATGGAGATCAAGGGAGGGGAGTGGAGCCAGCCAAGCCCTTTCCCACTGGAATCTTGGAATGAAGCTCAAAAAGAGTCTGCATTATTGGAAACTGGAAAAAAAGGTAGAAAGACTGTATGAGCAGCCAATTAAGGGAACTCAACTTTGAGCCTTTTAGCCTTGATCATATCATGGCCAGAAGCCTGCTCCAAAGCAGGACAACAGGAAGTAGGCAGAGAGTATCTTTGCATGCTCTGTACAACACACATTACAAACACACTCACATCCCTTTGGTGAAAAGACAATGGAACATAAATATTGATGCATATTTTCAAGGGAGCATTATACTAAAGACAGAGAAACACTTTTCAGATATATTATTAAGCATGACTAAGTAAATGAGTGAAATTTGATAGAACAAAAGCTTTTCTATTTCTACTCAGGGTTGGAAAGGAAATTAACTGGAATTAAGTGATGAACAAGATGAAAAATAGACCTATTATCTAATAGAATAGTTTAAAAATTATTTACATGCATTTTCAGAATAAAATACTTTATGTTTTTATTACTATACATCTATTATGTCAGATTTTTGTGAACCTTTATTCCAAATAAACCCCAAAACCAAACCCTGAAATCTTTTGATTTAAAATAAGAAGTAGTTAACATTGTTATACAACTCTATTATCATCTGTAGGCTGGTTTCCTATCTCTATTTCACTTTCACTTTCAAAATTCTTGATTGAGTAGTCTATACTTACTAGTTATGATTCATTACCTCTCACTCTCACTCCTCAGTTCCTTTCAATCTGGCTTCCATCTCCAGCCATACAGAAATAGATTTCTTACTGCCAGGTGAATGAGATTATCTTCCCCTTACACATATTTACCCATTAAATTACATCATTTTTTCACTTTTCTGATCTCTACTCATGGCACCACCATTCTCTGATTTATGCATGTTTGTATCCTGAAAACCATTTTTGACTTCTAACTCCTGGGTTCCACATATCGAAAATCTTCTAAATCAATTCCCTTCTCTTATTTCAGTATGTCTTATCACCAGAGCAATAACTATGACTTTTTGTATGTGATGCAAGAGGCAGGAAAAGTACCTTTTGCTGAAAGGAAGCCAGCAGAGAGCACAGTATACTAAACAGAGACTAAGAGTGAGAGTATAAACTCACCCTAATTGTATCACCTGGTGGTTTCTAATACAAACCAATGCAGCACACATTTATTAAGCTCACACTTGCAAGGCACTGTACTAGGCACAGAGGGCTTCAAAGACAAAAGGAAAAAGTCACTGCCCATGGAGAACTTGTATTTTACTGAGAGCGATGGTAATGGCAGAACTTGTACCTTTCCCTCAGATTCACCTTCCTTCTAATTTCCCTATTTCTATTGAAGGCACCATCATCCTTTCAGAACCCATGTCTGCAATCTTGGAGTTGCCCTTAACTCTTCATTCTTCCTTCCCTCCAACCCCAGGTTCAATCACTTTTAAATTCTATCCAATTTGTCTTCATAAATCTTTCACAATTATCCCTTCCTCTCCCCTCATATAGCCTAATTCAGTTATCGTCCTTATTGGGGAAATTGCAAAATCTTCCAAATTTGTTTCCAATACTAGTCTTTCCCTCCTCTAATCTACCCTCCATTCAAATAGCCATTCTCCACAGAACAGCCAAATTGATATTCCTAAAGCACAGGCCTGACCATGTAATACCTTCACGCAAAAATGTTCAATGACTTGTCTCTGGGATCATATTCAAACCCCTTTCTTTGACCTTTGAAGCCTTGAAAAATCTATGCCTAGTCTGTCTTTTCCAGATTTATTTCCTAATATTCCCTTCACACATTTTCTATCCTAAGCAAACTGTCCTTTTTTTAAAAACAAATTTATGTATTTTTAGCTTTCAACATTCACTTCGATTAGTTTTACACTTACAACATGCCTCCCTCCCTGCTCCCTTGCCCAAGACAGTATGCAATCCAGTATAGGTTTTATATGTACATTCTTCTTGTTTAATATATATTTTCACGTTAGGCATGTTGTATAGAAGAATTAGAACATATGGGAGGAACCAGGAGAAAGAAAAAACAAAATAAAACAGAGAGTAAATAGTATGCTTTGATCTGCATTCAGAATCCACATTTCTTTGTCTGGATGTGGACTGAATTTTCCATCATGAGTCTTTTGGTGTTGCTTTAGGTCCTTGCATTGCTGAGAAGAACTGTGTATCAAAATCAGTCATTGCACAATAGGTCTGTTCTCCTGCTTCTACTCACTTTACTCAGCATCAGCTCATGTAAGTCTTCCCAGTTTTCTCCTGCTCATCATTTCTTATAGCACAATAGTATTCTATTACATTCATATGCCACAACTTGTTCTGCCATTTCTCAATTAATGGACATTCCTTCAATTTCTAGTTCTTGGCTACCACAAAAAGAGCTGCTATAAATATTTTTGTACATGTAGATCCTTTCCCAATTTTTATGATCTCTTTGGGTTACAGCCCTAGCAGTGGGTCAAAGGGTATGCATATTTTATAGCACTTTGGGTACAGCTCCAAATTGCTCTCCAAAATGGCTGAACCAGTTGACAACTCCACTCACAATGCATTAGTGTTCCAAGTTTCCCACATCTTCTCCAGCATTTATCATTGTCCTGTCTTGTCATGTTAGCCAATCTGATAAGTGTGATGTGATCAATAATGAGTTAGTGTAATTTTTATATGACTATAGATGGCTTTAATTTCTTCCTCTGAAAACTGTTTATGTCTTTTGATCATTTTTCAGTTGGAGAATGACTTCAAACTGCCTTTCTTGCTATCCTTTACAAGACTGCCTCCCTTCTCTGTGTCTTTCCTTAAGCTATCCTCCCATGCTCTGAAAGTTCTTCCTTTTCCTTGGATTCCATAATTCATTTAAAGACTCAAGTGCCACCTCCTACACAAATCTCAAATCTCAACATTTTTTGGATATTCCCTGTTATTGCTCCTCTCCTTCCCTTTGCCCCACCTCCCTCATGATTTTTCATTGATTTATCTGTGTATATATTGAATCTTCCCAATAGAATATAAACACCTTGAATTCAGGAAAAAATTTGTTTTTGTCTTTATTTCCCTAGTACAATGGCTGGCACAAACTAGAGGGTTAATAAGTGATTACTGAGTTTAATGGAATTGAATTCCCTCATTTTATAAATAAAGAAACAGATCTAGAGAGATGAAGCAACTTGCCCAAGCTGACGGATAAATGGCAGAACTGAAATGCAAACCCAGGCCCTTTGAAAATCCAACATTTGGAACTACAGTTTCCTGTAACTCTTCTTCCTACACATCCTAAGTTATTTTACACTCATTAGCACCTCATTAACACTTCTAAAAGTGATTGCTCAAAGGAGTCACACTAATGGGACACAAGCTTCCTATTTGTGTCTCAGTAGAATTAACAATCTTACGGTGGGGTTTGGTTACACTGTATGAATGGTAGTTTTTCATCAGTCAAGATAATAACAGAATTGCCTCTATTAGGGTATAGACAGTGGTTTACAAATAGGATGAGCACCACTTCCTGGCCCTTTCCATGCCATGCCAGTTGCTTTCCAGATTCCTCTTATCTGGAACTGAAGGCCCCGCCACGGTGATTCTGAAACTGATTGCTAGAGCTAGTATCAGCTTACCATGCCATTTCCCAGTCATCTCTTTCCCATGCTATGTGTATACCTCCCTCTTCCCCCTCTTCTAGGTCTGAGAACAGTCATCAAATCCAGACTATATTCATGGTAATGACATGTCAATCAATTGCCCTTTGTTGTTCAGATATTTCATCCTGTCTGACTTTTCATGACTCCATTTGGGGTTTTCTTGACAAAGATACTACAATAGTCTGCCATTTCCTTATCTGGGTCATTTTACAGATGAGGAAACTGAGGCAAACAGAATTAAATGACTTGCCCAGAGTCCTACAACTAGTAAGTATCTGAGGGAAGATTTGAACTCAGAATCTTCCTGACTCCAGAACAGGGGCTCTATCCACTATGCCATCTAACTGCCTTCAATTGCCCTAGGACTCCTTGTGACTTTCCTGACCAAAACATGCTTCCTTGTTCGCACTTTCTTATATATGTAGTTTTCCCCTATTAGAATGTAAGCTAATGTCAGAAGGTATTTAGCTTCCATATTTTTGTAATACTAATGCTTAGCATAGGGCCTGGAATATAGTAAATGCTAAATGAGTTTTTTTCACTAATCTATAGTCTTTATATGGAAATACATTCCATATGATGTTGAGAATTTTTTTCTTTTAAATACTGCCATATCTTTGTCTTGTTAGAATTAAAATTTGAGAAAATTTAAAAATAGTACTATATCCATACTGAGTCAGGGCTTACCAACCAAAAAAGAGGAGTTCTCTTGGCCTGTCAATATGTACAAAAAAATCCGTCCAAAATCAAAGTGATCAGTTTATTCTTTACAAATATAAGTTGGTATCATTATATCAGAGATTTAGATCTGTCAGAGATTTTAGAAGTAATTTAATCCTACTCCTTCATGTTACACGTAAGAAAATTAGGCCCAGAGAGGTAATTTGATTTGTGTAAAGTCATAGTATAATATAATAGAAAGTCACTGACAGCAGCAAGTTTAAAACCCAAAACTCACTGCACAACAAATTTAGTGGTTTTTCTAATTTCATTACTAACCTCATTTTGTTGAAATTGCCATGTTGAGGGGCCTTGAGGCCCCTTAAGGGAATTTGTTCTTAAAGGAAGTTTGGATTCAAAGAGTCACACTTGAGGAACTAGAAGGTTACATGTGACTTTGGGACTGCAGGTTCCCCACCCCTGATAGGACCTCAAGGAATCTAATAAGGACTCACAGTAACCACTCAGTTAAACTCTGTAAACACTTATTGTATGACTACTATGTAGTGAGTTAGTCTACAAGCATTTATTAAGCACTTACTATGTGCTGTGTACTGTGCTAAGGACTGGAGATACAAAGGAAAACAACAGTACGTCCCCTCAAGGAACATATATTCTGACAGGAGGTGACAGATAAAAGACTTGGTACATAAAACATATATTTGTATATACATGTGTACATATTAGATAGATGGCAGATAATCCAAGAAGGAAAGGAACTAGTTGCTGGAGAAGGAGGTCTAGAAAATTCCCTCTTGGGGCGGAGCCAAGATGGCGGAGTAGAAAGACTCACCTAAGCTAGGTCCGAACCCACAGCCCATAGATTTCCTGTAAAAAGAACTCCTGACAAAGTCTGGAACAGTGGAAGCCGCGCAGAAACACAGTGAAGGAGATTT
>CM053769.1:451945037-452030079 GCA_028658325.1 Potorous gilbertii
CTAATTTTTAAAGAACTATTTCCTTCAGTGAGCTTTTGAACCTCCTTTTCCATTTGACTGATCCTGCTTTTTAAGCATTCTTCTCCTCATTGGCTTTTTGAACCTCTTTTGCCAATTGAGTTAGCCTATTTTTAAAGGTATTATTTTCTTCAGCATTTTTTGGATATCCCTTAGCAAGTTCTTAACTCATTTTTCATGCTTTTCTTGCATCTCTCTCATTTCTCTTCCCAACTTACTTTGGTGACAAGGAAGATCAGGGTATACAACCAGAGGAGGACAGCAGAGCCAGAGCTCCTACATCAAAATCCTGTAAGAGCAATATGAACTGGTTACAGATCATGGAGGAACTCAAAAAGGATGTTGAAGATCAAGTAAGAGAAGTAGAGGGAAAGTTGAGGAGAAAAATGAAAGTGATACAAGAGAATTATGAGAATTGAGTCAATAGCTTGCTAAAGAAAACCTCCCAAAGCACTGATGAAAATATCACCTCAAACAATAGACTAACCTAAATGGCAAAAGCAGAATTGAAAAAAAAAGGAAAAGGAGATCCAAAAGCTCTTTGTGGAAAATGATTCCTTAAAAATTTAATGGACCAAATGGAAGCTAATGATTTTATTAGAAATCAAGGAATTATAAAACAAAACCAAAGGAATGAAAAAATAGAGGACTGAATGAAATATCTCATTGGAAAAACAACTTACCTGGAAAATAGATCCAGAGAGACAATTTAAAAATTATGGGACTACCTGAAAGCCATGATCAAAAAAAGAGCTTATGCATCATCTTTCATGAAATTATCAAAGAAAACTGCCCTAATATTCTAGAACCAGAGGGTAAAATAGAAAGTGAAAGAATCCACCTGGAAAGAGATACTAAAAGGAAAACTCCTAGGAAGTTTCTAGTTAAATTCCAGAGTTCCCAGGTCAAGGAGAAAATATTGCAAGCATCCAGAAAAAAACAAATTGAGTATTGTGGAAATACAATTAAGATAACACAAGACCTAATAGCTTCTACACTAAAAAATCAAAAGGCTTGGAAAATGATATTCCAGAGGTCAGAGGAGCTAGGATTAAAACCAAGAATCACCTACCCAGCAAAACTGAATATAATCCTTCAGGGGAAAAAGTTAACATTCAATAAAATAGAGGACTTTCAAACATTCTTGATAAAAAGACCAGAGCTGAATAGAAAATTTGACTTTCAAATACAAGAACCAAAAGAAGCATGAAAAAGTAAACAGTAAAGAAAAACCATAAGGGACTTACTAAAGTTGAACTACTTACATTCGTACATAGAAAGATGATATTTGTAACTCATGAGACATTTCTCAATATTAGGTTAGGTTGGAGGAGATAGACAGATGGACAGATGGACAGATGGACAGAAGACAGACAGTCAGACAGATAGATAGATACATAGATAGATAGATAGATAGATAAATGGTACAGGGTAAGTTGAATATGAAGGAATGATTTCTAAAAATAATATTAAGGAGTGAGAGAGGAATACATTGGGAGAAGGAGAAATGGGGAGATAGAATGGGGTAAATTATCTCACATAAGAGAGGCAAGAAAAAAGTTTTACAGTGGAAAGGAAGAAGGGGGAGGTGAGAAGGAATGAATGAACTTTACTCTCATCAGATCTGCCTGAAGGAGAGAATAATATGCACACCCAACTGGGTATCTTACCCTACAGAAAAGTAGAGGGGAAAGGGATAATATAAGGGAGGGCAGATTTGGGAAGGGGTAGTCAGACGCAAACACTTTTGAAAAGGTACAAGGTCAAAGGAGAAAATAGAATGATTGAGGGTGGGATAGAATGGAGGGAAATATAATTAGTCTTTCACAACATGACTCTTATGGAGATGTTTTGCATAACTACACATGTTTAGTCTATATTGAGTTGCTTGCCTTCTCAATGGGAGTGGGGGGGGAGGGAAGAAGGGAGAGAATTTGGAACTCAAAGTTAAAGACAAATGTTTACATGCAACTGGGAAATAATACATACAGACAATGGAGTATAGAAATCTATCTTACTCTTCAAGAAAGTAAAAGGGAAAGGGGTAAGGGGGGTGATAAAAGAGAGGGCAAATTGGGCAAAGGGGTAATCAGAATGCATGCCATCTCAAGTTGGGGGAAGGGGAAAGATGGGAAGACAACTTGGAACTCAGAATCTTGTGGAAATGAATGTTGAAAACTAAAAATAAATCATTTTAAATCTTAAAAAAAAGGTTATGTGACTTATTCAGAGTCATACTTAATAAGTTTCTGAGGCAGAATTCAAACTCAGGTCTTCCCAACTCCAAGTTCAATGTTGTAGCTACTGTACTACCTCACTGAATAAGAAAGAAAACATAGAATTAGGTATTCTGCCACTTGAAAGAGTTAATTTAACTTCCAAAAGTAGTTTGTTTACAACCTGTGTAGTACCTGAATTTATAAGATGGGCAAATGAGATAACTCAGAAGGCCATCCTACTTTTTCTTTAGGTTAAATCACATTTATTTATTTATTTATTTATTTGATTTATTTTTAATTTTCTACATCCTACTTTTTAATGATACTGAAACTATCCCACAGTTTTTTAGTACTTGCATGAAAGAACTATTCCTAGGGATAAACTATCCTTTTTAGTTTTTGTTTTTTCCACTTCAAACAAAACACTTGTTGGCTTACGCTTTACCCCCAACCAAGTCTTTGCATCTTTCAAGGCCCAGTTCATTTCTCATCTGCTTCATGAAGTCTTCCTTGGACAATAACTCAAAGTGAGTTCTTTCTTTGAATTAATAGTACTTTTTTCTGTACCACTTATTTTGGCATTTAATTATATATTACTTTGGGGGATTTGTTATATCATTGATTTGTGTTTTTCAGTTCAATCATCATTTATTAAGTACCTGTTATGTAAAAAGGACTATGCCAGGTGCTGAGTATACAAAGACAAAACGAAAATAGTCTCTGCTTTCATGGAGTTTATATTCTATTGGGGGATAATATATGTAGACAGATATATTAACATAAGTTAAAGATATGTAAAATAAATTCAATGATGAAAGAATGCCAAAAATAGGGAGGATTAGGAAAAGCTTCGTATAAAAAAGCTACTGCTTTGACCAAAGAGGTAGATTCTTAGTCAGAGGCAATGAGAGAAGCCATTTACAACATGATAGACAGCTTTGTTAAAAAAAAACTGTAGATGAAACAGAATATTTTATATAAGGAACAGCAAATAGGCTTATTTGACTGAGATAGAATGTGTAAAGGGAGTAATGTTGAAGACATTATGTAGGGTGCTAAATGTCAGGTTCAGGATTTTATATTTTAGAGAGGCAACATGGTATAGTGGCTAAAGGGTTAGCCTTGGGGTCGTGAAGACCTGGATTCAAGTTCTGCTTGTGCTATATGCTACCTGCATGACCATGGACTAATCACTTGCCATATCCATCCTCAATGGCAACACTATGAAACTACAAGTTACAGAGAAGTTACTTACCCTCAGAAACCTCTTCATAACTATAACTGGAGTTTTCAGGGTGTTCCCTATGTAGCAAAATGGTGTGCCCTACATATTAGAGATGGGGTAGAGATCAGCTTCTAATGGATGATGTCCCTGAAAGAGGAGTTTGTGTGGGTGGAGGGCAAGTCCAGTACGCAGATAGCTCTAGTACTAGAATGGTTGTGTATTAAGAGTACAAAAACCCCATAGAAAGCTGGTCCTGATCAGTCTCAGCTCATGCGTCTCATGAGCTTATCTCAGGTCTAGAGGAAAATAGAGTGTGACTCTCTTTTTGTAAGTTCTCTTATTTATTGGAAATTCCCTCTTGCTAGGGTAGGGCTGGGGGAGTTAGAGGGGAACACAGAAGTGAGCAGAAAAGGAAACAGAATAAGCATTTATTAATCACCTACTATAAGTCAGGCAGTTTTTACAAATACCCACTTGATCCTCACAACAATCTTGTGAAGTAAATGCTATTATTACCCCCGTCTGACAATTGAGGAAACTGAGGCAAACAAAATTTAAGTGAGTTACCCAGGTCACACAGCTAGTAAGTGTTTGAGATCATGTTTGAACTCATTTCTTCCTGACTTTATGCATTGTAGCATCATTTGCCTCACAGAACTGAGATGAATTGAGCGGTTGATGGGGGGCTGCTCCCGTACTCAGAACAGAGAAGGAGGAATGGAAAGTGTCCTGCCTCAGTGGACGTACTGTCTTGACAGTTGATACTCTAAGCTCTTGGTAACTTCTCTGGCACCCCACAACTGTGAACATTATATCTTGCAACAATAGTCCCCCAAAGTCTTAGAGGGAGAAGACAGCAGAGCAGCAGACATCCAGAATGACCCCCACAGGTTGGCCCAGGCTCACGTCCTTCCATGCCAGATGGAATCTTACCAGTTTCTTTTCCCCTTTCTAAAGTCAAATTCCAAAAGACATCACCACGCCAGCTAACTCTTCAGCAGAGTCTATTCTCCATTCCTGGAGTTTGATTTCATTATAACAATAAATAGAAATCTAGAAATAGAATAGAAGTCTAGAAAGCCAGAGTTAAATCTCCATGGATAATATCATAGATGTGGACAAAAACCAAATGCTGCTTGCAAGAAAATGTGTAACTACTGAAGATTTCTGACCAGGGGAGTGCCATGATCAGATATGTGTCATTATTTGAATAACATTTATTCTGTGTGCTTTGTATATATTTGCCTTCATGTTGTTTCCCCCTTCAGAGTGTAAGGTCCTTGAGGACAGGGACTGTCTTTTGCCTCTTTTTGTATCTCCCATGTCTAGGACATTAATGTCTGGTATTTAATAAATGTGTATTTATTGATTGTGTGTAAATATATATGCGTGTAACTTAATTACACATACACATATATATGTGTTTATGTGTGTATGTATACAATTTCTCCAGTTAGATTATATAAATTTCTTTAGAGCAAGTCCCATGTGTGTTCTATGGTCTACATTTTCTAATTTCTACAATAAATGTTTTGTGTAAATATGAATAAGTAAATATCCAAGTGATATCTCAGACATGGGAAAAAATCCAAGTAGTTCTGTGTAAAACACTTTCAGATTTTTGACTGTAAGAGGCAATATTTTTTGCTAAGTACCACATATTTTTTTAAGGAAAATTAATTTGAATACATGTAAACCCATGTTGAAGCTGGGGTAATACTAAAGGTTAATTCAAATTCATTTGGTAACTGCACTGTCTAATTCATGGTCTTCAGGGGCCCAGAAGAGAGAATTTCCCATGACTTATCCATTGCCAGTCACAGTATTTCTTAGGAGCTGAACCTTGGAAGAGCATACAGTTTCATCCATCATTAACAGATGTCCTTCAGTTCTCAGCCGATCAAAGGCAAAGACAATGTTGCAAAGTCTCTGTCACAAGTTAGTCTATTTAATCCTCTGCCTCTGTAATCAGTTTTAAAATGACTATCCAATCTTTCTTCTTCTACTCACTGAAAAAGTGATGTAAGCTATAATCTGTCCTCTCTGACAATCTCACTCTGCAGATCTGTATAGCTTCTGCTAATGCATTTTTTTTGCTCAGCATATGTTTTAACACCAAGAAGAAAGCTCCATCCATATTGTCCTAGCATGCATGGATAATGGATACTCATGCTTTAAATATTTGTTTTAATACTAATGTCAGATTATTTACGGCTTAATCCTGTCAATTGATTGGGCCTTGTATAAACAGAGGGATAAAAGTGTGTCTCTGTGTGCATTAAAATGTTTTATGGACAATAAAGCTACTTCTTCCTAAAACATAAGGTCACGAATATACTTCCTGATAATTTCAATTTGTTGTTACTGTTATTTTTAAATAGTGTAGTGCAAGCTAAACTGCTAAATAGGCCAACATTTGTTTTATGGTAGCATCATTGAATAAACAAGAAGGAAATATGATTTTATGAACTTTTGTGTTTTTAAAAATTATCTGTGCTCTTTAAAACGTTCATATTAGAGTAGGTGCAAATGTTAAGAAGCATTCTGCGAAAAGCAGCTTTATGCAGATGTGTTATAAACGACTAAAATAAAGTGAGCTACCCAAATCTCCCCAGAGAGGGATAAAAGAAAAAGGAGAAACCTTTTTTGTTTATTAATATTTGTTTTTCCCAAAATAGATGGTATCTAATATTTTGCTAAATACACTATTCTCTCTCTCTCTCTCTCTCTCTCTCTCTCTCTCTCTCTGATTTTCATTGTGCATCTGTTTCTGTCCCAATAAATGCTAATTATGTGGATTGTTTGGCAGAAGATGCAATGGGACTATATAATTGGCATCGTAGTCCTAAAAAGTAAGCTGCTCACCTCTCTCTTGTATTCACCAACTAGCAGGCTGGTACCTGACTGCTTAAAAGGAACTATTTCTTTTGGAATTATTTCTTGGAAATATTCTCTTGGAATTATTTCTCACACCTACTTCTCCCCTTCCTAATTGCCAGAGGTTTGCCTCAGTTCCACCAAAACAGCCTACTCATTCTCTTCCTTGAAACAAGTGACAGGGTTCCTGAACAATCCAGGACAGAGTTGGCTGACATGACCCACTTTCAGTTTCTTAAGTTATTAACTGGAGCTTCTGATCCTGGAAATTGTTTTGAAGTTTGAGGCCTTGGATCAAGAAGGCTGAGCTTGTTATGGAGGTGATGATGGGGTCATTCTCCCAGGGATGTGTGAGGGCCAGCTGTCTCTTTCCTTTGGCAAACCTACTATTAGAGTGAACATAAGGCTTATCCTTTCCTTTTAAAATGGGAAAATGTTGCTGTAGGGGAAGAATCTAGGAGCCAGTCACATTAAAAGACTCTACTTACTTAGGGTTGGAATTTAGCAGGCAAGACTTTATGATGAAATATCTCCCTCACCTCTCATAACCAATGAGTTATAAAATTCTGTCATTTCTACCTCTGAAAAGTCTCTTGCATCTAAGCCCTTTTTTGGACAGTGATACCGCCATAGTACAGAGCCTCATCGCCACCTACTGGGACAATTGCAATAGCCTTCTAACAGATCTTCCTACCTCTACTCTCATGTACTAGTAGAATAATAGTCCTTCGTGTGTGTGTGTGTGTGTGTGTGTGTGTGTGTGTGTGTGTGTGTATGTATGTATGTATATATATATATATATATATACATCTGATCCTATCACTCATCTACTCAAAAATCTTTGCTGGTTTCCAGTTGCCTACAAAGTAAAATTCAAATTATTTTGCCTGGCTTTCAAGATATTGCAATCTTGTGCTGTGCTACCTTTCCAGCTTTATCTCATAGTATTCCTTGCTCAAGTCCAGTCAAACTGATCCATTCTCTAAAATTCTCCCTTTGCCAAAAAGTAAAATAAAATAAATCTCATACTTTTGTACTCTTTTTCTGTCTATTCTCTGTATTTGGAATGCACTCCCTTTAATCCATTAAAAACCAACTTAAAATCTCTCTTCCCCCACTACTCACTCTTGCTGATGATGACTCCCCCTTCACACACTTCAAACAGAATTTTCTTTTGTTACTTACTCTCTAATGCATTTATCCTTTAATGAGTATTTGTTGGTTTCTGATCCCAATATCAGATTCTGGTGAGCAAACTTCAGGTTTTATCTAAAGTTTGTATCTCCCCTATTGCCTAGCATAGTATTTTCATATCATAAATACTTGTTGTATTATTTTGAATAACCATTCATTGATCTTTCAATACCCTGAAACTGTAACCCCAAGGATGATGTTACAAAGTGAATTAAGGATAGTGAAACACACAAATTAAAACACAAACTTCAAGATTCTAGACAGGCAAAACACTTTGAAAAGCAAACACTGATTTAAAAATTAAACTGATATCAAGACATACCTCCTTCATCTCAGTTATAGTATGTAGAAGTAGAATTCCCAGATTCTTCTAGGAGTCAGTCGACTATGTGAGTCATACAGATAATGTCCTAATTCTCAAATTCAATGACATTTCAAACTCTGCAAAGTCAAAAAAAAAAAAAAAGAGAGCCTACTAATTAGTATTACTCAGCTCTCTATATCCTTAATTGGAATTCAGCTAGCTAAATGCTCTTTAAATTCTTTTTGGGGGGAATGAATCTTTGGAAGATCACAGGTCTTTATCTCTATCCCAGAAAACTCCTTATCTTGTATCCCAAATCACAGGTGAATCTGAAAAAATGTCATGTTACTCTATAAAACTTCAAGGCACTCTGGTTCATCACTTTCACAGAATTCGTTGGATATTGGTAGAGAGGATAATTTTAAGAGTTCTGAAAATACTGAAGCAGGTAAGTGGAAAAGGAGGCTGATATTCAAGAAACCTATAATTTTCCACCTTGTATTTGTGTAGTTTCCCTTCATGAGTATATTAACATGTGTTTGTCCTTATTGAATGTTATTTTCTATTTTTCTAGACACTTTGATCTTTTCCATAGTAAGTACGGATCCTACCCTTATTCTTCACAGTATTACCTTTGGCATAAATACTAGAAAAAGAGTAAATTGTGCTACATATCTGAGATTGGTTGAAAGTTTGGAGGAGTAGTTTCATGCTGATATAGACCAATACTAATGAAATCAGTCTTGGAAACAGAAAGGAGAAGAGTCTGGAATACTATCCGGTCAAACCTAGGTCCAAAAACTTTAATCATACTGAGTGTCTTCCATCGAATGATGTTAAGAATTCAGACTTAGAAATATAGCTTAATCTGAAACAGGAAGGAAATTCTTTGCAAAAAGAATGATCCAGATATCTCCTAAGTTTCCAGGATCACCTAAATAAGATCAGTGTCTTACAGGTACTAGGCAGCATACTAGTACGACCCATTAGACAGGATTGGGTATGAAATAACAGCTGCATACATCTAGTGAGGCAAATCCTACTTACCTTTTACCATTTCTTTTGTTATCTAAATACCTCTTGCTATCCTTGAATATAGTGACTACATTCTACTCCATTATCTAAGTCAATAATAACCAGTTTTGTACCCATGTTATGGTACTAATGTTCAGCCCCCTATTTGGGGCTTAATATAATTTTGTACGAGATCACTGAATAAATCAGTTTAACTTTCTATGCTTCAGTTCTCTTGTTTATTCAATGTGGCAATAACTTGGACCTACACTAAAACAACTGCGAAGAATTTTTATATAAGATGAAAGCAGAATAGTTGAGTGGCAAGAATACCAGTCTTAGCTCCGCATAGAGCTGGTCACCTAATCTCCCCAAGTCACCTTGACTCCATCTGTAAATTCATGATAATACTATCTTCCTCAAAAAGATAAGGGAGACAGAAGTTCTAGGAGATCAGGGAGGAGAGGAGGAAAAAGAAATACAAAATGTTTCCAATTATCATTACCATGACATATAATAAAAGAAGCATGAAGCTTCAAGTAAAAAATACTTTTAATTTAGATGATACATAGTTGAACATCAAAATCTGGTGAAGAATTCAATCATACCCCCAACAAATGAAAGGCTGAAACTTCCATACTAGTTGGGAAAGGAAACTTGGTAAGGAGAGGTGGTAACAGGGGAGGTTTGACCACAAAAGTTTAAAACATTAACCAATTTGGAAGAGTATGCTATTTTACAGATCAGTGAATATTGAAATGAAATGGGGCCAGAAGCTAATTATATGGAAATATTTCTATTTGCACATTTCACTGGAAGGCAAAGTAGAGATTTCAACCAATATATCTACATAACTGACAAGAATATTAAGTTTTCTCTCATAGTCCCAGCTATGTTACCTTTCTCAGCATGCATTCTGTCCTAGTTCCTGCTAAGGTGAGAATCAAACTCATTAATTGTCTGCATTTTAGATATGATAAGAATTTAGTGGATAGTGTTAATTAAACTACAAAACAACTCCTTTTGCTGTGGTGTGCATTCCAAGTTGGAGCAATTAATTCACTCACTTAAACTGATCAAGATTTAATTACCGTCACTCTGTGCAATTACTCCATAATTAAAGTAATTTGGTTCATTCCACTTGCTGACAGTGTCATTGAACAGTCATTCACAGTACCAAAAGAAGTGATAATTAACTCAAAGAATAGCTCGAGGCAATTTTGTACATACAAGTTCAATTATTCCTAAATATATGTATAGTAGGATAAAATGTGTGTATGTGTGAAAGTGTGTGTGTCTGTGTGTGTAGGAGGGTGATGCTGGAAACAAGATATGTCCATCATAAAAACAATAATATTACAGTCAACCACCAAATTTTTGCTTTTTTTCTAAATAAGGAATCCAAAAGCTGGTAGGTATCTTAGCAGTTGAAATGATCAGAGCAGTCATTGTTGTACCACAACCATGATTTAGTGTGTGGGCAAAACAAACAGAAATTAAAAACATAAATACTTAAGTATTGGTTAGGACTAATTATAGAAAAAAGAATTAGTGCCTATTTAGCTGTGAAGGGAGTGTGGTATAAACACACAGGTACAAGAAATGGAGAGGATTCCAGGGAAACCAAGATATTTTAAAATGAAAAAATGTAACCAAAAAACAACTGACAGGTGTCTACTGCCTTATATATATTGTGGTAGTGATAAGGAGCTGCTGAATTCCTGGATTATCCCTCACAAAGGTAACTTGTTTAGCAGCCTAAACAGTGGGTTTGGAAAGAGAAGAGACAGCAGGGAGAACAGTTAGAAGACTACAACAATAGTTTAGAAGCAGGCTGATGAAGGCTTGAACAAGGATGTTGGGTGGTCTTTGTGAGGAGGGAGATGAATCCAATGTGAGAGTTGTGAGAACAGAATTGTTGGGTCTTGGCTAATTCTTGGTTATGTGAGATTGAGAGAAGGAAAGATTAAAGATAACTGAGTGACCAGAAGAATGGCCATGTCAGTGAAATAAATGAAAAAATGAGATGGAGGGGATGTCTTGGGAGTTAGAGAAGGTGAAGTTTGTTTAGGACATCTTCAATTAGACCAGTGGAGATATCCTACAGACAGCGAGAAATTTATTTTTGAAGTCTTTTTCATTCTGTTAAAAACCAAATAGAGTAGGCATTTCCAGATTCATAGTAGAAAAGAAAAGGAGGATTGTACATGAAACTACTCATCTCCTGTACATCTGGCTTTTCTTTTAAAATATATTATGTAGATAATAAATTCAACATATAACTTTCAAAGCTGTTTTGACTGTGATTCTTTGTGGTCTTCCTTCTAGTCTCTCCTGTATATTTTTAAAATAAAAATTCTTAAATGATCATATTTTCTTTATTCTCTGTATTTTGCCTTCCGTATTCCTAGCCCCCTCTCTATTATACCTCCTACTCTCCACCTCCAAGTAAAAAACTTGATGCAATACAATGCTTATCTATCACAATTTTTCTCCATTAAAGATATTTTTCCTTGAAAGATTTTTTTCAGCCTATTTAAAAATGGTAGATAAGTAACGATATTAGGATTCATTCAAGTTATATGGCATAAACTCTCAATATATTCTCAATTCCAAGTGACATTTCATCATCTTAACACATACTGTAGATGGCTTACTTTGCATATATTTATATACAAATATATACTTAGCACAGTGCTTGTCCATAGTAGGTATTTAATAAGTGTTTACTGAATTGAATTGAAGATTAGTTTGCGTTTTCACACACATACATAACCCATTAAATCAAGTTCCTTGAGGGGGCAGCAACTATCTTTTTGTCTCACTGGCACTTAGCATAGTGCCTGGCATATAGCTTAGTAACAGTTTGTTGATGGATGGACTGATTGATTATACTACATTATGAATTATTCTACATTATTCTACATTTTCTAACCACTGAAATGGATTAAATTCTAATAGCATTATAAAATGGATTAAAATCAAATAAAAACCACACAATTTTCCACAAGTCATCTAGCCCCTATCCTCTTGTTCAATTCTAAGCCCAACTCATTACCTATTTGCAATAGCTCTCTAAGATGCATATATACTGATGGAAAAGTGTTTCCTCTGGCAGGAAGGCATAGTAACCACAAATATGTAAGTGAAATGGTGTCATTCAGTGTCATCCTTTCTGAATGTCAACCTTGGACCACTTTTGGCCAATACCACTTTGAAGCCTCGCTTTCTCTTCATTTTTTTCCCTTATGATAAACATCACAAGTACCTCTGACTGCCACTAACATTATACACTGACCTGAATGCTTTCATCTTTTCTTCCATCCTCCTACCACTCCAACTCAACCTGGAACAAGAAGAGAATTGAATTTTAGTCCTAAATCTGCCATTAATTGAATGTAGGACCTTTTCCATGATTTATGTGACCACATGGTATCACTGAAAGATTTCTTTATTTAATGTTAGCAGAACAGGATTTGGATTCTGACAATACCATTCACTATTTGTGTGACTTTGATCAAGTCACTTTAACTGTCTGAGGATAAAGTATTCTCATATATAAAACAACAGCAGCTGAAAGAGGGAAGGGGAGAGGGAGAGAGAGACTGAGACAGAGAGACAGAGAGAGACAGAGACAGAGACAGAGAGAGAGAGAGCAAACCACTGACAAATACTAATATTTGTAGCAGCAGGATGGTCTACTAGACCTGGAGTCAGAAAGATTTGGATTCAGATTCTGCCTTTGACATTAATACCTGTGTGACTTACCTTCTCTAAGCCTTAATTTTATCATATACAAAAAGAGAAAGCTACATCAACATGTCTGTGCATTGGTAACAAAACCTAGCAAAAAGAAATAGAGAAATTCCATCCAAAATTATTATAGAATGTATTGAATTTTGGAAGTCTGCCTACCAAGGCACAGACAAGAAATATATGAATACAATTAAAAACACTCTTTACAAAAATGAAGCATAAGTAGAGAAATATTCTTTCTTCATGTGTAGGCTGAGATAATATAATAAAAATGGAAATGAGTTAATTTACCTTTTTAGGTACCATCACTAATCAAACTTCCAAAGAACTATTTTACAGAGCTAAAAAATAAAATAAAATTAATCATGACAGACAAATGGTCAAGAATATTCATTTTAAAAAGTGGGAAGGAAGTGGGCCTAGTATACCAGATCTCAGACTATACTTCAGAACACTATCATCCCAAGGGTGGGGAACCTGTGGCCTCAAGACCACGTGTGGCCCTCTAGGTCCTCAAGTGCAACCCTTTAACTGAATCCAAACTTCACAGAACAAATTATCTTAATAAAAGGATCTGTGCTGTGAAACTTGGGCTCAGTCAAAAAGCCTCGAGGCCACAGGTTCCCCACTCCCGATTCCAAACTATTCAATATTGGCTAACAAAATTGAGATGTCAGTAATTGGAACTGATAAAGTACACAACATGCAGAAGCAGGCAAACAGTGGCATAGTGTTCAATAAACCTAAAGGCCCTGTTACTGGGAACGGCTGTCAAGATTCAACAAAAAACTGCTGAAAAGCAATCTGGCAGAAATAAGGCATAGATCAACATCTCAAACCATATAACTAGATAAGTTCCAAATAGATACATGACTCAGCAAAAACAGACCACATGGTAAACAAATCAGAGAAAGAAGGACTACATTACCTATCATATCTATGGATAGGGAAATAATTTGTGAGCAAACAAGGGCTATATAAAGGGCTACAGAAGATAAAATATACAATTCTGATTACATAAAAATTAAAAAGGTGTATACAAACAAAACATTGTACACAATGCAGTTAAAATTAGAAGGGAAACTGTTAACTGGGGGGAAATCTTTTCAACAAGTTTCTCTGATAAAGGTCTCATTTCCAAAAAAAAAAAAAAAGTGAAAAATTTAACTGATTCAAATGTAGAAGAGTTATTCCTCAATAGATAAATGGTCAAAGTTTTTTTCTCTCTCAATTTATTTTCTCATTTTAGTTTCTTTTTCATTTAATAAGTATTTTCTCTCCCTTCTTTTCATCACCAATTTAAAGGGAAAAAAAAGAATAAAACCTTGTAAGTGGGAAGTCACTGAACTGATTATAGTACATAGATGCAATGGAATATTACCATAAGAAATGATAAAAGAGGCAATTCAGAGAAATCTGGGAAGATTTGTATGAATCAAAAGAGTGAAGTGGACAGTAGAACCATTTATACGATAACCATATTGCAAAAAGAGTTTTGAAAGACTTAAGAAGTCTGATTAGAGCAATGACTAATTGTGATTCCACAGCATCAATGGTGGAGCTTACTACTTACCTCCTCTCAGAGGTAACTCTGAGATAAACTCTGAAATAAACTCAAGATGTAGAATGAGACATACATTTTTGTACCTTTGGAAATGTCCAATGTGGCTACACAATTTTATTCACTGTACAAAATTGTTACGACGCTATTGTTTTTTTTTTTTAATTTGAAAGGATAGATCTTTCCTTCTCCCCTGAAATGAAAAGAGAATAGAAGGAAAGCCAGAAAGAATCACAGATAAGTAGGACAACTTTAGAAGTTTTCATGTTGAATTTATCTTGTTCTCAAAAAGAAACAAGCTTTATGATAAAGATTTGTAGATTCATGTATATTAATCTCCAGTTCCATTATATATAAGGAAATTTTCATTTTACTTGGTGCTTGCTAAGCTCCAAATATAAAGAAAATAAAGTGGAGTAGGGAAAAGGTGGACCATATGACCTTCATGTTCCCTTCCAGTTCTGAGTCTATGATTCCCTGATCCTCTGCCCTGGTAGTAGCCAAAGAATTAAGAATCAGGGCAACAATTAGACCAAGTGTCCAGAGATGGAAGATCATATCTAGACCTTGTCACTCACCAGGAGAGTAAGTCATATGGATTGGTAAAGTCTAGAATGTTGGTGATCTAGCAAATGTCAAGTGTTTCCCCATATTGGAAGAGTTTTCTCAAGATAGCCCTGTAAATTGGAGGAAATACATAGGAACACACACACACACACATATATGCACACACAATCATAATCATATATAGAAAACAGAACCCAATGGAAGAGACAGTTGTTTGACTCTCTAGCAACTCTGTGTTTATTCTCTTAAATAGAGTAGTTGTCAAGATTTCTCCTTAATTTTTTTAAGTTCCCCAAAACGGTATTCAGGAAACTATTGAATTGTAATGGAAACCATTGAAATGATTTAACAAGTACCCTTTTGAAAGAGTCAAGAATAAATATTTGTGGAGAATTATAGATATAGAGCTGAAAGTTCAAACAAAATCCAGTAGTTCCCTATCACCTCCAAGATCAAGTATAAAATTCTGTAACATTCAAAGCCCTTCATAACCTATCCCTCTTTCTAGTCTTCTTACACCTTACATGCCATTCCCCATCCCCATGTATTCTGATCTAGTGACACTGGCTTTCTTGCTGTTCTTGTCCTAAGACTCCATCTCCCAACTAGGAATTTTCACTGACTGTTCATGCCTGGATTACCTTCCTCCTCAACTCTCCCTCTTGGCTTCCTAGGCTTCCTGCAGATCCCAAGTAAAATTCCACCTTCTTCAGGAAGTCTTTCTGCTTTAATTTTAGTGCCTTCTCTTTGTCAATTGTCTTCTATTAATCCTGTATTATATATAAACATATATATGTGTAAGTATACATGTATATATATATACACACACATCTATCTATCTATCTTTCTATCTATATATATGTATATATATACATATATATAGTTTGCACATAGTTATGTGCATATTCTCTCCCCCCTTAGACTGTGACCTCCTCAAGAGCAGGGAATGTCTTTATATTTCTTTATAACCCATGTGCTTTGCAGAGTGCCCGACACATAGTAGGTGCTTAATAAATACTCATTGACTACTTGCCTGCCTGGAAGTTATGTCATTTTAGAGATCAACCACTCCAATCCCCACATTTTTCAGATGAGGAAAGTGAGGACCAGAGGTTAAATGTCTTGTCCAAGGACAGACTGAAGGTCAGTGACAGAGCTGAGATTCAAACTCAGATTCTGTGGCTCCAATTTTAGTGTTCTTTCCACTGCACGATACAATCTCCCTTGATATTAACCTCTTGAATCTAATACCATAAATTCATAAAAACTAATAATATTACTTCCTCCAAAAATGAGATTAAATATTGGCACCCCTTGTAGTCATAATCTGTGACTGATGTCTCTGAAAGGAACAACTACGTAGCGCCACCAGCCGAGTTTACAGAATATGGTAAATTACAAGTGGAATTCTATTCAGCACCTTTCTCCTTCGAGTAACACAGAATGTCTTTAAGGAAATAATTGCTTTCCTCCCCAAACTGTTAGTGTTCTATTTTATCAACTGAACCAATGGTTTATTTTTAATAACAGCACTAACACAGTCATGCTATTATTTTTCTAAACTGCATTTAATGAAAATCAGCAGGCATGATGTTCTAAAGTAGATGCACGAGAAGATTGTCACTACATCTGACATTTTATTTCCAACTACAGAAATTAAATCGAGCCATTGTTAAGCACTTCAGGTTAAGAATTGTTCTACATTCAACATGATATAATCTGGACTAGAATGCCAGTAAGGTTTTAAATACTCTCCCTTTCACTATACACAGATCTCATCTTAATATTGACCCAAATTCTCCACAAGCATCAAAGGAAGACAAATTATATAGCTTTAGGTACTTGTATCCAAGAAACAAATATCCAAGATTTTGTTCCCTAAGTCTCTCCCCCAAAACACCCTCTAAAAGGCCAAAAATGCTTATAGAATTTAATGTAAAAATTAGATAACCTCCTACATAAGCTGCATAAGTTGAATACCATTTTCAGAAATGTTCTAACATGCTCAGGGTGCTGAGACTACGTAAGTAGGAAAATGAGTGGATGCTAAATAACAGCAAATAATAAAAGCAAAACCCAGATGGGTGGTTTTGTATTCCACATAGCTCTAATACTCAGAACATTAGAAGGCTGCAGACTATACTAAAAAGAGAGAAATAGTAAGGGAAATAGACTGTACATCCAAGAAGGCACTAGTCCTGAAATACTAATCAGCTTCAGGAAGGAACCTCTATCTTCCCCTCTTCTAGGATATCTGGGGTGATTGACCTCACATCAGACCACCATGTAGACCCACTAGTTGCTAAAGCAACCATACTTCCCCCTCCTCTGAGTACGTTGGGGACAAGGAAGTCCTATATGTACATCATCAGGTATAAGAAGGAGTACAGCTTCATAAGCCAAACCAAATGGCAATGGAAGGCAGCTAGGAGGTGCCATAGGGCACAGAGTGCCAAGTCTGGAGTCAGGAAGACTCAACAGTTACTAGCTGTGTGATTCTGGACAAGGCATTTAACTTTTATCTCAATCTGCTAGAGAAGGAAATGGCAAACCACTTCAGTACCATTGCCAAAATTACCCCAAACGGGGTCACGAAGATTCAGACATGACTGAAATGACTGAACCCAGCAACATAGTAATGGAGTCTGACCAACATCATCTGTATGTTATCCCTCAATTTTAGCCTGCCAGTTTACTTATTACTATATATTTCATTTTAAACACCAAGTTCTATAGGGATTTAGGTATATCGTATGAAAATTTGTTTCTCATTAATACACTTGTAATCTCTTTCTATTAACTAATTAGCTTGAGTTCCCTACCCTAGACAATAAGTATTAATTGTTTATCTTATTTTAATAGTTTTTATTTACCTACAAATAAATATTAAAATTAACTAACATATCCAAGTCATTTAACAAATGGGACAACAGTTCAAGCAGTCTCAAAGCCTCAGTAAAACAGCAATTCATTTGAGATTTTGATTAAATCTTTTAAGAATCTCTTTACTATTTCTCCTCAAGATTAGTCTTCTCTTAAATAATCACAGGAAGTATTTCTTCAACTTCTCCTTCATAGATTCATCATAAAACTGTCTTTATAAAATTTCTTTATTAACACCACAATTAAAATAGTTCCCCAAAGAAAGAAGTTTC
This sequence comes from Potorous gilbertii, assembly GCA_028658325.1. NCBI lineage: Eukaryota > Metazoa > Chordata > Mammalia > Diprotodontia > Potoroidae > Potorous > Potorous gilbertii. The sequence goes on from CM053769.1 coordinate 451,962,928, forward strand.
TCTTGACCTTCTTTCTATGTCTTCTCCACAAATTCTTCATGGATCTTCAAGGGCCATGTGTGTGTTCATCCTTCGTGGCTGACGAAGACCTTGCCATCAGAGAAATAATGACATGACTTGCACTTGACTTTGTTTTGAGTGAGGGAGGGCTGTGCAGGCCACCAGCCTCACTTCTCCTCCAGAGCCATCTGGCTCCAGTGACCAGATATTCATCGGGATGACTGGAGATGACCCAAGATGAGGCAGTTGTGACTTGCCCAAGGTCACACAGCTAGTGAGTGTCAAGTGTATGAGGTGAGATTTGAACTCAGGTCCTCTTGACTCCTGCACTGGTGCTCTATCCACTGCACCACCTAGCTACCCAAGTCAAGGGCCATAGATAAAGCATAAAGACCTTCTCCCTGATTCCAAAGGCAGAAATATTTTAGCTGAAGTAATTTTCTCAACTATCACCTGAAAATGACCAGCACATGCTATTCATGGAATCATCTGAATGAAGCTTATCACCTATTACAATAGTTTTGAAAAAAAAGAATTTGCATATCACATCTTTGTTTTCTCCAGATTCCTAACAGTTTCTCATAAATCACACATGAAACATACCTTTTTCCTGACTCCACAAAGAGAAGCACTTCACAGCAGGTCATTTCTCTTTTTTTGTTGTGTTTTTGTTTATTTTTTATTAAATTTTTTAATTGCATGAAAAAACAATTTTTAACATTCATTTTAGAATTTTTTGAGTTTCAAACTCTCTTCCTCCCTCCTCTCTCCTTATTGAAAAGGCAAGCAATTTGATACAGGTTATACATGTTCAGTCATGCAAAACATATTTCTATATTAGTCATGCTGTAAAAGGAAACAAAGACCAAAAAACCACAAAAATAAAGAAAGTAAAAAATAATATGCTTTGATCTGAATTCAGACTCTTTCATTTTTAATCATGTCTTTCAGAATTATCTTGGATCACTGTATCCAATAGCAACTCTCTGTGTCTTACTGTGAGAATAGCAACTCACAGTCATTCACAGTTGATCACTATATAATTTTATATTATACTGTGTGCAACATTCTCCTGCTTCTGTTCACCTTACTTTGCATCAGTTCGTGTAAGTCTTTCTAGGTTTTTCTGAAACCATCCTGTTTGTCATTTCTTATAGTGCAAATAGTATTCCATCACAATCATATACTATAACTTATTCAACCATTCCCCAAATGATGGACATCCCCTCAATTTCCCATTCTTAGCCACTGCAAAAAGAATGTCTATGAATATTTTTCTACATATAGGCCCTTTTCCTTTTTTAAAAAAATTATTTGTGATATAGACCTACGCCGTGTCAAAGGGTATGCACAATTTGATAGCCCTTTGGGCATAGTTCCAAATTACTCTCCAAAATGGTTGGATCAGTTCACAAATTCACCAATAGTGCATTAGTGTCCCAATTTTCCCACATCTCTTCCAATACTTGTCATTTTTCTTTTCTGTCATGTTAGCTACTATGATAGGTACAAAGTGGTACCTCAGAATTATTTTAATTTGTGAAAAGGAAATCAATTAGTATTTATTACTTTTATTTTTAGTTTGATTGTAGAATTAAACTCTTTAGGAAATTAATTAAACTTCTTTAGGAAAAGCTAGCCCTAACTGTTAAGTCAGACTAACATAAAGAATCTCTTAAGTATAGGTTTATATAGATTTAGTGAATAGATAGAGAAGTCTATCGTTTAGTAGCAGATAATTTAAAATGACATAATAAAAGAATCATAAGATTACAAGGGTTTTTTTTTAAAGGCTAGGATTTCCTTTCTAGAAGAAAGGGGGTTGGCCAAAGGCCAAGTTCCCCTTTCTGGCAACTGGAGAAAAGCTAGGCAGAAGCTAAACTCCTCTTTCCAGTCTCAGTGGATAGGCTCCCCTTTTTGTCTTGAGTTAGAGTTTAAGTTGAGAAATGGACAATTTCAAGGAAATTGTGAGGCAGAGGAAGGAGGGAGATGGAGAATTACTGACTACTGACCACAAGTCCCTCTTTCCCAATACACTTTCTGATTTACCAAAAGCACTCATCTACGGGCAAAGAACTTCTGGTAGGATTAAGAAAGACTGGGAGAAGCTAACTAGTCAGGTAACTTGTCTTGTCCAATTGAATTATGTTCCAAACAAGCTTCTGTCATTTTTTTATTCCTCTTTTCTGTTATAAAAATCAGCTCTTTAAATCACTCTTTTCTCTGACCTCCGAGGCGTTGGGTGACCTGATTCGGTATGAGAATGCTAGCTTTGTAAATTAAATCATAGATGACTCACTAACTTTATCCTCAGTTTTCTTTTTATGTCAGCTAATTAATTTTAACGTTTGCATTTCTCGAATCAATTTCAAGCATTTTTTCATATAATTATAGATAACTTTTGTTTCTTCATCTGAAAACTGCCTGTCTATATCCTTTGATTAATTATCAGCTGGACAATGACTCACGTTCTTATAAATTTGACTCAGTTCTCTATATATTTGAGAAATGAGGTGTTTATCAGAGAAACTTGATATAAAAATCCTCCCTACCCTCTCCCCAGTTTTCTGCTTTCTTTTTCATCTTTGTTGCATTGGGGTGTTTTTTGGGCAGACCCTTTTTAATTTAAGGTAATAAAAATTATTCATTTTGTATTTCACAATGCTCTGTATCTCTTGTTTAGTCATAAATTCTTCTCTTATCCATGGATCTAATAGGCAAACTATTCCATGTTTGTGGCATTCCATTTGTTTGTGGCATTACCTTGCATGTCTAAATTCAATTGATACTTCAAAAACTAACACAAACTGCTTTTCTCAACATTTCATTTACTGCTGTACTCTTAGCGAGATAGTAATAACCTGTATAGCCCACGTGACATAGACATTAAAAACAGAAATGACATATACATCGACGTATGGTCTTGAAATTTTAATATGGATGAATTATGATAGTATTGAATACTGTTAAGTGACTTGCCTAAGTGCACACAGAGATCCATAGAACTGAGCACAGAAAAATACCTTAGAGATCATCTCGTTTGTTGCCCTCTCCCCTGTTTTACCTATAAAGAAACTGAGACCTAAATAAGATAAGTAATTTTGTATAAGTCATAGAGATAATTATTAACAGAGCTGGAAGAGTTGAACCTGAGGTTTTCACACCCCAAAACCAGTTCTCTATACGCACCAGCTACTTCATTCCAGTTCACTATTCCTTACTCAGGGAATTAATGAGATTTTCAATATCAGTAAGTTGGAGAATTTTATACTGGAGAAAGGGGGAAAAATCAAGTAAAAATAATTTTTTTGAGCAACTGGATGGTGCAGTGGATAGAGCACCTGACCTAGAGTCAGAAGGACTTGAGTTCAAATCCAGCCTCAGGCACCTGCTATCTGTGTGACCTTGGGCAAGTCATTTAACTTAATTTGCTTCAGTTTTCTCATTTGTAAAATGAATTAGAAAAGGAAATGGCAAACCATTCCAGTGTCTTTGCCAAGAAAACTCCAAATGGGATCATGTAGATTTGGACATGACTGAAAAGACTGAACAAGAACAAATGATAATTAAAAAAAAGATATGAAGAATGCCAATTACCAAGTATTTTGAGTCATCAAGATACACACATGCATATGAACATACATACATATGTTGATGACAAGATATATCTTTATATATGTACACACATATACACATAAGTATACATGTGTATGTGTATATATACGCACGCACATGCACACACACACACACACACGCACACACACATATATATAAATTGTCCCATTTCTTATCTTGCCTAGTTTGCTTTTAACACCTTTCCCATTTATACTCATCACAAAGCTATCTTCTCAGAAGTTATAGTGTCTGATTATATTACATTAACGTATTCATTTTCTTAGAGTCCCAACTTGAACAAAATCATGAAGTAGGAGGTTTGCCTATGGTTCCCTCACTGTATCCTATCTGTTCCTCTTTTTTCTCCTTCCTAATATCCTCCCCACTATTCCTTTCTCAAGGTCCCAGGACCTTCATGGTCTCATCCCTTCAGAAACTTGATTTTTTGAAAGGACAGAAAACTCATTCCCGTGAAGATATAAATTGTCTAATTAAGGAATAAATTTAAAATAGTATAATTTCAGAAATCAGATGGTTGATGCAAATGTTTTCATGCATTAAGTGCCTACTATGTGTCAGATACTTTATAAATATTAATTCATTGGATGTTTATACAACTTTGGGAGGTAGGTGCCATTAGAAAACTGAGAAAAACAAAGGTTATGTACCCAATGTCACACAACTAGTAAGTGTATAAGGCTAGATTGCAACTCAGGTCTTCCTGACCCCAGACACTGTCCCACCTAGAAGTAAAAAAAAGTAAAAAGAAGCTTTTTTGAAGGAAGAAAACTAGGTCTTCTCACATATCTTAAAATCCTTCTCTATAATTACTTGTAACACCTGTCAACTTTTCTCCATTTTTCTATTTCCTTCCTTGAACCTTTTAAACAATTTTTCTGTATTTTCATAAATTACTCTTAATAAAACTGGCAATGAACGCAATACTTTGGATAGAACAGGTTGTCTGTATGTGTTCATGTGTATTTGCTATTGTATTCCTATTTGTTTCTTCTCTGTCCATCTGTCAAATGCAGAACTTAAGCCTAATAGAGTTAGAATGTGTCTATTACATTCTTGGCATCTCATTAGTGAATTAGGCATATTATGAGGAGGAAGGAATATTTTAAAATGCATACTGGTATCTAGCATCTATGATTATAGAGAAGAATCCTATAAGCTGTGGTATAGGCTACCTTGGGGAACATGACTTCTTCAAGGAACCAGTATATCTGATGTTCTCTTAGAGGTGAGGTCCTAATGGTCTTTTGAAGGATGTTCTGCCACTTAAATGTTATTAAGGCTATTATCATACAACTCTGATCTCTTGGATGAAAAAGGCCTGGCAGAGGCAGCACTAGAAGATGAAAAAGAAAAAAACAGAAAAATAGCACAAATGACAAGATAGAATACAGAAAACAAAGATTGGAAGACTTTTCTTCGGTACTTCAGAATGACCAGTTTCTAGATAACAACAACCTGGTCCATGTGGTGGGTGATGCATTTGCATTTCATAGGAAGTCAACACATAAAGGTGTGAGCAAAGAGTGGCACCAAGAATACTGGTACCACAATGTAGATAAAGACACTTCTGTTCCAACCACTGGGCTTCATCACAGGTCAGAATCATCTATAATAAAGCACCTATATGGTCATTGCCCTCTTACATGCAGCCTTGTTCTTTTTCAGTTGTATCCAACTCTTCACGACCCCATTTGGGGTTTTCTTGGCAAAGATACTGGAGTGGTTTGCCATTTCCTTCTTCAGTTCATTTTATTGATGAGGAAATTGAGACAAACAGGGTTAAGTGACTTGCCTAGGGTCACACAGCTAATAAGTGTCTGAAACTGTATTTGAATTCAAGTCTTCCTGACTCCAGGTTAGGCACTGTATATACGTAGTGTTTGCTCAGACCTCCCCGTGGAAGAAGAATGAGGGAAGGAAAAGCCAAATCTTTGCCCCTTTGGAAGCCTCTTATGTGAAACCTTCCTTTTTTTTCACGGAAGCTAAATACTTTCGCTTTTCCCTTGTCCTTAGAAAGTAAGTCACCTTCCAACAATTTTATCCTTTGATCCTTCAAAGCTTCCATGACAAGGACTTGTCTGTTGACCACTAGATAGTCTACTGGCAACAATGTTGTGAGACCTTAATAGTTCTAGATTTTAGTAAACAAAGGGATGTGGTAAGCCTTCCTACACCATAGCCTATGCCAGTGACTACTCTGCTGGGGGCTGGCACCTCTGGTCACCCTGCTACTGCTGGGGCCTCTAATATTACCCACTCCAGTGCCACTGGGAGCCTATGCTACTGCCTACTCTGCTCCTGCTAGGACCCAAAATGCTTCTCAGTGCCCTTGAAAACTCTCTCTCCACGGCTGCTAGGGGCTGTTCTGCTTCCCCTTACTGCTAGGACCTGTGATACTATGGAATATGGTTGGAGTCTGCATACTGTAACTGGTGCCCACCCTGTAACTGGACCTAGTGATGCCCTGCTGTGTCAAGCCTCACCTCGGAAACTTATAGGAACACCCATCTCAGGATAGCTATTCACTCCCCTGTGCCCAGAAAAAAGATCCAAAGCCGAAGAGGCAGACAGGGACTTTTCTAGGCCAGTGCTCTAGCTGCCATGTGCAAATAACTACCAGTTCTGTCAGGGTTGGGGAGGGTTCCTCAGGCAAGCAAGCTGCATTTGGCACATCTTCCCACATCTGCAATTCTGGAAAGTTCTCTAGAGACACAAGCTCTATCCTTTCAAGTGAATCTCCCAGTGCCTTGCACTGAAGAATACAAATGATTCCAAGCAGTCCATTCAAAGAAAGTTCTTAAACTGTCTCCAAATTCTAGTTTTCACTAAGAATTAGGGGTTTCTACAGTTGGTAGGATTGGAGAATCATCACCTCCAAATATGAAACTTGTATAAATTCAACAAATTTGTAGTATTTGTCGTCTTTAGGATATGGTCATTAAGGACTCAGAGCATGGAACTCATTCACATCTGTCTTAAGCAGCTGAGTGCCCACAAATAGCTTACTTTCTAATGCTTCCCAGGGAAAGAGGTAGGAGAGGGCAGAGAGGGGAGAAGGAGATATCTCACAGAATATGGCCAACAAAGAAGCATAGCTGGAATTACAGAAGCCGCATGCATAAGGACTTGTAAATTAGAAATTCAGATCATTTTCTATTTGCCTTCCCTCATATTCCAATACTGCCTACCAATGTCAAATGCATGTCAAGATAAATCAATCCTATATGGAGGTTCAGGGATAAGACCAGAATGAAATGAGTAAACCATCTGACAGTGAACAAAGGGAGATTCACTTGACCATAGTAAGGAGAGCATATTCAGCCAGCGTACAACATGGATTCAACTGAACACAGGTCAGGAATGTGAGCCCAAGTAGTCAATGAGTCCTAAGTTTCCTTTTGTAAGTAGACCACCAGGAAGCTAAATTAACTCCTTAAGCCTTAGTCTTCTGTATCAATTTAAATTTTAATGATGATTTTACTACATTTAAGGGTGGGAAGAAAAACTAGCCTAGTCTATGTAGGTAGATATTGCTTCTATGATATACTTCATCAACAAAATATAAGAAGCAGAACAGTATAGTTTTTGTTGTTCTTGAGTGATTGCAGTCATGTCCCACTCTTCATGATCCCACTTGGAATTTTCTGGACAAAGACACTGGAGTAGTTTGCCATTTCCTTCTCCAACTCATTTTACAGACGAGGAAACTGAGGTAGAGGGTTAAATGACTTGCCCAGGATCACATAGCTTGTAAAGTTGGAAACTAGATTTGAACTCATGAAGATGAGTCTTTCTGACTTCACATATTTAGGATCAGAGGACCTGGTATGCTATTTATTGCCTGTGTAAATAAATATAATATTTATTACCTATACTCAAATAGGCAATTTTCATATAAAATTAAAAATGTTCATTTGTTTCCTGTGTGAATATTGGTAATAAATATTACCCGAAGAAAGTCAGTGAACTAGCTTCTTTTAAGACTCAGCCCACGTTCCACATCCTATCAAGAGCTTTTCATGATATTCTTAGTAGAAAGATCTCTCTCCCCTGCTCTACTTAACCTGAATAGATAGATAAATAGATGATACACACACACATATATATATTTCCATTCCATCTTCTAGTAATATTGTAAGCTCCTCAATTACAGTTGGCTTTTTTTTAAAAAAAAATCTGTTTCCTAACTAAATTATTGCTTGTCATATTGAACAGTAATATCTCTGGATCTCCATTTCCTCATCTGTACTACTTGCATGTTCTTGGGCAAGTCATTTAACCTCTGTTTGTCTTAAAAGAAAGAAAAGTCAAATCATGCTAATATTTTTGCAAGAAAACCTCATGGATAGTATTGGCGTGCTATCTTCTAAGAGATTACAAAGACTCTGACATGACTGAACAAGTGAACAAAAACCACAAAAAAATCAGGGCAATCATTAGCTAATTTTTTTTAAGGTATTTCCAGCTCTAAATTTTATAATTCTTCCTAAAGGAAACCCAGAGAGGCTATAGATGGGAGATGATTTCTGCCTACAATGTCTGGATGCTTTTTATGTTCAGAACTTGCTAATGTCATATTCTCTGCTGTGTTTACTATTGCTGCTAAAATCAGTAAATGAGGTTTCAAAGATGCTATGACTTGGATAATGGACATGCTCATTAGAGGAGTGGAGTTTGAACTGAAAAGTCATTGCTGCTGGAAAATTTGTCTCTCCCTCACTAGTAGGTGATATGCAGTTGCTGCCACAGCTCTCTCCTGGGAAAAAAATAAAACACCTTTGATAAGTAGATAGATAGATAAATAGATAGGAAGGAAGGAAGGAAGGAAGGGAAAGAGAGAGAGATAGAGAAAGAAAGAATGGATGGATAGATAGAGATAATACCAATTTTAAATGAAATAAATTTCCTTGATGTCATTTATCTGTACATTACAATCATTCCCAGATATCACTACCAGTCATCCCTTGTACAATTAGAGAACTATAATTGGCTCTGTAGCCAGGAAGACCTGAGTTCAAATTCATTCTCAAAAACTCGCTGTGTGGGCCCCTGAGCAAGTCAATCTCTTCCTGCCTCAGTTGTCTCAACTGTAAAATGGTGGTAATAGTATCTGTCTTCTCAGATTGTTGTGAGAGTCAAATGAGATCATATTTGTCAAGTGCTTAGTCAGGTACTTCATAAGTGCTTATCCACTTTCTTCCATGTGTTAACGTAGTCATCACATACACTGTTCTAGTTCTAGTTCTGCTTATTTCACTATACATTTATCCATACATCTTCCCCTATTTCTCTGAATTACTTACATTCATTGTTTCTTACTGTATTTGTTATTGTTCAGTCAGTTCAGTCATGTCTGACTTTTTGTGACTTCATTTTTTTTTGCAAAGATATTGGAGTGATTTGCCATTTCCTTCTCTAACTAATTTTACAGATGAAGAAACTGAGGCAAAAAGGGTTTAAGGGACTTGCCCAGGATCACACAACTAGTAAGTGTCCGAGGCTGGATATCAACTCAAGTCTTCTTGATTTCATCCTGGGCACTTTATCCACTGCACCACCTAGCTGCCTGTTTCTTACTGAATAATTATGTTCTGTTATATTCATATGCTGCAATTTGTTCAACCACTACACAATTGATAAACTCCAAGTTGGTTTCCAAACTTTTTATATAACAAAAAAGTATTGCTATAAATACTTTGTTGTATATGGAGTCTTTCATTCTGTCTTGGACCTCCTTGGAGTAGCAGTTATATCTGCACACAATCTGGTCACACAATCTATGATTTTCCTTCTAAGAATTCTAATTTGAGAATCTTTCCCACCAGCAACCTTTCTTATAACTAAATAAATAAATTTTATTTCTTCTAAGAAATCAATTTGTTGTCCCTTTGTAAATAAATTCAAGGGAGTTGTCCCAAAACACAGATAAGTTAAGTGGTTTGACAAAGTGACACAGCTGGTAAATACGAGACAGTATTTAAATCTAGGTCTTAATCTAGAATTCTATGCTATTCCTCATTCTAATCTACAATCTAGAATTACAGACATTGTACCAAGTTACTTTTAGAATCAAAAGATATGTTAAATCAAGTAGCAATAGGTTGCTGATTCTTCCCAAAGGAAAATAAAATAAGAAACAAAAACGCATTTTTAAAAAGCTCAACTGGTTAATGTTTTTAAATGAGTTTTATTCTTGTCACATAACTAAGGATTGGATAAATAAAACTGTTTCAAACTGAGTTAAGCAATCTCCTGAGTCAGTCCAATGAACTAGCCTTAATAGCAAGGAAAATACTTAGACCACCTTGTATTGGGAAGTGAAATTGTTATTGCAATAAATTGTATTTCCACTGGACAAACATGATTATTTTTTTCCTATTTACTTTTGACCTGTTCCAGCATGTAGCGTCTTTAATTGTAAAATGCCTTACTGTTTTTGGATGTAACAGGGAAAATGCATTCCCCTGTATTTTCTACTATGTCAATGAAAATAAATAGCTACAGCCTGAGAAATAGTGGCCCCCAACAAATAATATCATAATACCATAGAATTTGGAGCTGGAAGGAGATCTTAAAGATTTTATTTTGTAGACAATGGTCCAGATTGGTGAGGTGATTTTCTCAAGGTCACACAATTAGTGACAGAGACTAGATTCCCACCCAGGTCTCCATATCCTTTTTACTACAAGGTGCCACTTTTTAGATCAATAATGAAAAGGAAACTCAACCCTTATCATTAAGAACACCTTTTTAATTTTCTAATAAAAATTACAAAGAGAAATATGTACATTTTAACTAGTTTGTGCTTTGATTGGTCTTATATATGTTTGTCTCTTCCGAAATTTGGCAGGTTTCTCAAGTTACTATTTTGTTGTTTGACTCTGGAGTTTCTCTTTTTATAATCACCTATTTCAACATATTCTTTATACATAACCTAGAGTGGGCTCTGAAAGAACTTGATTGTGTGAAATGTTTTTTTCTTATTGGATGGTTGTGTACTTCCCTTGTGTTAATCCCTTGTTAATGGACACTTTCTTTGAGCCAGCTGAGACCTGAGTTATGTTGTATTTGTGATTCTAAGAGATTTTATTACTTGGATATCTTAGTTTTCATTATTTTGAGATTTGGGGATTTTGTCTGTTTCACTGATATTGATTCTCTCTGTAAGAGATGAACTCCCCCCTCCTCTCCCCACATTACCCACTGTTTGTGTTTGTGTTTGATCTACAAACAGTAGGAGGGAATTCTCTGTCTGCAAATATTTTAGTTCTTTACTTCAACTGGGAAACCCATAATAAGTACCATTAACTGCTTTCTCAACTGAAAAACAGATGAAAGTAGTTCTAAATTCCAGATGGGAATTTTTGACATTTAAGTCACCATAGGTCATTTATTACCTTGGGTCAGTAACTTTACATGGAAACAAAACATTGAAATTCATAGAACCCTAGTAATTATTTCTAGAAATATTTAAAGAGATATAGCTTAATAGGTAGATTTCTCTTAACTCCTTGTAATAAAACGTAAGACCACAGAAAACCCAAACTTTAAATGACCTCAAGTTCCAGATGCATGTCCCCTTCATTTCTTACCTCCACATACCTATTTGAAATCCACGCCATTAAGATCACTCCTTTTTAGAGAATGCATGGAGTTGAAAGGGGAAGGAATAATTTTTTTATGCTTTGATGGATCTGTGATTTCATTGAAGTGGCTTCCTCTTTTGTGGGAACCCATGAAACCCATCTATGACTCATCATGTAACTCATCCATATCTCCCACAGGAATCCACTCAATTTGTGGAGGCCACCTTCAAGATCTCTTCATATTAGATGAATAACCAATGGAGTATGGGGTTGTCCATTAGTATCCCTTGCCTTGCCTTGGCCAACCTCCTTTTCTAGTCATTCAGTTATCCACTGAAATTCTTCTCCCACACAGTTCTTTGTTAGTAATATTCAGTAACGTATTCATGGATAGTATTATGATTCTACTTTTTAAGAAGTGATCAAGAAGACATCAGTAACTACTGATCTATATACCTAATTTCTCAAATCTACAAAATATTTGTGAGAAGGATTTATTTATAAGTTGAAGATATCTCTGATGAAAAAAGTACAGGTGAGCTTTTGCAAATAATATTCTATAGCAGGTCACATCTTTATAGTTACATGATGGACTAAAAGATGTAGGGAATACAGGATTCCTCTATGTTTATTCTTTACTAATTACTCCCCAAACATTTGATTCAATAGACTAAAATATTACCTTAAATCTTTTTCTCCAATAAAGTGCTTCCCCTGCATATGCTAAGTTGATATAAGGTTCTCACCACATACATACACCCTAAGTCAACTGAGATATATTTATCAAAAGTGTTTGCTTCACAAAGTTCAAAGGGAAAAGGGATTCCCTATAAGTGATCCTAGCTTTGGAGCTGGAAGGGGGATTTGTTGTTATTTAGTTATTTTAGTTGTTTCCTAATCTTGGCCCCATTTGGGGTTTTCTTGGCAAAGATACTGGAATGGTTTGCCTTTTCCTTTTCTAACTCATTTTAGAGTTGAGAAACTAAGGCAAACAAGGTTAAGTGATAGGATTACGAGACAGCTAATGTCAGAAGCTAGATCTGAATTCAGGAAGATAAAGTATTCCTGACTTTGAGGCTAGTATTCTGTCCCCTGTGGCACCTAGCTGCCCCATTGGGAGGGGTAGAACAGAACATGCCAAGAGTGGAAGAGCATGGAAATCATTAAGGAGACTGTATACATCAATAAATTTATACATTAATTTCTCAATCCCAAAGTGACAACTCTTACAAAGATAAACTTATATAATAAAAAAATAGTGCCTCACTTATACCTATGCAATATAAACCAAGGAACATCTGCAGTTGAATATGTTCTGGCAGTGCAAGTATTTGGGACATGGTAAATAGTAGAAAGTTAGTTTTATGGTGGGGTATATGGAAGAGAAGGCTGGCATTATTGAATTCAATATTCACTGGTTTCATTTCATTAAATTTTTGCATCACTGCAAATTACTTAATCCTATTTGCCAACACATTTGCCACAGTGTCTCATTTTCACCTTCAGGAATTTAATACCTTTTGAACCATAGAGCCAAGAAATCTAAACTAATTTAATAAGTTTGCTAAGATTTGGGGAATCTAAACTGCTACTTACATCTTCAATTGGAAAGGGCTAGTAGTGTGCTTCCCTTATGTTATTATCTGAGGAAAAAAAGGTCATAGAATACTCTTTCTGTGTTGTTTCATTTTTTAAAAATCCCTTAGCTTTAATTAAGTTTAAATTATCTTCAGTGGTCATTGATCAGCATTCTCGCCAAACTTAGTATTTATTATATATTTCATCTGAGGAAATAATTAAAAAGCAGTTTAAAAAAAAACAAAACTTCTATTACTTCTTTCCCAAGAAGAAATGAGAAACAAAGTGACCTTTAAGGAAGTTTCTTTCCTCATCTCTATTTTTGTTATTCTACATTTGAAGAGCAGCTAGGTGGCACAGTGAATAGAATGCTGGACCTGAAGACAGGGAGACCAAAGTTCAAATTTGACTTCTGACATTTGCTAGCTGTGAGCCTGGGAAAATCACTTAGCCCTATTTGTCTCAGTTACCTCTTCTGTAAAATGAGAAGGAAATGACAAAGCACTCTATTATCTTTGCCAAGAAAATCTCAACTACAGTTATGAAGCATTGTACACCATTGAAATAACTAAATAACATATTTGAAGTACTGCTAACTCTCCTTTTTCCAATTTAACTCTTCATAAAAGTTATATTGAACCTTGAATTCATAAGAAATTAAATAAATAACAGTCAAGATATTCATGAGTTAAACAAGAATTTTTAACACAAGGGAGCACCAAACGACCTGGTGCAATGATGAACTAGCAGGAAGGATTCCAGGAGCTTGAAGAAGAAGAAGAGATACTCTTAGTAGCTTTATTTTAGCAGTAGATGGAGGCGTCAGGGCACATAAAGAATAAAAAATACCTCCCATCATTGCCAGCATCAGGTGGATGTCTTCTGCCATTGAAGGTTTAATTCACTTATCACCAGCAAGTCAATGCCCTGACACTGATAGTCATTCAATGTTCAGGGAAATATTCTCTAGGTAGCTGTGATGTAGATTTTATTGTCATTCAAAAAAGAGCTCTCCTTTACACACACCCAAACCGCAACAAAAACCCTTCACATTTCAATAACAGTTACAGGGCTAAATTTATTCAATGAACAAATTGAGATGTCTTTACACTGCTTTGCTTTTCTACTACTTAATAATAAAGTATGATGCTTATCTTAGGACTTCTACAGAGAAAAAAACAGTCTAAACAACCTTTCGTGTTATAAGAACCTGGTCTCTATACTTCCAGAACATCTTGCTGTCATGGGGATTGTATTGGTACACACTCCATGGAGCACGTATGGGCTCAGTGCTGACGGACTTAAGCTTTGAGATGATGAAACAGTTGTGGTGTTTAAAAAGTTGGATAGACATAATCTCTTGGCAATGTCATTTGATTATTAATGCCAGCATTTTAATAAAAAGAGGTCAGTGGTACCCTCAATTGCCAAAGACAGTCATGGTAGTGGGATCATGGCTTATATGCCCTTGAAAAAGGGGTATTCTTGAGGGTGGCAAGCAATTCTGATGGTTAACAGTTAATGAGAGAATGAATATTATAATGAGAGTCTGGACCTATTCCAATGAACTTTGATTATATGATTTACTTCTATGACCCAGTCTTAGGCAATCCATTCAAAGAATTTATCCCCATCCAAACCTGAGTAGAACACAATAGCTTCCCCTCCTGGGTGTGGTCTGAATAAGATTGTTATGAAACTTAATCTAATCTCATCTGTAATGAAAGTCCTTTAAGACACTCAGCTTTTGAAATGACTACTTTAGAAAATGGAAGGAACTCTGAATCTCCCCAAATCATTGGTTATTAATAATCATTTCTCTCACAGTGTCTTTGTTGGTCCCTGTGGCAACAGCAAGGAAGGTGTAAGTCAAAGAGATTGATGCTTGAACCCAAAAGAACTATTTACTAAATTCTTCCTTCTTCTACTTTAAGTTATTTGATAAACATGCAGGGTCTCTTCTAATCTCTATTTTAAGCTTTCCATGCAATAAGGGAGAGAATCCTCTCTTCTCAAGTATCCATAGTAACTATTGACATACTGCGTTTAGAGGACATATGCTGATCTAGATGAGCTTGAGACAGGACCTCCAGTGCTTGGTTTGCCTCTTCTGCTTTATCTTTCTTTCCCTGAGCATAGGGGACCAAACAGTGATCAAGAGAATTTAACTTTTGGGGAATAGCTGTCATATGAGCTGTCAGCAGAAAGAACTTTCTGTAACTGAATCCTTCTGAGAAAAGATGACTACCACAGGAGGATGAGTCCAAGTCATTTAATGACTTGTCAGAACATACGAACCTTGGGAGATTTGCTCTGAAAGTACAGAAGGTGAAAGTGAAATGACTGTCCAGAAATTTCGCATGTTTTTAATATCAACCTCTTGGGTGATTATTCTAGAAGTTATGACTTATTGTATATCACTTTTTTAATCTTTGTCAATGAATGCTTATGAGTCTATTGTGCCTTAAGTATAGAGGAAATAAAAAACTGTCTAATAACTGGTCTTCCGTGGTTTTCTAGAAGAGACTGACCCTATTGATCCATTTTGGGGATACCTTTAACATGAACCAAGCACAAGCTTTAAATGATTTTCTTTGGGGATCTGAAGGTAGCGATATAAAGAACCAGAGAGAAGGAAAAATTTAAAAAAACAAACCTGGTCCCTCTCTTGAGAGTCCAGGCTTCCACAGAACTGATCCCAGAACTCCTGTGAGTTTAGAATATAGGGCATCTTTGTAGGATGGGATACCCAAGACCTCTAAACTCAGGGTTTCTTTCATTGCACTAATAAGTGAAAAATAGGATTTTCTAAAGTTGACACAGAAAAGTTCTGTGTAAGAAAAAGAGAAATGAACATGGTATCTCTCTTACAATGTCAAAGTCAATCTAAGAAAGAGAAAAAATGCCACATTAGATCTAATCAGTGGCCCATCCATTCCAATATGTATCTAATTCCATCCAGCATATATTTATTAACCACCTCATATGACCTGACTTAATTGGCTATTTTCATTCAGTTTGATTGTTTGACTTTATCCATTTACTAAAGTTATAGAAGTACTGATACTTATATGCCTTTTGATCAGTTCTTCAATGATTGTTTCTCTCTCTGAAAAACGTTAACAATATTGACCTAGAATATCTTAAGCATTATGGAGTAGTAGTGGATAGAAGGCTTGCCTTGGAATCAGAAAGATTTAGCTTCAAGATCAGTCTCTGACAGGTATATGATCCTGATCAAGTCATGTTACCTGTTGGGGACCAGAACACTCTCTGACATTATATATTAAGGATGATCTGCCTATCTGTATTAGTTGAATAAGTTCCTTACACCAATGAAATCTCAAGTTGAGCTTATACACACACATATACACACACACACACATACAACACAACACATATACACATACATACATATAAAATATTTACACATATATATGCATGTGTGTATACATGCATGCACAAATCAGTGTGCTAAAACCCAGTCAGGAATAGAAAAAAAAAATAGTAAAGTATAACTCCTGCCTTCAGTGAGCTGGGATTAAGCTTATGACAGTGGCATTGAAAAGCTTTTAAAGAAATGTGGTAATTAAAACTTAAAATAACGTTGTCTTCATGGATCTATCATCTATAAACTTATACAAACTCTTTTTGAAACTGTTTTTATTGAGGAAGGGTCAGATTCTCCCAGAAGCCTACAATAATCTATCAGTAAAAGTTGAATACTCTTACAGGCCACTAAAGTATGTCAATTACCACTTTGTTGTACTCAAGTCTACCAAGAAAACCAAACCCGATGACAACACAAATAAGGCATAAGATAAAATCAATTTTCTGAAGTGGTGAACCATTTGACTGCTCTGAATTTTACCTTATCCCCTCAGCATGTCCACAGAAAATGAAAACATTCTGATATTTTGATGCTTAATAATAAAAATTGCATCCATCAAAATGACCTTCTGGTCCCCAGCAATGGTTAAGCATTAATCCTATTATTTCATGATTTTTTATCAAGGCAGCACAGCTGCCATTTCATCATACACTAAGTGAATTGAAGCTCTCAGCTGGTGTACATCACACTTTTAGATGTGTGAAACACTGATATCCACAACATAAATCACCACTCCTTTTCCTCCTGAGACCATGCACTCGATTCTGTATCTACATTAGAGCTGTCAGGAACATATCAGCTCAGTGTCAGGAAAATAATCCAACACCATCTCACAGACACAAGATATGATGCCTTCTAAAAACATGTAGACATTTCACAGTTCCTGCAAACCTGTACATAATAAAAGTAATAAATTGCCCAGTCTCTTAGAATGGGCTTGTCAGAAACCTAGAAATTTAACACAATCATCAGTGTTGCTGACATTTATTTAAGCAGATTATTCATACATAGGACATTGTTTTTGACCCTTGGGATAGGTCAGCAGGACCTGAGGGCCCCAGGTCACTCTATCAGAAGGGAAAAGAAAATCTCACTGTGATGTCCAGTGGCCTCAGGTGGTGGAACAAAAACAGTCACGCAGACTGAAGATTTCTCCCACTAAAAGAAAAAAAAATGGGTAAACAAGGACAAAAAGTGCTTTATTCATTAAAACTTGTGATTCTTAACGTTTGGGAAGCAGTATAAAATATGTTAACTGTCTTGAAAGTTAGGTCTTTTTATTCCATTTGTAAACAACTGAAGGAAGATAGATAAGCACAATAGTCCTTTTATTGAAGTTTTTCTCTTTTGGATAAGAAGTTTGTTATGAATGATCTCTTTGTTGTAACCAATGGATTTCCCAAATCCACTTTTTTGTATTCTCTCTATACCTATGTAATTTAGTCCAAGTTCCTGATGCATCTTTGACAATTAAAGGGTTTTTGAAGTACCATTTCCTCCTTCCCCTTCCTCGGAAGTTGTGTGTTCTTTTTACAAGCTACTGCTAGTTTGGACTCATTTAAGGAGAACATCCCACAATCCAACAGAGAATTGCTGTACCTCATTTGCCCTTCCCAAGACTCTGTGGTTTTCAAATGTCTATTAAATCTTATGCAACAATCAATTCAAATACACAAGTTTGGCTATTCAAATTACTTTTCCAAAAGTACTTTAAAATGCATTAAATTATTAATTGCCTGCTGGTACTTTAATCAAATGGGAAAATTGACATGGCCAGAGGCATGTATTTTTGTGGAAAGGAAATTTATTTAAGAAGAAACAGCAGCTCTTACTGCTTAATTTAAACTGAGAAAACTGTGGAAAATCAACTGCTCTGGAAAATTAATAAAACATTTCCAGCTGCAAACAGTGACTAATTGTACAAGATGAAGACTGCCCAGAATTAATAACTTGCAGTCTTCTGTGTGAAGAACCCCCTACTAGTTCAATTTACTGGGAGATTAAATTACTTCTAAGTTTGCCATATTAAAACAAAACATGAATAAAATGTCAGCGAAAGCACATCTATTATTTACTGTCTGTGATACGGATATAATTATTTCCAAACAACTACAATGTGACGTGACCGGTAATATTGAAATTACTTTCTGGTAAGTGAATCTACCTTGATTTTTTTCCATGTACACCCGCCTCCCCGACTTCTGAAAGAAATCTTTAAAAAAAAAAAAAAGATCCCAAAAGAAATTTCTTAGATGGGCTATTTCCAGTCTTCTGAGACATGCTCAGGAACCATGCCTGGCACATCTCCTTATTGCATCAGAGATAACTTTTGGGAAGCCTTCCTGGCAGAGAAGCATAGCAGCTCATTGACCTGGATTGAAATGAAACAGAAGCCTTTACTCTGGCATAGAGAAAATCCACTCCTGCCCCTGGAGTGATCTTGCATACAAGGCTCTTCATTGAATAGATTCCTTTCTTTGTAGTTTGGAAAAAACTGTTGAAATAATTGGTAGGTTAGCTTCAGGTTCTTTGAGAGAAAACAAAGTATATAAATATGATGGGTTCCAGAGGTACTGATATACTTATTGTCTGACCTTGGCTATCCCAATGAATCTACCTGTAGAATGTGTTGTATTTTTTTTTTTTTTGCACCTGTGGCTCCAGAATTAGACTATTGGAGCTACAGGTGTAAAAAAATAATAGTCAAGATAATTTTCTTGTACCTTTCAAGTTCTTAGAGATTGTCAGAAAGATGTCACCACTGACTACATTATTCTGTAGTCCTCATAATAGTGGTACATTAGATTCCAAAAAGATTTCTTTTCAAATACTAACAAAAAATTTTCTTTTTGTAAAAAACAATTTTTTAAAAATGTTCTGAGCTTGACAAATAATTCATGAAATCCAAGAGAAAATGAACCAAATTGATGTATCTAAGGAGAAGACCTATTAAAGATGAAGATTTTCTTAGCCAAATGACAACGATTCATTTAGTCCCTTAACCATTTATCCCTTTAATGCATGCAAAGAGAACATATTCAATCACTTGCTATTGGATATTACTAAGCAGGAATGTCAGAATGTTGGCTTAGAGGGAATAAAGGCATGCTATTTAGAGATGCAGAGGCTTATTAATTTCAAGTATAACTGGTTTGGGGTTTACCACAAAAGCTACCTGGATATATCATTTAATTTCTGAGTTTCAAAGGTAATTCAAAACAAGATTTGGGCAGTGCCACAGAGAGGGATATTATCTGACATTGTACACCATTCATGATTAATATTGCAGAAGCAAATTGTATAAATTAGGGCATTCCTGGAGTCCTTAAAGTACTATTGCCTGTGAGAGTCAGCTTGCAACTTTCTCACTGGTACTCATGCAGGGAATCTCTCTTAAGTTATTGAACTCAGTTTTGCAAACTTTAATTTTCCTTTAGAAACTTTTATACCTCTTTTAGCAGTGATGACTTTATACATGTATGGAAATGTAGGTAGTTAAAATTAATTAGTACTATGAGGGAAATGGTTATTAATAATCAACAGTTTGAAGATCCAGAGTTCCCCTTTTTCCTGTAGTTCTCCTTTTAAAGCTCAGTCTCTTGAAGGACATTATTGATAATGCAATTGAATTAATTCTCCTCAGTCTTGGTCAGAACCCATACAACCTTACAGAATTTAATCTAAAGTGGGGAAGCCTATTGTACTCTACTCAAATTTGGGTGGAGAAAGATATTTTGTCTAGACCAGGAGTGGGGAATTTGCATCCTGGAGGCCACATGTGACAGTCAAGGTCCTCCAGTGTGTCCCTTGGACTGAATCCAAACCACACAGGACAAATCACCTTAATAAAAGGATTTGTTCTGTAAAATTTGGACTCTGTCAAAAAACCAAGGATCTAAAAGGCCATATGCGGCCTCCAGGTTGCAGGTT
The DNA here is from genome assembly GCA_028658325.1 of Potorous gilbertii. Lineage (NCBI taxonomy): Eukaryota > Metazoa > Chordata > Mammalia > Diprotodontia > Potoroidae > Potorous > Potorous gilbertii. Next base: position 451,983,049 of record CM053769.1, read on the forward strand.
CCCCACCCCTGGTCCAGATTGCCCAACACTGGGGGTAGTCTGGATGTAGAGATAGTCTTTTTGTCCTATAGTGACATCATGTCACTCTCTCAGTCCTTTATTAGAGAGAAACCACTTCTCATTGTAATATTCATCGTCATTCATTGTTAATCAGAGCTACTGCCACTCTCTGCAACACCCACTTTTGCAAGGGCATATAAACTATGAGCCTGCTACCATGTGGGTCTTGGGCACTCAGGAGTGCTGCTGACTTCTTCTATTAATAAAATACCACCATTATTAATGAAATGATCAGCTACCCAGAAATTAACATCTCTTGAACTTTTTAAACGTCTTGTCTCAGAGGTACCAAAGGCCTTTGACTCCAAAATATCATCTACTTGCCTTCTAATATTTGATGTTCTTTTAAATGGGACAAAACCTTAGTTTGGAAAGGTAGTGATAAGACCTACAATGCCTTAGGAGGTTATCTCCTATGGGCAATTTGCATCAGGCAAATTCACTCAAAGATATAAATGACTGATATGTCTTTCCATAGACCAAGATTTGATAGAAGGAAGGACCCTGGAAATCTGAAAGGGAAATGAGAAGTAAGAGACACAGAAAGAGGCCATCAGGAACATTGAATATAAAATTCACTTCACCATTTTACTTCGGTATTCCCTTAGGCTGAAGTGCCTCTTATGTTTTCACACACCACTGAATTCACATTCAGTAATTTTCTCCAAGTCTCAGAGGATAGGAAGAACATATTTTCTATACTTAGAGTGAAAAGAGCAAACCATTAATGTGTTACTAAATGTGTTCTCCTTGTAAACTTCATGCTGCAATTAAGCATACACTGTTCTAATTTGCATTTAATATTGCATTTTGACATGTGAAACTCATGTAAGAGTTCTTGGTAGATGCTACTAGAGAGAGAGAGCTTTATTAAATGATGCTCTGAGCATTTATCATTGAGTATCTGAGACATAAAACTAGGAGTCACAGTCATGTAAGAGATATTTCCTGTAATAATGTTCTCTTTAGCTGTGGATGGAGCATAGGGCCTGGAGTCAAGAAGACCTGAGTTCAAATTTGGCCTGGGACACTTACTGGCTGTGTGACCCTTAGCCCTGTTTGTCTCAGTTTTTTCATCTATAAGAAGAACTGAAGAAGGAGGTAGCAAACCACTCCAGTATCTTTGCCAAAAAAAGTCTAAATGGGGTCGTAAAGAATCTGAAACAACTCAACAACAATAAAGCTGCTGCAATGAAATCATTTTCAAAAGAGATTAATCTAGCAATACACACAGGTTAAAAAAAAATTGATGAAGAAATTACATTACCAGGATGATAACATTCAAATAGGTAACAAAGCAACTAAAAGTAATACATAAATACTTTAAAATTTGCAGTTATAATAACCCTGAGATGTAAGTGATACGTTCATCATTCTATAGATGAGTAAGCTAAGGCTTGAAGATGTTGTGTCTTGCCACAGGTCACATAACTGGTATGTGTTAGAGATAAGAAGCAAATCCAACTTGTTCCCGACTCTTCAAAATTTTCATTATTCTATCGATTATATCACACTATTTCTCAGTAGTTCATTAGTACAAGTATTTCAGAAAGGCACCTCATGTGGACAATGAGGGGGGCCCAGAGTTGAATAGGAAGAGACTGCCCTCGACTGCATTTGGGAAATTCTGCATAGTTTTTGAAGGACATGTATTAGATATTTATAGAAAAGCTGATTAAAGCACCAGTATTCTCTTTGTGGTATCATTTGCTGTGAATGATGGAGAATTATGACCTCAGAAGAATTAAAATTGCAGATAAACTGAGGGGTAATGGAGAGATAAGTTACTATTACACAAAATATGTATAGATTGGAAGTAGCTAGGTAGGATAGTGGATAGAGTGTTGGCCCTGGCATCAGAAAGACTTACCTTCCTGAGTTCAAATCTGTCCTCAGAAACTTATTAGCTGTGTGACTCTGAGCAAGTCATTTACCCTTGTTTACCTCAGTTTCCTTATCTGTCAAATGAGCTAGAGAAGGAAATGGCAAACTTCTCCAGTATCTTTGCCAAGAAAACCCCAAATAGAGTTATGTTGTGTTGGATATGACCGAAATAACTGAACAACAAATATGGATTGTAACAGCATGGCCTGGTGGATTAAGAGAGGGCCTTGGATTCAAAAAGACCTGGGTATGATTCTTATCTCTGACACTAGATATATGACCTCTCAGTCCCTCCAGGTATCTCTCTAGGATAAAATTGGAGGGTAGGTGCTGAGTTACATGGGTCAATTTCTCACTCAGGATCTCACTACATTGATGAAATCCCAGATGTTCAAGAAAAAAGAAAACCTTGAGGAAATAAATGACAAGAAAAGAAGATAGAAAGAGCAAAGGATAATTGGACAAGTGCTGAATCGTCATCAATAAAACATGAAAATAACCCATTGACAATTTACGAGAGGATCTGAAAAAGAACATCATTGCATGAGAAGGTTCAAATGGATGTTGATCTACTCTGATAGAGGAAGTATCTACCTGCCACCATTTCTCAAAACTGATGAAAGCATGGCTCTATCAAAGCAAAGAAGCACCTATGTGATGAAATCAGAGAAAAAATAAAAGTGCTTAGCCTAGTACTTAGAATATACTGTGTAAATATTTATTTTCTTCTCCCTTTTCCTTCCTAACCTGCAGTGACTATTGTCATCCTCTTGCTCTTTGGCATTATGTTGGCTGTTATGAATGATAAATATTATTTTAACATTGACAAACTTTTCATCACAGCAAGACAGGTAGTGTCAGCATTATCCCCATTTTACAGATGAGGAAGCTGAAGCTTAGAGAGGTTAGATTACCTGCACAAGGTCATTAGGACATTTGGGAGTCTTAACTTGAACCCATGCCTTTTGACTCCAGGATCACTGCTTTTCCTTATACCTCACTCATGCTATCCTATGCTGGAAGCAGGGTTTTTTACTGAGGCACCAGAAAAGGTTAGGGAACAAGTACGGATATGAAGTCTGCTTCCTCTCCTTCAATTTCCATCACTCAGTCATTAAGTAGTATTAAGCTATTCATTTTTAAATTTTTATTTTTAATAGTTTTAATATTTAAATTGAATTTTAAAATTGATTTAATTTAAATGTAATATTTTTCATTTTAATTATTTGTCATTCATGCCATCTGGGCTGATGCTCATTGACATCTCAGGAAATGGTAGGGACATCAGATGAGGATAAAGAATAACCTCTTCCTCCTCCCTAACTGATTCCACACTAGAGGAATACCCCTGGGCAGCACCCTGAAGGTAAGCAGGCTAGAGAAAGAATGGGCAGGAATTCCTTAGACTTCTGCCTAATGCTCTTCATGGATTCCTTGCCAAGGACATCTCCAGATGGGGCAACACCAGGCCCTCCCACCCCAAAGTCCCGGTTTGACTGCGGCCTAGACTGAAAAGGATCCTTATTGAAGGAAACAATTCTGATTTTAACTTGCTAATGGATCCAGGGTTTGCCTGGGCAAAACTGAATTGCATATCATCTTCCCAAGATCATTCAACCTCTTCCCCCTGCTACTATGATATATGTCCAGCAGAGCACTTAGCACAAATTTGCTCTCCTTTGAATACTCATTATGGTCTCAACTTTTCCTTGCACTCTTTGTCCTTTCCCTTACACTTTGGGGTGAGAGGAAAGGTTTGAAGGACCAAGTGGGACACTAAGAAGGAGTCACCTATATAGGTGTAGCTTTCAGGATGAGAGGTACTTGAGCAAGGAACAACTGGTACCATATTTGTTAAGTGGGACATAAATGAGTTATCTATGCTGGTTCAGTTTTTAGGATGAGAAATTCCCATGCAATAAATAACTGACATCACCTGTTTTTGGTTTTTTTCTTTGAGCATATATCTTCTAGGCAGATGGGCTTGTAGAAGGGCATAAAGTTGGATGCAAGGACCCAGTAGCAGCCCTGGGAATGCCTCTGTTGTTTATTATTCGCTAACAATGATCCCTACTGATCTAGCCTTGGATCCAGCTGGACATCAGCAAAGGTTGTGGGTTAGGGTTGTTATTCTTGTTCATCCTTTGTTCTTGAAGGGGATCAAAGATTTCAGGATGGTAATGTCTTCACTTGCAAGTGAATTAGATTTAAGTGAGGCAGGGCTGTGCAAAGGCATCAGTCTCACTGTCTCCTCCAGAGTCATCAGAGTCCAGTGGCAAGGCATAGGTTAAGATGACTGGAGATGGCACCAGATGCAGTGGAAGACCTTGGCCTTTTTAAGCTAAGGTCTATCCCAAGTCTCAGTTTGTCTGAAGCAGTGCCCATTCAGTAGGTAAGAACTGAAGCAAAAGAGGACCTAGTTTGCCTTCATAAAAGAATCAATCTGGGAGGGGAAGACCTTCAAAATTTCTGGCCAAAGTCAACAAACACTATTCACATTCACTCTGAACTATCAAAACCAAAACAGTGAGGAATGGGGACAAATTGTAGACCAAATGATGGGATCTGGGCTACCTTGGGAACCTGATATGGGTGTTGGCGGGGAGGAGGGAACAGGGAGACGTTAAGATGTTTTGAGATTTTTACTGACATCCATAATCTCCCACTCCTCCCTCAGCTGAACTGAGTAAAACCAAGTGGCAGATGAGCTGAAGGTTCCCTGAGCTTGATGCTGAAATATGCTTGATGGTGAAACAGTCATCCTCTCCTACATCTAAGTTATATCATGGCTTCTAGGCACACCTGAGCTAACACCAAACTTGCTGGTTTGTATCCCAATTCCTTGAACTTAGCAAAAAAGCAATTCAATGAATAAAAACTTGTCAGAATATTAAACACAACAAATCAAATCAACAATAGTTAATGAGCACGCTGTGCACTATGTAAGACAAATTGAATAATAAAGTATTAGGTGCTCAGGCCCTCAAGGCACTTACAGTATAAACTTCTAGGAGTATTTGCATTTTTACAGGAGAGTTTTAGAAAATCTTACCTCAAAGAAATGACTCTCTAATGGCAGAATGTAAGGTACCACAGAAAGTGTATGGAGAAGACAGTTGATGGTAGATTGTCAAAGGGATCCATGATACCAAAAAGATCAAGAACCTTGGAAGGGATTTACTCCCTAAAGGAAATCTACAGAGTAGTAAAGAGAAAAAAATACCATTTAACAATACAAATAAATTTCCTTAAATTTCCTGTTGGACTACTTCTGCTTTTTAACAGAATTTCTTATAGAAGGTCATGCTTTTATATAATTTTTAATAAGCTCTCACATTTATACAGTGCTTTAATTTTTACAAAATCCTTTCCTCTTTCAAGAATACTATGAGGTTAGCAGTACAAGTATTCTCATGAGGGGTCTATGGGGTGTTCAGGAAGGACTAGCCCCTCTAGTGTGAGGGTTTTGTCAAGTGTTTTCAGGGCTACTCATTCTCTTTTGGTGTGAAACCAGCCACCCAACTCCCACCTGTGGCTACAATGAAACTGTAGCATCCGCAGTAGCTACATCCCCAATAAAACCGTCTTGGCAAATGGGCTAAGCTAGGTTGGGCATAACCAATGGACCTCAAACATGGTGAGTTAGGGGGATATCTACCTGAAGCATGCAAACACTTCCTCTAATGGAATGGGTGGATGAGAATAGTTTGTTCCAACAGCCATGAAGGCAGCTGAAGCAGGCTCTGTGGAACACTTAGAACTTGGTCAAACCTTGTAGACTTCAAGGTCATCTACTATATCACTGGCCATTACCAGTCATCATGACTTTTGTCCTGCCATTGAACTTCAGTGACTCTGGAAGAAAGAGTGAGGCTGATAACTTTGTGCATCTCTGCCTCACTAAAATCCAAATTTGATCTCAAGACATAGCCCTTTGATATCATTAGTTCCTCTTTGAAAACATAGGACATTGGGAAAGGCATTTCATCTTTTTTGGGTCTCAATTCCCTCATCTGCAAAATTAGGGAACGAGATCTCTAAGATTCCTTCCTACTTTAAGTCTGCGATTCAATGTAGCAATGATTTTCATTTGACATTAGAAATAACTGAGGCTTGGAGACTGGCCCCTGCTTGGACCAACGTGCCCGGACTCCAAGCCCAGAGGTTCATTCTAGACCACACTTTCATAGCTGATTTTTTGATGACCCTTTGATTAGAGTAATTATCTTAGCTAATCTTATTTTAAAGACTTGAATAACATCTTAAATTATCTCATTTTATTCTAAAAACAACCTTTTTAAGGTAGGTAATATTATCTTTTAGAAGATGAGGAAACTGAAACTGAAAGGTTTCGGATTCAAATTGACATCTTGACTCCAAGTTGCTACTGTTGTTCAATCATTTCAATTGTATCTGACTCTTCATGATCCCATTTAGGCTTTTCTTGGCAAAGATACTGGAATGGTTTACCTTTTTCTTCTCCGGGTCATTTTACAGATAAGAAAACTGAGGCAAATAGGATTAAGTGACTTGCCCAGGGTCGTGTAACTAGTAAGTATCTGAGGTCAGATTTGAACTTAAGTCTTCCTGATTCCAGGCTCTGAGAATTATATCTATTACTACCTAGCTGCCCCCTTGACTCCAAGAGTAAAGTTCTATCCATTGTTACATTGCCCCCCAGGGGCAGATAGGTGGTGCAGTGGATAGAGCACCAGTGCAGCGGTCTGGAGGACCTGAGTTCAAATCTCACCTCAGACACTTGACACTCACTAGCTGTGTGACCTTGAGTAAGTCACTTAACCGCAATTGCCTCATCCTGGGTCATCTCCAGTCATCCTGATGAATATCTGATCCCTGGATTCAGATGACTCTGGGGGAGAAATGAGGTTTGTGACCTGTACAGCCCTCCCTCACTCAAAACAAAGTCAAGTGCAAGTCATGTCATTATCTCTCTGATGGTATGACCTTCTTAGGCAATGAAGGATGAACACATAGGTTGCCTCCCTGAAGGAAAAATAGTATACTGGAAAATTGTACAGGGCTTGGAGTCAGAAGAGGTGGATTCTGCTCTCAGCTGTCTCACAATGTGACTTTAGGCAAGTCCCTTCCCCTCTCTCAACTTCAGTTTTCTCATTCATAAAATAAACATGCTCAATATAAGATTGTATGCCATCTTGAGGAGGAAACAGGGAGGAAGGGGGAGAAAATTTAAAATTTATGGAAGTGATTGGTGAAAATTGAAAACAAATGAATAAATAAATTTGGAGGAGAAAAAATTAATATTGGAGCATTTGGGGATTTTATTCTAATTGTTCATCTTTAGCATTTGTAACGCTAGGAAATTTAGTATAACCAATGAATTTGTGGATCACTAACTTGGGAAATGAGAGATATAAACAATATGTTGAAATTAAAAAAAATAAACAGCTAGATGGCTCAGTGGATAGAATGCTAGGCCTGGAGTTAACAAGACTTATTGAGTTCAAATCTGGCTTCAGACACTTACTAGCTGTGTGACTCTGGATAAGTCACTTAACTGTTTGCCTCCATTTTCTCATCTGTAAAATGACCTGGAGAAGGAATTGGCAAACCCCTTTAGTATCTTTGCCAAGAAAACCCCAAGTGGACCAGAAAGATTTGGAAATGACTTAAGGAAGACAGCAGCAACAACAACAAAATAACCATTTTGGACGAGATGACCTTCAAGGTCCTTGCCAGTTCTATGCGATTCTGAGATTTGTGGCTACCATGGATTTTTTATGACTAGTAAATGAAATCTAAATTCTTTTCTGACCCTAATCTTATTTTCCTGTAATAAGCAAGTAACGTGTTGTATACAGCTTGGCAGTATACCACTAAGGGCTATGTGCTATAATGGGGCTAATTATTACCATGGGTCATTTTAAGATAAGAAACCCACAAATAAATTAGTTATGGCAAAGATATGTGCTGTGAATATATAGTACAATCTTCATTGGGGATATATTTTTCCAAAGATGCTTTCATATTTCTGTAATTAAGTGTGTCATATTAATTGCATGGCCCTTTTGCTATGCAAAAAAGTAAGAACCTTTCCTCTTGATATCAGATTAGAATTGATTGCCTAATTACATTACCTGGATAATTAAATACACATTTAGTAGCCTTGGAATTGTATAATATGGTGGTTTCATTTCCTAATAGAATTACCCTGCCTTTGCAATAGAATTCTTGCTAAGAAATGAGGATCTAATTACTTAGTGACACTATATTAAATCCTCAGGGACCTTTCCTCAAAGAAAAGGCTTAGGTGAAAAAAGATTCAAGGGACTTCTTTCTTATTCTATTCATATAATCTAAATCATAGAAATTAGAAATATGAATCATCCACTAGCCTTTCTTCTCTCTATAGGGAACAGAGCAGGGATCCCGTTCCCCCAACCTTGCTTTTCTCAGGGCAGATCCATTATTAGGACCCAGGTGCCAGAGCATTTAGGATACACAAGAAGTTGTTTGGATGACTCATTCAATCAGCTCCTTTAAAACACATCATTAGCATCCCTTTGAAGCTCACATGATGATCTACTGGGCCCCCCAACTGCAGGATGTTAATATGGACCATTTTCCTAATGGTAATTCAGTCCTATCTTCAGTGAACTGGCACACTGCTCTTTAGTGGTTTTTCAGATGTGTCTGACTCTTTGAGACCCCAAGTGTGGGTGTTCTTGACAAAGATACTGTATTGGTTTGCCTTTTCCTTCTCCAGATCATTTTTACAGATGAAGAAACTGAGGCAAATAGGGTAAATTGACTTTACCCAGGGTCACCCAGCAGGTAAGTGTCTGAGGCCAGATTTGAATTCACAAATATGAATCTTCCTGACTCAAGGCCCAGCACTCCTATCCTCTAGCAACAAGATACTCCAAATTGGCACACAGGTATACATGATACAGAAAGCCCTATCAGCCATATTATCTGATCTACCAGAGTACAAAGTGTGACTCTGGCTGTAATTCTCTGAAGAGGAATCTCCCACAGAGAACTTGGAGAACAGTATCATTAGTTTTCCCCTTATAAACCCAGATGTGGGAGGGCCAGATCTTTCATTGCTGTCCAGAACTGAATACAATGGAGTTTCCCCAGGGCAGTATACAGTACATAAGGAGTCTGAGAATGTGAGTTCAAATCTTCACACTGCTTCCTCTCTGTGCCTCAGTTTCCTCCTTTGTAAAAAGAAGAAGCCTAAACTGATGGACAGCTGAATGGGGACTAAAGTCAGTAAGACTCATCTTTCTGATGTTTACTTGCTGGGTGACCTTGGGCAAGTCATTTAACCCTGTTTGCCTCTGTTTTCTCATCTGTAAAATGAGCTGGAGAAGGAAATGGCAAACCACTCTAGTATCTTGGCCAAGGAAATGCCAAATGGTGACATGACTAAACAACAATGATAACACTAATGAAGGAGAAATAATTTAGGCCCTTCCAATTATAATTCCTATGATTTTACAATCTCCCTGATTTTTGACACTCTACTTTGACTAATGCAATCTAAGGTGACAAATTCCAGAGTTCACTTACCATTCTACTGTATTTTTCATACATGATTTTAAGATCAAGAAAGTTTCAAGCTGGCATTTGATACTCATTTTTAGAAGTTTTTTTTATCTTGCTTTTTAATCTTGTATGTTTTTTAAAGCAAACTCAATTGACAAAGGAAATTCAACTACATCATAAATTTCCTAAAACCCAGAATACTTTTAAATATTTAACTTTTCATGTGCCTTATCTTATGACAAGTTTCAGATGCCAATTAGAAGGTGAATTCCTTAAACTGGTCAGGATGCTTGTCTAAATGCTTTTCCGTCTACGTAGAAAGCAGCCATTGGCCTGATGGATATATCACTGGGCCTGGAGTCAGGAAGACCTGAGTTCAAATCCAGCCCCAGACACTTCTCAGCCATGTGAACCTGAGCAAGTCACTTAACCTCCGATTGCTTGACAAAACGAATACACCAGATTCACTGGAGAGGGAAATAGCAACCCACTCTAGCATCTTTGCCAAGAAAATCCTAAATAGGTTCATGAAGGGTAGTCACAACCAAAGTGACTGAACAACAGCAGCTGTACCCATGCAGTAGGATCTTTCGTGCACAATCCCTAAATATTTATTAACTGGAAAAGCACTAAAATCATCTAAACACCAAAAACATCTAAATACTAAAATAATATAAACTTACAAGATGTTTTTTCTCAAGGAATTTGCAACCCTCTATACAATGTTAAATCTAATTAATTATCACAATATTCTCAGAAGATAGCTGAGATTTGTGACAACCCCCATTTTAGATATGTGAGAGTTTGAGTGAATTATGTGACTTAAATCACACAGAAAGCAAGTTGATATTAGAACCAAATTTCAACTTGGCATTCAAACAAATGCCTATTAACTCCGTAGGGTGGTCAATTTCTTGTTTCTTGTACCCTATTCCCCTGTTGCACTCTTGAGCCTAGTCACTTGCGCTAATCCCTTCAATTTCTCCAGTCAATTTCTCAACCTAACTTTGACCTTTTTTTATTTTCCTGGCACCTCTACATCTACCTCTTTCATTGAAGGAGCTACATGGTGCAGTGGATAGATCACTGTGCACAGAATCAGGAAGACCTGAATTAAATTCATTCTCAGATACTTAATAGTTATGTGATCATGGACAAATCACTTAAATACCATCTGCCTCAGTTTCCTCAATTGTAAAATGCAGACAATAATAGCATCTACCTCCCAGTGTTATGAGCATCAGAAGAGTTAATATTTTCAAATCCCTTAGTACAATGTCTGGCCTATAGTTGGTACTTAATAAATACTTATTTCCCTTCCTCCTCTTTTTTTCTCCTACCTTCTCTTCTCCATCAGGATCACAGCCTACTTCCTCTCTTTTCATCCCCCCTTTCTGATGCAGTCATTCATTTCAGGCATGGATGGGATAGTTCCATGTAGAACACTACATAGCATTATCGTTATTAGGGATATAAAATGTTGACTAATGATTGTGAAGCCTCTATTTTAGAAGAAAGGACACACACACTTCTGGCTAGATGGAGTCACTTCTGTTATAAATGGCCAGGTATTAAATGTGAACCATTATTAAAAATCCTGATTTATTATTACTATGAACAGTAATAAATAAATTTCTCTTTGATCTATCATAAAGTAAAAAATAAAGCCTGGACAAAGTAATGATGGGGGTCAGTTTGAGACCAGGTTTCCTTGCATGGATTGGAAGGTTGACATCCACTCATGGGCTCAGTTCCCACTACCGATTGACTTGGAAGCTGCTCCATTTCCAACCTGGAACAATTTACCTTTCCTTAGGTAGCTGAGGGGCTCTCTGCTCCTAGGGTCTCATCCATTAGTGTCAGACCTAATGCAAACTCTCAATCAACTTAAATCCTGATGTAACTCAGAACTCATGAACTCAAGTGATCTACCAGTCTCAGTCTCCCCAGTAGTATGCCTGGGTTGGAATAGCTTTTTGGAAAAACAAAATACATGAAAAAACATATAGACACTTTCTTCCAAACGACTCTAGGGAGTATTGTCTACCCTCCATCTCCTTAGACTCTGGGGGAATAGGTTCGAGATTTAACTCCATTCCAACATAATACTCATTTCATTCACTAAGTTTATACCCAAAGGCTGCATTGCTGCTGGATGAATCTCTCTTAGCCACTACTGGGCTGGGGACCCAAAAATCACTCCCAAAGAATGTGCCTTTCTCCTCAGATTATCAATGCTACACTTGCTGCAACACCTGGCTTGCATGCCAATTCCCAGAATCCTTTGGCTCCCTCTCCTAACCACTGAAACTACCAAGGTTGGAGCCTTCACTCCCTTCATCTAGAATAGAAAAACAAGCAGACAATTAGATGGCAAGTACTGAGAGGCCTCTTTCTTGACACTAATGGCCTCAAAGGCCCTAAGACATCTCTCCTTACAGAGTGGTCTTTCACTAGGTGCTATGGGTGATGGCGTATCTCAATGAAACCAAACAAGGGAATGAGGCAAAGAGGAGGTAACTGATGTTAACAGTTCTTTTGGAATGCTTCTAATGCCAATCAAAGAGCTTTCTCTTCACTATGTGGTTAAGCAGCCAAAGCCAATAACAAATGTCGATATATGCTTCACAGTCTCCCAAAGCAGTCCCCTTGGAGAAATGATATGTATACACTCCAAGTAAATACAAGATAATATGTGTGAAGTGTGGAACTGACTGGGGAGGGAGAGGATCAGGAAAGGCCTTATTTAGGAGGTGGGCTTGAACTGGGCTTTGAAGGAAGCTAGGGATCCTAAGAGATGTAGTTAATGATGTATATTCCAGGCATCCGGTCCAGACTGTGCAAAGGCTTAAGAGATGGAAAATAGAATGTTATACATGATCCATAGCAAGTAAGCCAGTTTTTCCGGACCACAAAGTTCAGAAGAGAAGCAAGTTAAAGTGAGTCTGGAATGATAGATTAGAGCCAGAGTGTAAGGGCTCTAAATGCCAAACAAACTTGTTTATAAATAAAATGGTTATTATTACAATGGCATTAGATTTTGATTGGTCTATTAGTCTACAAACCAGAACCAGCCCTAACTTCGAGCAGTGCTATGTCAATTGCATTTGTATCTTGGGAATTTTCATTCCAAATATCATCTCGTGAATCAAAAAGTCAAGTCCAGATGCCTTGACCAGATTAGCTCTAAACACTTTTCTTACTTCACTCCTTTGTTGCTGCTAGTAGGCAAGTCAGTGATGAAAGACAAGGAGGTGCAGAGACCTGCCTGTCATCTGAGCAGGGAGATGCCTTGTGCATCTTCTTTAAAAAACAAACAAATAAAAAAAGAAAACCATTCCCATTAGGATCTTTTCAACTTAAAGTTTTTACCCAGGGGTAGAAGGGGTGGTGTACGGGGAGGAGGAGGGGGGAAACTTGTCCTGTCTCTTTATAGAGGCGAGCAAATTGAAAGTCGCAGAGGGGTGTGCCTCAAGGCTGTTTGTAAATCCATTTCCTTTGTCATAACAAGAACAAATCCCACCTTTGAAGTTTTTCCTTCTTGTTACAAGGGGAATGTCTTTTGTTTAATCCATTTTAGCCTTTAATACCTGACCTGGATCAATCCTGTTGGTTAGATTACACAGTGTTCATGCTGATTTGAAACTAGCCTACAGGATTTTTCTGCCTCATTGGTTTGAGAATTTCAGGAATAATCATCATCTACAATACTCAGACTACCTTTTACTTTGAACCAACAAATGGTCCTTTTGCAATAAAAAACACAAACATATCAAGCATAGTTAATCAGCTTTGGGCTTATTTTTGCAAGTATTGTATTTTAGTCCTAGATAAATTATTCTTTGGGAGCAGAGAAGGACACTGGAGGTAGTCTACAAGTAAATGTGCCCCATTCATTTAAAAGTCAAGGTCACCCCAGCTTTGGCTGTGGCTCTAAGTATAAATTATTTCAAGTTTCAGTTGGATTTTATCTTCTCTGCCTTAAACTACAGTGTACTACACTTTGGCCTCAAACCTAGTAAGAGGAAGGACCTCCAACTCTCCTTTTCCTTCCTAAGGACAAGAGTGCTTTCATTTGTAAAAGATCTTCCTAGACTGCTTTGTCCCCATCATTTACATGCCTTCTCAAAGCTGGTGGCATTTAGGGAGTTGGTCTATGACAAAATTGCAAGGGCCACTTCCTAACCATTTGGCCTTCCAAGCTAAGTGACTCTGAATTGGATCCAGATATTATCAATTGTTTCTCTAATTGTGTCAGGAACAGACTTTTCATTCCAGGAGGATAAACAAAAGAGAGAGGAGGAGTAGGACAAGATACAATCATTAACGTGACTCATTTGCCCAGTGGGCACAAGATGTCACTTATTGTTTTTATCAGCATCGTTCATTGCCAGAACCAAGTCAAGAAATAATCCACAACAAGAAAATGGCAGAGCAATAAGGAAAGGATGAACAACTTTTGATACCCAAGGGTGGTTCTGGCTGAAACCTACCTATAAGACTGTACTACTGACTTCCTTTCTTAGGCTAACTACAATCTGAAAGCACAAGACCTTAGAAAAAAGAAAAATAAAACAGACATTGATTATAGAAGTAATTATACCAAACAAAAATTACTACTAACTAGCATTGGCAATCTGAATTGTCAGGTCCTTGATAGTTTATGCTCAATATTGAAAACTCATAGCTCATTTGACAGATAAAAAAAAATTGACTTAGCGATAACAGGATATTCAACAAGGATATGCACTAAGTATACCCTGAGATGACTCAGCTGAGCAAATCTCCTCTGTCTCTGAGTTGCCCATCATGGTCCACTAGCCAAGCATCAGAGTGAGCCTCAGTTTTATGAGAAAGTGACCAGAAAGCTGAGTCAACATCTTGAGGCTTTACCCCTGCTGAACCAATCAAGTATCAAATGTGGCTCCTAAACCTTTTAAGGAAAAACTAGCCTAACTTGTATGAGGGCAGAAGCTAGAATATTGTTCCTACCACAATTGGAAAAAGCACCAGAAGATCAAAAATATCCGGATTCTAGTCTCTACTTTGCTATTAATTTGCTTTATCATCTTAATCCAGATGTATAAAACCCTTGGACTCCAATTTTCTCATCTGCAAAATGATGGACATGGACAAGACAATCTCTAGGCTTCCTTCTAGCACTAAGGATTCAGATACATTCTTTAAAAAGCAAAAACCAATTGTTTTTATACAATAGACACTTCCAAATAAACATCTCCTGCAAATTAAGTTCCTCATCCCCTAAACAGTTAAACAAAACCATCCCAGTGGTATTGATAGTACAAGTCACCTTTTTTTAGATTGAAAGTTGGTAGTTAATTGTTAACAGGAAGGAAGGATGTGTACTTTAACTGTGGCTGTTACTTTGTTCAGCCAAGCCCAACTCTTCATGACCCCTTTTTCTTGGCAAAGATACTAGACTGCTTTGCCATTTCCTTCTCCAGGTCACTTTACAGATGAGAAAACGGAGGCAAACAGGGTTAAGTGACTCATTCAAGGTGTCTGAGGCCAGGTTTGAACTCAGGTCTTTCTGACTCCAGACCTGGTGCTCACATTTCTCTTCAATCCCCTTTCCCTGCACCACCTAGATAACAGCAACGGTTAATGCAAAACTTTGTATGGTCCTAACTGCTGACATTGTTACCTTAATGCAATTATTTTGTATAACGTAATATAATTATTTTAATGTAAAATACTTAATTTCAAAATATTGACACTACCGTATGTAAAATGGGCATTTAAATTGCACTTAGGGTAGCTTTCAAGTTTACATTTTTAGGAAACTGTAAGTTTAAGACTTACAGCTCATCACCTTCCAAAAAGCCCACATTCTCTCATGGAGAAAACGTTCCAATTGCTAAACAAATACTTGCATGAAATCATGACCAGCTTTATTGCAGAAGGGCACCATATCTATTTATATCAATTCTACTGCCTTATGACTTTAGTTACCCAATAAGTCATTAATACACCCAATAAGTCATTAATCCATCGAGAAGTATCACTAACAAACCAGCAACCTGTCACTGAAGTACAATGTTACTGAGAACTATGCATGATCTTTTTCATTCCTCCTCAGTGAAAGATGAAATGATGGGTATAAGCTTAATATACTATATAATTTCTTACTGAAAAGCAACAAATTAAAGCCACAGTATTTTATAGAATTTACTACAAAGCAAAATAAGTAGTTCCTCCCCTCATAGATAATCTGTGCCCAGTAACCTTGTGGCTCCAATTGCCTGCTCCTTGCCTGGCAAAGGAGAAGAGTGGATAGAGGACACCCTAGAGTAATTTTTTCACACCTCTCTGTGACTTGTATTTGGGCAAATTTATGGGAACATATAAAAACTACACAGGCAATACATACAACACTACATATACATGTATCTCCTGTTACAATGTAAACTCTTTGAGGGTAAAGACTCACTTTGTCCTTTGTTATAGCTGATGCTTAACAGTAGGATCTTCAGAAATACTTGATTCCTTCATTCATTCACCACAGACTTAAATTTTGTTGTCTTTATTTCCGTTGTTGTAGTCATTTTCTACATTGTTTATTTCTGTTCCTTTCACTTTCATAGCTTCGTTCCTCTTTAGAAGTTTCTCTTAATATTAACAAAGGGCCTGTGATGTGTGTGTGTGTGTGTGTGTGTGTGTGTGTGTGTGTGTGTGTGTGTCTGTGTTTATGATATATAACCTTCCCTGTAGCTACTGCTTACCAAAAAGTAATGCCTGGTTTCCAGTGAAAGACGACACACTTTCAGAGCTCTTTCCTCTCAGTTTCTGGGAAGGTGGTTGTTGTCCTAGGATGTAAAGTAATTCCATAAGTGTCTAAAAGGTGATTTTTAGTGCCTCTTGATTCCCATTATTGAAATGGAAGTGTCTTTGTCTTCCCAGTCATTGCCATGGCCAAAGAATTTATCAAGTGGCTGACTAGCTTACTAGTTAGTGGTGAGATGGTCTGTTTCTGGGAAAGTAGATATCACTTGTTGCAAGAACGGTCTTCAAAGCTTTTCCAGGGTGGTACGGCCTAGCAGGCTATGTTCTACCAATATAGCACACTTCAAGAAATACAGGGTCCACAGTGAGTCAGGCATCTGATGAAGACTTTAAGGTGTATAATTTCTTAGCCATTGTTAGAAACTGTACTGAAATACAGACATCTCACAAATCTTCCTTCATTTAGATAATACTTTTTGAGCTAGTGGTCTCATCTGCAGCAAGTATTTGAGATGGAATTTGAACCCTCCTGTCCTGTTCTGTCTTTTCCTTTCCCAAAACCTTAAACCTACTGCACTCTGAAGCTAGGATGCCAGTGGGCCCCTGCCTAAGGGATCCTCTGGACCCTCCTAGCTTTAGCGGGATTATCAATAGTAACCATTGCTGTTTCCCACCCAGCCTGTCTTTTTTTTTCTTGGCCTCATTAAAAGGGACCATGCCCTGACTACTTATTAAACAGGCCTATTCAATGAATGCAGGTTGCCTCATCCTAAGTGAGTTCCTGGGAAGATCTTGACCTAAATGGCCCAAGGTCTCCCAGTGCATCCTGGGTCATCTCCAGTCATCCTGATAAATATCTGGTCACTGGATTCAGATGGCTCTGGAGGTGGAGTGAGACAGGTGACATGCACAGCCCTCCCTCACTCAAAACAAAGTCAAGTGCAAGTCATGTCTGATGTCTGATGGCATGGTCTTCTTCAGCAACAAAGGATAAAAACAAAACAAAACAAACAATATTTCGTATCTTTCATTCTTAATGTGGCAATTTTAATCCATCATATTTATGTTTCACAATTTGTACAGGATTTCACTAATTTGAGGGGCACATGCCTTGCTTCTAGTTTTTTGGTGTTTCGGTATTTGAGGGTTTTTTCTTATCAATTTTGTTATCAATGTGGCTAAAGCAGTTACTGGAAATTTTGTCTTAACAGGAAAACTATCTCCTTCCTCTTCGACTGGGCAAAACAATGGTTCCTTACTCCTCCTTCAAGTGTGACTTTCTTTCTATTGTCAGCTCACTCAGTTCTCCCCTCAGGGGAAGGAGTTTCTTTAAGCCTATGCTCAATGAACAAAGGGAGTTCTGAGGTGTCCAAAATGATGCTTTGGAAGGAAATGAGTCCTGCTCTTCACTCTCTAAGAGTTCTTTTCCCTAACACCATTGTTTAACTCAATTGTGCTCAGGGGAATTCATGAATGAACAGGATTCATTTTGATCTCTGCTTTTGAGGAATTTAATAATATGCTTCCAATAAAATCTCTTTGATTCAGCCAAGGCTCCAGCTGGTACCCCAGCAATGTAGCACAAGAGTTTCCTTCTCTCTATGTGTTTATAACTGACCATTGCATCTGACTTTTATTTTTTCCCTAAGGACCACAGGCACATAATGAATAGATAAATCATTTTCTTTTGAGAACATACAGCAATAAACTATAGAAAGTGAACAGACCTAAGAGAAATGCAGAATGGGATGTAGTGTGAGAGCCAATATAAAAGTTAGGATGGTAAAAGTTTCATCATCGGGGTTCTCAACAAACTAGGACAGCTATGGACTCCAGATGGTCCTGAAACACTCAGCTGTGGTGTTCACTATTGTTGTGTTGCTACATTCTCTCCTCATTCTTTATCCTACTTTGGTTCCATATTAAGAAGCGATTGAATGCTGAGACTGGAGGATATGACAGAGATTTGTGGGGACCCATAGATAGCCTCTCTTTCTTCCATCCACAATCATGTCTTCAATTTCTGTTGTTATCTTCCACAATTAGTTTTGGGAATAATTGAACAAACACACAACAGCAATGAATGTCTATCTTCCCACATTCACCACAATAATGGTATGGTAAACAAAATTTACCATTATTGTTAATTTGATGAATGTGAGATGATACTCCAGGACTCCTTTAATTTTTATTTCTCTTTTAATGAGGGGATTCTCATGAACTTCAGGGTTATTATGAATGAACAGTTTAACATGGCAAGCAAAATAGCTCAATGTGATTCTGGTTTGTTTTGCATACCTTCAAGGAAAAAGGAGATGCTACTCCTGTTGTATTTTATCCTGGCCGAAACACATCTGGAGTATTGTGTTCATTTCTGGGCACCACATTTTAGAACAGCTAGCACGCAGTGGTAAACTATCATCCTGAAGGTGCAGGATCTCAAGTTTATGACATAGGGTTGAGGTAACTGAGGATTTTTAGCTTGAAACAGAGAAGATTGGGTTGGACTTGATGATAGTTCAGGTACTTTAACTCCAGGAACTTCAAAGGCTATTAGGAGAAAAAACTACTAGATACATTTCCAAGAAGACAAAATCTTGAACAATGGGTGGAATTTGCAAGAACACTATATAAGCTTGATGTCTGATGTCAGAAAAACTTTTCCAATACACAAAAGGGGAATGGGTTCCCTTGGAAGGGAACAGGCTTCTTCTCATTTGTACACTTTCAAAGACTGCCTAGTCACTTATTGGATGTGTTGGAATAGAGATTGTTTTTCAGCTCTAGATTAGACTAGATGGCTGCTGAAGGTCTTTCAAATTTAATATTGTATAATTCATCTCTGGAGCATGGTTTTCTGATAAAGGTTTCCTTTGAAGATACATCATTTTAATTTTAATTTCTAAGGAAAAGAGACTTTTTTCACTTAATTAGTAGCCAAAGAAATCCAAGCAATTTTCAGAGGAAGAGATCCAAGCTATCAATAGTCATATTTTAAAATAACCAAATAAGTAATAATTAGACAAATTCAAATTTAAAGCAACTTGCATTTCACCTCATGTCTATCAGATTAGAAGAGCTCAAAAAAGGGGAAACTGATAAGTAGAAGCTGCAGGAAAACAGGAGTGTTGATGCATTGTTGGTGAAGCTGTTATTAGTGAAACCATTCTGGGAAGCAATTTACAATTACTACTAAAGTTACTGTACTGTGCATATTCTTTGACCTAGTGATAACACGATTAGTTTTATTCTTCAAAAGAATTTTTTTTTAAAAGAGGAAAGAGGCCTATATATGTGTGTGTATATATATGTATTTGTATGTGTGTGTGTGTGTATGTGTATATACTCTTTTTGTGATAGCAAAGAAGCAGAAACTAAAGGGGTGCCCATCAAGTGAAGACTGACTGAACAAACTATGATATACTAATACAATAGGACACTATTTATAGTTGGCTATAAATATGAATTATGGTACGTGAATATAACAGGATCCAGCAAGGAATCATAAAAGGGATGATTTCAGATAAATCTCTTACGTCCTATATGCATGACGGAGTAAAAAGAACTAGGAGAACAATTTAAAAACAACAACAACATTATAAAGACAAACAAGTGAAAGACAAGAATTCTGTTATTTCATTTGATGCAACAACCTTCTGAGGTAGATGCTATTGTTATCCCTAGTTTACAGATGGAAAAATTGAGACAAAAGTAACTGAGTCTTTCTTGTTCAAGGTCACACAGTTAGTATTTGAATTTGAAACCCCAAACTACCTACTTGTCCACTACACAATGCTTTCTCTCACAACTCTGAGATCTTTCTCAAATTGAAATCTATTGTTCTACAAGTCTTAAAGATCTTTAGATATCAGACTTCTCTTTTTAGAAAACGACAATAAAACCAAGAGATTATGTCCAATACATACCTTTTCCTTTGATTGCAGCTGGATTGATTTCATTAATGCAAAAGGTTTAAAATTTTATGTAATTTTCAATGACCAATTTAAAAATATATCTTCCATTTTGCGTATTTGATTAAAAATTATTCACCTTGAGGGGGGCAGAGCTAAGATGGCAGAGAAAAGGAAAGGATTCACCTGAGTTCTCCCCAAAATCCCTCTCAACACCTTTAAATAATGCCATAAAACAATTCCTAGAGCAGCAGAAACCACAAAAGGATGGGGTGAAATAATTTTCCAATCAAAGACAATTTACAAGGTCAGCAGAGTGAGAGTGGAGTACAATTCAGAGCAGGTCATGCCAGCACAGACCCAACCCCGACAAATCAGGAGCAGTCCTTGAGAATTACTGAATCAACAATGGCAGTGGCTGCTTCGAGCTCTCAGGCCACAGGCAGTAAGGGGGTCAAACAATCAGTCAGAAGGAGATTACGGGGGTCTCTTTGCTAGCACTGAGGCAGGACTCTGTTACTTTGCTCACAACTGGATCCAGGTAACAGATCCGGGAGGCAGTTTCAGGATGAGGAGGAGCACTAACACACCAGAGCTTCTGGGCTGCAGTAGAACAGGGACCCTCATCACAGCTCCAGGGAAGAGAAGAGTGCTTGTAGTTGCTTTCAGATCATAGCACAGGCCAGGAGAGCAGTAAACACCTCTCCTTAGATAATACCACCTCGGAAGAACTGAGAATTTATAGGTCCTTAGAAATAACTCTGAAAACTTCCCAAAACCCCTAAAATTTGGGACAGAGAACCCTCCACTCTGCAAGCAGAACCCTATTTTAACAAAGAGTTAAAAAAGTCAAAAAATAACTTGGAAAATGAGTAGACAACAGAAAAAAATTATGATCATAGAAAGTTACTTTGGTGACAAGGATGATTAAAAGACACTCAGAAGAAGATAGTGAAGTCAAAGCTCCTATATCCAAAGCCTCCAAGGAAAATATGAATTAGTCTCAGGTCATGGAAGAGTTCAAAAAGGATTTCAAAAATCAAGTAAGAGAGGTAGAGGAAAAATTGGAAAGGGAAATGAGAGTGATGCAAGAACATCATGAAAAATGAGTCAACAGCTTGGTAAAGAAAACACAAAGAAATCTGGAAGAAAATTGCACCTTAAAAAACAGACTAGGCCAAATAATAAAAAAAAGTACAAAAAGTCAATGAGAAGAATGCCTTAAAAAGCAAAATTGATCAAATAGAGAAAAAGGTACAAAATTCATTGAAGAAAAAAAACTCCCTAAAAAAAAGTTGAATTGACCAAAAAAAAGGTAGTAGAAAGGTTCACTGAAGAAAATAATTCCTTAAAAATTAGAATTGAGCAATGGAAGCTAATGGCTTTTTGAGAAGTTAAGAAACAATAAAATAAAACCAAAAGAATGAAAAAAAATAGAAGACAATGTGAAATATTTCATCGAAAAAAAAATAGATCTGAAGGAGAGATCCAGGAGAGATAAATTTTAAAATTTTGGACTATCTGAAAGCTGTGATCAAGAAAAGAGCCTAGATATCATCTTTCAAGAAATTATCAAGGAAAACTGCCCTGATATTCTAAAACCACAAGTTAAAATAGAAATTGAAAGACTCCATGAGTCACCTCCTGAAAGAGATCCAAAAATGAAAACTTTCAGGAACATTATAACCAAATTCCTGTGCTCCCAGGCCATACAGCAAATATTGCAAGCAGCCAGAAAGAAACAATTCAATTGTCACAGAGCCACATCCAAGATCACACAAGATTTAGCAGTTTCTACATTAAAGGACTGGAGGGCTTGGAATATGATATTCCAGAGGGCAAAGGATTACAATCAAGAATCATCTACCCAGAAAAACTGAGTATGATCCTTCAGGGTCACGGATAGCCTATAGAAGACTTTCAAACATTCTTAATGAAAAGATGAGAGGGAAGTAGAAAATATGACATTCAAATACAAGACTCAAGGGAAGCATAAAGAGGTAAATCATGAAAGGGAATTCAGAAGAGACTTAAAGAATTAAACTATTCACATTCCTACATGGGAAGATGATATTTGTAACTCATAAGAATTTGCTCATTATTAAATTAATTAGAAGAAGTATATATAGACAGAGGGCACAGGTATGTGTTGAATAGGAAGGAATGAGCTCTAAAAAATGAAATTAAATGATGAGAGAGGGATGTACTAGGAGAAAGAAAAGAGAGGTAGAATGGAGTAAATTACCTCTCATAAAAGAGGCAAGAAAAAGCTTTTACAGTGGAGGGGAAAACAGAGGAGGTGAGGGGAAATGAGTGAGCCTCACTCTCATCATAATTGGATCAAAGAGGGAATAAATAACATAATAATATAAGTACCCAATTAAGTATAGCAATCGATCTTACCTTACAAGAAAGTAGAAGGGGAAAGAAATAGGGAGGGGGTGAGAGAAGGAAGAGCAGATTGAGGGAAATGGTATTCAGAAGCCAAACACTTTTGAGCAGGGACAGGGTGAAAGGAGAGAGAGAATATAATAAATGGGGAGGAGAGAGAGAGAAAGGATAGAGGGAGCTACAGTTAGCTATAGTAACTGTGAAAAAAATTTTGAAGCAAGTTTCTCTGATAAAGGCCTCATTTCACAAACATAGAAAACTGAGTCAAATTTATAAAAATAAGAACCATTCCCCAATTGATAAATGATCAAAAGATACAAAAAGTTTTCAGATGAAGTAATCAAAGCTATCTATAGCCATATGAAAAATAGTATTCTAAATCATTAGTGACTGGAGAAATGCAAATTAGAGCATTGTTGATTACTACCTTATACCTATTAGATGGGATGATAGGACAGAAAAGGAAAAGGACCAATGTTGTAAAGGACGTGGGAAAAAAACGACACATTAATGCACTATTGGTGAAGTTGTGAATTGATTCAAACACTCTGTAGGGCAATTTGGAACTACGCCCAAAGAATTATAAAACCATGCATACTCTTTGACGTAGCAATACCACTATTAGGTCTGCAACCCAAAAAAGATTAAAAACAAAAAAGGAAAGGACCTATTTGTGTAAAAATATTTATAGCAGCTCTTTTCTAGTGGCAGAGAACTGGAAATTAAGGCAATGCCCATCAATTGGATGATGGCTGAACAAATTGTGGTATATGATTATGGTGGAATACTATTGTGCTATAAGAAATGACAAGCAAGATACTCTCAGAAAAACCTGGAGAGATCTATATGAGTCTATGCAAAGTGAAATGTACTGTGTACAAAGTAATAGCAGTGTCATAGTTGTGTATGACAACTATTCTTAGCAATATAACGATCCAAGACAATACTAAAGGACTTATGATGAAAAATGCAATCCATTCCCAGAGGAAGAACTGATGGTGTCTGAATGCAATTGAAGCATACTTTTTCTTACTTCCTGTATTTTTCTTGAGGGATTTTTTTTTTGCCTATGGTTTCACAACATGACTAATATGTAAATGTTTTGCATTACTACATGTGTATAACCTATATAGAATTTCTTGCTTTCTCAATGAGGAGAGGCAAGGGAGCAAAAGAGATAATTTGGAATTCCAAGGTTTAAAAATGAATGTTTAAAATTATTTTTACATGTAACTGGTGAAAAATAAAGTGCTAAATAAATGTCCCAGCAAAAAATTATTCCCCTTTCCATTTCCATGAAAGTAAAACCTTAAATTCTTTACTATTTTTTAATATTGTGACTTTATTTTTAGATAATCTGATCACATATCCATTTGAAATATGATGTAGCATATTGTATAAGAAACTGTCCTATATTATTTTTCATTAGATTCCTTTCCAATTTTCCTACAAGTTTTTGTCAAATAAAGAGTCTCTTTCCTAGTAGTTTGTATTCCTGAAATTACCATACATTAGACTTCTATGCATATTTGTTTCTTGGTTGTCAAATCTATTCTGCAGTTCAACTTTTCTACTTTTAATCTACCAAATAGTTTGAACAATTACAGGTTTGTAATATAGATGAACATTTTCCTAATTTTTATAGATTGAAATCTTTATCCTTTTAAAGATTGCATTCCTTGATCTTTTAAAATCTTTTATTCTTTCAAATGAAACTTGTTATCATTTTGACTAATTATATAAAGTTTCCCTTTGGTGATTCGATCAATATGGAACTTAGTGTAGAATAATCTGTGATCAATTAATGTTATCATCATTTTTACCATGTTGGCATTGCAAAGTCATAAACATTCAATATCTCTCCAATGATGTAGCTCTTCATTTAATTCTATAAAAATATTTTGTAATTTATGTGAATCCTTGGTGTATTTGGCAGATTAACTCTCAGATGTTTAATGCATGTGAGCAGTATTTTAAAATAGAATTTTTAATCCTGTCTCCTTCTCCTGGATTTTGTTAAGTAACATAGAGAAATATTGGTCTTTTTAAAGAGGTTTTGGATCCTGCTCTTTTATTGACATTATTTTCTCCACTAATGGTTTTGTTTATTTCTAGAGTTTCCTAAAAAAGAAGTCATAATTTCAACATTTCAGCTACTCTTTTTCTACATTTATATTTTTAATTTCTTTTTCTTATTGCTATAGCTAGTATTTCTAAAACTATGTCAAATAGTAGCGGAGATGGTGGGCGTCCTTGATCTTTTAAGGATTTCTGATGTTACTGAAAAAGCTTCTAATGTTTCTATATGACAAAGAATGCTAGTGTTTGGATTTAGAAAGATGCTTTTTATTGTATTGGGGCTGCTAGATGGCACAGTGGATAGAGTCCTAGGCCTTATGTTAGGAAGACTCATCTCCCTGAGTTCATATCTTTCCTCAGACACTTACTAGTCATGTTATCACGGACAAGTCACTTAACCCTGTTTGCCTCAGTTTCTTCATCTGTAAAATTAACTGGAGAAGGAAATGGCTAACCATTCTAATATCTTTGCCAAGAAAACTCCAAGTGGGATAGTGAAGAGTCAAACTCATCCGAGAAATGACTGAATTGAACTTATATTGTATTAAGAAAGACTCTTTTCTTCTTATGTTTTTTTTTCTTAGCATTTTAACATGTTGTAAAGTATGAAGACTGGGACAATCAGGATGGTAAAGAGACTGTAGTTCCTGCCTTATGAAGATTAGTTGAAGGAAATCTACTTTTGGCTCCTGTAGGATAAGGTTGTATAAGAGGAAACAGAAGGAAAGAGGAGGACTTGAATAAAATTAGGAGAAGATAATTATGTAGGTGACCTGGAGGGGTTTGAACTAATGAAATAGGTTAGAGGTAGAATATGAAGTGGAGAAACTTAGAAAGATATGGAAATATTGTAGAAATAAGCAGAAATAAAGATCCACTGTGACATTAATCCCCATAGGAATTACATAAAAACGTTTTTGATGGGCATTAAGATTTCAATAGTACAGATCATTTTGTACATGAGTTAAAAGTGCTTATTGAGTTAATCACATTGGGCAGGATGCCCTGTGTCCACAAAGCTTGAGACTTTTTGCCTTTTTGAGACCTATAAGGATAATGTGTACCAATGAGCTAGAAGGGAACCTCTGCTCTGGATACTATGACTGAGTCTCCTCCTCATTCCTCCCTAGTCCCACCATTTTCTGTACTGTTGTAAGGATGAAGTTGATTGAATAAAGCAATCACAATTATATAATCAATCATAATTGAATAAATCAGTCAAGTAACTCCATCCCACTTAATATAAGTGATCAAATGCACTTTCATCAGGGAAGAACATTCCACTATTGAATAATCAGTGATGTGTTTCAGACTAAGGGTTTAAATCCGATCAATTAAATTGAGATTACACAAGAAACGTATTTGAATTTGCTGAGGAAATTTGGTCATACTGTGTGGATCCTCTATAAAATTTCAAGTCATTTCATGTCTGAAAGATTTCAAGAGCCTGACAGAGGAGAGTATATCAGCTGAACCTCTGAAAAGAAATCAGTTAGGGGTGGAGAGAGTAGAGTCCCTGCTCAGATCATTGGTCTTAGTCTCCTTTCCCTGTCGTTGGCTTGAATGGGAACCTGTGAGCTTCCAGGGGTGGTCTATAGAAGTAGTTCTTAAAGTATGGTCCTTGGAGGTCTCTAAGACCATTTCTGGTGGTTCGTAAGGTCAAAATTATCTTCATAATAATACAAAGATGTTTGCATTTCTAATATAATAAATATATATGGCATATAAACAAAACCTCTTGGGTGGGGGATGCTCAATAATTTTTAAGAATGCAATGGTGTTCTGAGACCAAAAAGTTTATGAACCACTGACCTAGAGGACTTTGGACTTCCCATTTTTCCATCAAACAACATATAAACGTTCCCAGAACAACAGACAGCAGTGTCTACATCAAGAGAAAAGAACAATGTAGATGCAGATAGAAGGTTCTAAAAAGAACTCACAAAGAAGCTATGCCATACCTTAGAGGAACAGTTTGAGGACTCCAATAAAGAAAATTATGAGATTCACATTTCCACACCTATTTTTTAGATATGTCTAAAAGTATATCTCACTTATGCCACAAAAACCAAACTAATTTTATTTCTCTTCCTACCCCAAACAGGTTCTTCCTTTTCCCTTTTCTACATTGCACCTTCATTCTTCCAGTTACCTAAGCTTGAAAATTGGAAGTCATCTTTAATTCTTTCTTCTTACTCATTCTACCACATCTTATTAGTCTCTGTTTTTTCCCTTCTCCTTTTACAATTTAACTTAAAGCCCTCCTTATCATTCTCAAGGCTACCATCCTGTTTCAGACACTCTTGTCTTGACTTCAACAGGTAGTGTTTTCTTCAACTGCAGAATTGTTTTTCCCCAATGCATCCTACATATGCCTTCCATATTAATCTTTCCAAAACATTTCTTTATTTATTACCACTCTAATACTAGCCTAGTGTCTAATGTCTTCCATAATCCAACCTTAGCCTATTCTGACATTTACCCAGTGCTGCACTCATTCCCACAAAGAACTATAAAAGGTCTCCAACATACTGGGTAGATCCTCTATGAAGGTTTTTGGGGAGAATGTGGACAAGAATCATACAAGATGAGAAAGCATAGATGTGCTATAAATCTACCATTGCAAGGTGTACCTAAACTGATGAAATGATGGGTCATCCGAAATACTGAAATACCCCACTATTTCCTTAAGTACACTCTACACAGAAGTCAAACTCTTTTTAAGTAACAACAACACTAATAAATAGCATTGATTTACAAAGACCTTTTCATATATTATCTCATTTGATCTGCATAACAACTCTGTGAAGCAGGTATTACTATAATCCCCATTTTATAGGCAAGGAAGCTGAAGTTATACCCAGCATCATACAGGTATAATAAATATCTGACTTGGAATTTCAACTCAAGTCTTTCCGACTGCAGCTAGTGCTATTTCCATAATGCCTCCATATCTGGAATGGGTATCCTAGTCAGCTAAGGGTAATTAACCAATCTCACTGCCTGGGTGTCCCTTGGTGGAGTTGTTACTTTTTTGTAACTTAATTGTTTTATTTGTTTGTTTGTTTTTTTGCAAACCAAGACTTAAGAGCAGGCTCAGTTAGCCTTATGAAAAATTCTAAACCAAGATGAGGATTCTTCCTTTAGCAAATACCTTCTCCTCGCACCCTTCTCGATGCAGTTGCCAAAAGGTAGTGCTAGATATGACAACTTGGCATCTACTTATATACAATGCTACTTGAATGAGTCCAGAGGGGGAAAGAACAGAGTTGTCACTGGAAGACCCTCCGTAGCACAGCTACCCCAAATGAGTTTCCCTTAGAACTAGGGACTTAGCAAAAAGTAGATATGATTTCTAGTTGCCTGCTACCTTGACTATGAGGATGCCATAAACACAGACTCGGGCTCCCCACAGTCAGTGGATGCATATAAAGAAACCCACTCTAACATTAAAGCAGCTCATGCCAGAATCAAACTAAGTCAAGTTCTTACTATGTGAGCCCAAATTCTTCATGTATTTTCAATGGGCAAAGTCAACCCCAGGAGAGGGAATAAGGCATTAATATGTTGACAGCACCACTGAAAGGGCATGGCAACAGATCAGGCTGTTCTAAATTAGAAACCAGGGCAACTAGGTGGCACAATAGTTAGAACTCTGGGCCTAGAGTCAAGAAAACTCATCTTCCTTAGTTCAAATACAGCCTCAGATACTTCCTAGTTGTGTTACCCTGGGCAAGTAATTTAACCCTGTTTGCCTAAATTGCCTCATCTGTAAAATGAGCTAAATAAGGAAATTGCAAACTACTCCAGTATCTCTGCCAAGAAAACCCCAAGAAGACACCAAAATGAGGTCATGAAGAATCAGACTAAAATGACTGAATTATGAATGGTCAGTCAAGAACAACAAGTTAAGCGACATTACCAAAAACCCTCATTTATTACTTTATTTGGGGATGGGGTGGTGTAGACCTTTGGTCTCATTGATAGAAGGAGGTCTTAGTGAGGAAACTCCCTCTACCAATTAAGATCAGCAATTACTTTACAATTTTTAGTCTTAGAAAGATTCCAGAGCAGTTAGAAGTTAGGGGTTTCCCTGCCATAGCATATGAGTAGAAATTGAATTCATGTCTTCCTGATTTTACTATAGGCTTTCTATTCACTATGCCATGTGGCCCCTCTAATCAAATATCCACAATAAAATATAATTTTCAGTGCTTTGAGTATTTTGTCAGTGGTTTGTTCATTCTATGTAATAATGACTGAGAATTTCATAGACTTTAAAGTTTACAAAATACACATATTATCTCTTTTTAAGTATCATAACAACATGGGGAGAGAGATACTACAAGTATTATAAGCACCTGAGGAAGCAGGATCAGAAGCTTAAATGATTTGCCTACAGTCCCAAAAGAGGTAGAATTGAAACACAGGATTCTCTCCCTTCAAGTCTAGGACTCTATGCACCAGGTCAAACTGAGTCTCTAAATGTCCTCTAGGCTTGTGAGCAAGTGACAGTGAGCAAACAAACCCATTTGTCAAGGAAACACCACTGCCTTCATCACCGATAGCTGTTGTAGCCACAAGGCAGTGCTACTTGGGGAAGCCCTTGGGAATTTGATGCTTCACATTACATTTTGCACAGATCATTAATTTCCTTTAAAAAACAAAGTGTCAATATCAAAATATGAATTGAAACAAGATACCAACTTGAGATATCATTTATTAAAGCTGAATGACCTATATTTCAAAAGCCACAACAACAACAAAATTATTTAAGGCAACATTATTTTTTTCTGTCTTCTACAAGATTATATAATATGAACTTGTTGAATTTTTCTTGGTTTGAAAACTAACTCTAATTCCATTAAGGTCAATGCCTTCACACCCTTTTCAAATGAGATTTTGACTGAATTACTAGTCTGTCTCCAGTGACAGACGGTCTCATTGTAACTTTTCACTATTTAGAACAAAGCTAGGACAATTTACTTTTTAATCAAATACCTCTACTGCAAATACATTCATGTTGACAAGCTGGCTGCTTTACAAATTCGGATTTTAGGGTTTTTTTTTTCTGTCCTTAACTGTTAGATTTATACTTAAAATAGCGAGTTTATCCCCATCAGTAGTGTGAGAGGATGCTGATTTCCTCTCTAACTAGGTGATTGATTGCCCTCTAGTGGTGTAACATAAATATGGTGGGAATGTTAACCTGATTTTAATACAAAATATGGCCTTTTAAAAGAATATATTACTCCTAAATACAATAATTAATGTAAATATTTAAGTTCCTAAGAGGTGAATAGTAGAGGAAATCTCCCAACTTTCTATGTAACATTCTGTGATAGCCAAAGCTCTGCAAATCACAGAACCTTAAAGTTCAAATTTTTCTTTCTACTCATTTCTGTCAGGCACTCCTAGAGAAATGATAAAGACGTTATCCACTACTCTTTTGCCTCAATTTCCTGATGGATAAACCAATGTTTGAAGAACCCATACACCTGGGCAAATTACCGTAACCATACTACCAATGAGGAATTTATTGTTACAACTATTTATTAAGCACCTACTATGTGGTAGTCCTTGTGCTAAGTGCTTTGCAGGTATTATCTCATTCGGTCCTCACAATAACTCTTGGAGGGAGGTGCTATTGTTGTCCCCATTCTACAGATGAGGAAACTGAGGCAAACAAATGAACAGATGAAAAAGAATTTGTTAAATGATGCCTAGCCAAAGTACAGTGCTCAGTGATTGGGATGCAAATAAAAAAGTAAGATCTCTGCTTTAAAGGAGCTCATATTCTAATAGAGGGACACTGTGTGTGTGTGTGTGTGTGTGTGTGTGTGTGTGTGTGTGTGTGTGTGTTCGATTTTAACAAGTCACATGGTCCTCCTTAAGGTACGATGAATTTTCTTGAATGTTATTTTCACCGATGAAGCCATAATTCTTTCTGATGTCAGTAGCATGAATTTTGGTGATGAGAACTGTTTTTTTTTCTGGATCCTCAATAACTATGACTGCAAAGACAGAAGCAGTTGCAGGTAACAATTCCACAAAGATTGATTTCTTGCATGATGGAACGGAGAAGGAGATCTGGAAGCAGGACCAGTTGTGCAGTAAGGTATGGAAGCCCTGCTACTCCCTGTTGTACACTTGGACTTACTTGTCCATCAAAGAGAGTTGGTCATTGGTTGGGGGTGGGGATGGAGAGATAATTATTACAGAGACTAGGCTAGAAGCAGAGCCAAGAGGGAGGTATAATAATTGCTCCAATCTGCTTAGACAATGATATTTCGTATCTTATAAGAGTGTTTTAAATTGTAGAGTCACCTTGTCCAAGGTCTTCCTTTTACAGATGAATCAACTGAAGCCCCAATATATGAAGTGGCTTTCCCAAGATTATATGATTAATTCATCAGCAGCAAATTGAGAGTTTAAATTTAGTGTAGTGCTCTGGTTAGTACATTCAGCTGCTTTTCCTAAAAAGTATTTTATGGAGTTTAATACATGATAATTATATAAGAATAAAAATTTATAAAATAAACTTATAGAGATGTTTAATATTTATAAAGCACTTTATATACGTGATTTCACATGATCCTACTATAGGCACCAAATATAGGGTCACAAGGTACCTACTAGAGGTCATAAGCTAAAGTTAAATCTCAGGCAGAATTCAAACACAGATCTCTCCTGACTCTAAAGCAATTATGGATCAAGTGACTTGAAACTAGGATATGGTTCAAGCTAAGATGAACAGGAAAAACAAACAAATAAACAAAGCTACATAGTTCAGTGGATAGAGTGCTGGACTTAGAATCAGGAAAACCTGAGTTCAAATCCTTCTTCTAAAGTTTATTACATATGTGATTCTGGGCAAGTCACTTAACTTCTATTCACTTCAGTTTCCTCATCTATAAAATGAGGTTAATAATAACCTATTTCTTAGAGTTATTATGTGGATCAAATGAAATAATGTTTGTAAAGCTCTTTGCAAACCTCAAAGTACTATGTGCCACCACTCAGTGGCATAGTGGATAGAGTTCTGGACTAGGAACCAGAAAGACTCATCTTCCTGAGTTGAAATCTGGTATCACATGAGTAGCTGTGTGACCCTAGACAAGTTACTTCACTCTGTTTGCCTCATTTCCTCATCTGTAAAATGAACTAGAAAAGGAAATGGCAAATAGTTCCAGTATTTTTGCCAAGAAAAACTCAGATGAGGTCACAGAGTCCAACACAACTGAAAACAACTGAATAACAACAGCTACATAAAGGTTATAATAGTAGTAGTCATAGCAGCAAGGGTAGCAGAAGTAGTAATAATAGCTATAGCAGCAGTAGTATAATTGTAGTAGTAGTAGTAGTAGTAGTAGTAGTAGTAGTGTAGTAATATTAATAGTAGTAGTATGTAATGAATTATATCTCACTAATAATAACTCTTACTGAACCTATCCTTCTGTCCTTCAATTCACAGGGTCAGATTATGTGTGGAAGGGTTGGAATGCCTTCACAAAACAGACCAAGCAAACACCTTTGACAAAATCTGAGCCAGATCTTGGTGATAAACATTAGTTTGCCTTTGACCCTTGTCTTTCCAGTGTTTTCCTTCTCTACCTGTCTCTCAGTTTTCCAGCTTTAGTAAAGAGTAAGCACAGTCCATTTGTCTTCAGGAGTATCATCCTCAGGCTACAGAAAATATCTGTCAGGTACAAGGAGGAAAGAGGGGGTAGAATTCTGGCAAGATGTTTAAATAAGAAGCTGCATGCCTAGGCTCAGCTCCCTTCCATCATTTCAAAATGGCATAAATTATGTCAAGTAGAGCAAAATAATAATAGAAAAAGGAAAGAGAAAAATAGGGAGAAAATTAGCAAAGAAAAGGCAATACAGAAAAACTAAGAGAGAGACTGGGTTTAAAAAAACTGAGTAAACGATCAAGAAAACAACCTAATAAAAATCATTAAATAATATAGTTTCCATGAACTGATAAATGAGTAAGTAAAAAGAATGTAAATAAAAAGTAAAAGAAACCCAAAAAACATTCCAACTATTTGCTAGGCACTGTGCTAAGCACTGGAGATAGGAATACAAAAGTTGAAAAGGTTTGCTTTCACAAAGGTTAATATAATAGATGGAGATAAGACAGATAGGAAAATGTTGGCCAGGGAAGGTTGTCTCCATCTGGAAAGTAACAGTGGGTGGTGAGATGAGCACTAGGACATTTAATTAACATGCACTTTCTAGAAGCAAAGGTAGTATTGATTTGATTACTAGTCCCACAGGAAGAGGTAGAAAGTAGAGGATGGGGGTGGGAACATACATGGTGGTAGTATGAACAGCAGAATCTAGCATGAATGGTTAGATGGAATGTGAAGCCTGGTTTGGCCTGGAGCCAGCTAGTTAGAGTAGGTTATGTGAGTTTGTGTACACTCATTCACCAATAGGGATAGCGTAGTCCCAAGGCAGTTCCAAAGTTGTATGGATTAACGGATGAAAGGGTAAAATGCCTCATATCACTCCCAGGAATGATGTTAGAATTCTAAGCACCTTCAAAATGTTTCATAATACAATAAAGTGATTAAAAGAAAAACTAAGAATAAAAATTAGAGTTCTCAACAAATTAATAAAAAACAGAATAGACAATCAAGGGAAAAGTATGAAAAATTTCACCTAAACAGATTTTTCCATGTTTGGAATTCAAAAATGCAGAGGTGGAAGAAAAGTTGACCAAAAAAAAGTGATGCACAATAATATCTAAAGAACACAGCAGAGTGTTACAAGGAAATCATCAAATGACCTTGAATATAGAATATACAGCTATAATCTAAAGATCAGAGGTCTTTTAAAGGAAAAAAAACACTAATAGGAAACTTCAGACACACAGATTAGGAAAATGCCCCAGAAATAATGAAAACAAGGCGTGGCTAGAGCAATAGTCCATAGAATACTGACAGAAACACCAATTTTTACTTGCCGAGAAAAATTGTGGTCAAGTGTTAGAGCTTCACTATTGAACAAGAAATATTGCAGGCAGCCAGGAAGAAACCTTACATATACCAAGATAAACACTTCAAATCACTTTATTTATAAAAATTCAAAGGAAAATTGGAGCCTGATAGTCTGAAAGTAAGGAAGATCAGTTTGCATTCCGAACATAACTTTTAAAGCTGAGCTTAATTTTTATACACATACATATATATGTGTATGCATGTATATATACACACAAATAGATTTTCAACAAAAGGAATTCTTCGAAAGAAATCAGAGGACATTTAATATACAAGCTATTCAAACAAAAGAGACATATGGATAGTAAGCAATCACACATAGCAAAAAAGTCTAAGCAATATCAACCAATAAACATTTTTAGGTGCTTACTATGTACCAGGCAGCATGCTAAAGTGTTGAAGATACAAAAAGAAGCAAAGCACAGTTCCTGGCCTCAAGGAACTCACTATCTAATTGGCCAGAGAGGGAAGGGAGAATATGACATTCAAATAAACATGTACAAGCAAGCTATATACAAAATAAATAAGTGATGATTAACAAAGAGGATGTACTGGAATTAAGAGGGGTTAGGGAAGGCTTCTTACAGAAGGTGGGAGTTGCTTCCATTTGAACTATTTTAGAAAGATTCTGAGGATCACCTGGCAGGATGATGTACCAGACACTGAAGTCCTTGCTTGAGCTGAACTGCCAAGCATTCAAACTATGCTTCAGATAGCGCAGCTCTGATGGGCTGGTCACATTGTTCAAATGCAAAATGTACACTGGCCAAAAAGACTATTATATGGAGAACTCTCATGGGACAGGCCATCGCATGGTGGTTAGAAGAAGTGATACAAGGACACTCTCAAGGTTTCTCTCAAGAATTTTGGATTTGACTATATAACATGGCAGACACTGTCACAGGACTGCTCAGCACAGTTTGCCCACATCACAAAGGGTGCTGTACTCTATGAGCAAAGCAGAATTGAGACAGCACGAAGTAGATGTAGGATGTACAGATTTGGAGTATCCACCCCAAATATTCACCCAGACTATCTGTGCCCAATCTGTGGTAGAGCATTACAAGCTTGTACTGGTCTGCTCAGCCACAGTTGGACATGCTGAAATTTCA
Organism: Potorous gilbertii; assembly: GCA_028658325.1. Classification (NCBI taxonomy): domain Eukaryota; kingdom Metazoa; phylum Chordata; class Mammalia; order Diprotodontia; family Potoroidae; genus Potorous; species Potorous gilbertii. The sequence continues at coordinate 452,017,768 of CM053769.1, forward strand.
CTTTATCATGATGATGTCATTTTGGTCGTCTTTGAGAATGAAGGACAACAACCAACCAGAAGAAGCCAAGGACATCAGTAGTTGAAGCAAAGAAAGGGGAACCTTTCAGGCATGGAGAATATCCAGAGAAAATGCCCAGAGCTAAGATTTTGCTTACAGAATAGCAGGGAGGTCAGTGTCACAGGATCAAAGAGTATGGTTCAGAGTGTAAGAAGACTAGAAAGGTAGCTGAAATCTAAGTTATGAAGGACTTTAAATGCTAAACAGAGCACTTTGTATTTGATCCTAGAGGAAATAAGGAGCCACGGAAGTTTATTAATTGAATGGTCAGACTAGAACTTTAGGTAAATCACTTTCTTGGCTGGATGGAGAATGGATTGGAGTGGGGAGAGACTTGAGGAAGGCAGACAAACCAGTGGACTATTGCAATGATCCAAGCATGACAGGATGAGGGCCTACAATAGAGTGGTAGCAGCATCAGAGAAGAGAAAGGGGCACATTTGAGAGATATTGCAAGCCTGAAATCCATACACCTTGGGAGAAGATTGTATACAGGGGATGAGAGATAGTGGGTTACTCATAATGGCAGTGACATTGTGAACTCATGTTAACATTCTTCTAGGGCTAGACTTTAAAACTTGCTTAAAGGCCATTAAGAGATTAAAAAAAAAGATGGCATTCAAGGAAAAGTCAAAAGAAGTAGGAGAAGGAAAGGTAGAATAATAGAAAGAATATTTACGTAGGACTGTAACCTGTAAAGTGGAGGGGGATGGAAGCATACCAAAGAATACAATACAGGAACAGATAAATACATTGTACTCTCAGAACAGAAAGTATTAACAATTAAGAAAGATGAGAATAGACTTCCCAGAGGAAATGACACATGAACTGTCTTGAAGGAAGTGAAGCATTCTAAAATGGCCCTGAGGTTTAATAGTTTTGACCTTAGTAGCTCATGAAGAGTTTTTAAGCTAGGTGGAAGTGACAGAAAGAGCAGGGAAATTGGAGGCAAGAAGACCTGAGTTCAAATTCAGCCTCAGATACTTATAAGTTCTGTAACCCTGGGCAAGTCACTTATACATATATATGTATAAACACATATACGCATATGTGCATGCATGTATGTACACACACAAATAGATTTTCAACAAATGGAACTCTTCAAAGGAAATCAGAGGACATTTAATACACAAGCTGTTCAAACAAAAGAGACATAAGGATAGTAAGCTTAACTTCTAATTGCCTCAGTTTCCTTGACTGGGCATCATAATAGCACCTACCTTCCAGAGTTGTTGTGGGAATTACACAAGATATTTATGAAAAGTGCTTAGGACAGTGTCCAGTACATAGTAGGTGCTTAATAAAATGATTATTAAGCCGTAGAGTATCTACCTTGATTAAATGACAGAGCCTCAAAGTAGAGTGCATTAGAGATAACATGGTATAGTGTAGTGGTACCCAAAGAATGTGTTCCCCAGTGTAGTGCAGAAGGTGATCTACTGGGATACAAGAAGAATATATTAGAATTTTTCCCTTTTTAGAGCATTTTGGAACTATACCCAAGGGCTATAAAAGTGTGCATACCCTTTGACCCGGCAATACTGCTTCTAGGCTTGTATCCCAAGGAGATCATAAAAATGGCAAAAAGACCTATATGTACAAAAATATTTATGGCAGTTCTTTTTGTGGTGGCAAAGAATCAGAAATTGAGAGTACAGTCATCAACTGGGGAATGGCTGAACAAGTTGTGGTATGTGAATGTAATGGAATACTAATGTGCTATGAGAAATGATGAACAGACTTCAGAAAAACCTTATATGAACTGATGCTGAGTGAATTGAGCAGAACCAGGAGAACATTGTACACAGTAATAGCCATAGTATGCAATGACAAACTTTGATAGACTTAGCCCTTCTCAGCAATGCAAGGACCTAAAACAATTCCAAGGAATTCATGATGGAAAATGCCATCCACATCCAGAGGAAAAATCATGTGTGTTCAGAGGAAAAATCACGTGTGTTCGTCCTTTGTTGCCGAAGACAACCTTGTCATCAGAGAAGTAATGACATGACTTGCACTTGACTTTGTTTTGAGTGAGGGAGGGCTGTGCAGGTCACCAGCCTCACTTCTCCTCCAGAGCCATCTGAATCCAGTGACCAGATATTCATCAGGATGAGGCAACTGGGGTTAAGTGACTTGCCCAAGGTCACACAGCTAGTGAGTGTCAAGTGTCTGTGGTGAGAATTGAACTCAGGTCCTTCTGACTCCTGCACTGGTGCTCTACCTACTGCACCACCTAGCTGCTCCTTCCAAAGAAAGAACTGTGAAGTTGGAATGCAGAATGAAGCAGACTATTTTCTTTTTTGTTTTGTTTCTTTCTCTTGGTTTCTCCCATTCATTATAACTCATCTATGAAGCATGATTAATGTGAAAATGTGTTTAATGGGAATATATGTGTAGAGCCCATATCAGACTGCATGCCGTCTTGGGGAGGTAGTGGGGAGAGAGGGGAGAAAATTTAAAACTTATGGAAGTGAATGTTGAAAAATAAAAATAAATAAACTGATAAAAAATTTCTTCTTTTTAATCTTAAAAATAATAAATGAATGATTACTGTTATTTAATCCACATATTGGCCCTATATCCCTTACTTAGTCTAGATGTCAGACAATCATTTCATATATGATGTTTGAACTATCCTGAAGGCAAGTGAGGGAGTTCCAAAATGTGGAGAGGTTAAGAGAGACACCTTCACTTATAGATTCACTTTCTCCATATTGTGATGTCTTATAGTTTATATGTGTCTGGTTAATGGATTTCTAGATTATATTGGCTATTTTTCACTACATTAACTGACCAATGGCTTAAAATTATTTCTGTTAAGAAACTGTGGTTTGAAGATAATACTAGCAATGTGAATGTAAGTGAATAATCAGAAAATGACAGCTGCCATTTCTATATGCAGAAAGAGTTCATAAATCACATGTGTGTGTGAAAATGATGATCTAGTTAGATAAGACAAGAAGCTAGCCAAATAATTGAAAATTGTCTCAAAGATTATTTAAAATATGAGTGTATACTCATTATCATGAGCAAGGAACCTCACCCTAAGTAAACACTATTAGCTAATTATTATGATTTGTAAAACAGTTAAAAATTAAGCTTTTGTTGCTGACAGACTTTGTGAATGCAATACCTATAAAAATACCTATCTATACACTTTAAAAATTTGGAACCCAAATTTTCTAGACTGCTCAAAAGCTTTCAGACTTATCATTCCAATGAAACAGCTCTCTCCAAGGTTCCTAATGATCACTTAGTTGCTGAATCCAATGGCCTTTTCTCTATACTCATTCTTCTTAATCTCTCCACAGCTTTTGACATAGTTGAACACTCCCCCTCCTTAATTCTCTCTTCTCTCTACATTCTTGGGACACTATTCTCTCCTGGTTCTCATCCTACCTGATAACGTTTTCTCCTTTTCTGGAGCCTCCTCTGGATTTAGGTGTCCCTCAGAGTTCCAAACTGATCTCTCTATACTTTTTCACTTGGTAATCTCATCAGCTCTCATAGATTTAATTACCATATCTGTTTTGACAATTCTAAAATCTATCTATCCTACCCTAATGTCTCTGCTGAGCTTCAATCTCCAACTACCTTTCAGATATTTTAAACTGCATGTCTAATAGACATCTTAAAATCAGCACTTCCCAAACAGAACTAATTATCTCTCTCCATAAATTCTCCCATACTACTACCTTCCTTATTACTATAGAGGGCAGTACCAATCTGTGAGTGAATGCAGCTGCCTTAATGAGGACCCAACTGACTGGGTAACTCAGCTCCTCCTCTCCTGTCTGTCTCCCCCTCCCCTTCCTTCTCCTCTCCAAAGGAAGGTAAATTTGAATGACCAGAGGATGCCCACTTAACTTGAGGTTTAGTGGCTAGATCACTCCCTTCCCTCCCTTTCCTCCCTTCCTTTTCCCTCCCCTCCCTGCCTGGTGTAGTTACTTTTCTTTGCCTCATTAAAGGGGCCATCCCCTAACTACTTCTTAAAGAGGCCTGTTCACTGAATGGGTGTTACCTCACCCTAAGTGAGTAGCTGAATAGACCTTGGCCTAAAGGGACCCAGGTCTCCCAATGCATCCTGGGTCACTCCAGTCATCCTGCTAAATATCTGGTCACTGGATTCAGATGGCTCTAGAGGAGAAGTGAGGCTGGTGACCTGCACAGCCCTCACTCACTCAAAACAAAGTCAAGTGCAAGTCATGTCATCATTTCTCTGATGGCATGGTCTTCTCTGGCAACAAAGGACTTACACAACAACAAGAGAGCAATATCACCCTCCTAGCCCTTCAGGTTTGGAACCAAAGAGTCAACTTGAGTTCTTCCCTATTTCTCACCTCCCATATCCAAACTGTTGTCAAGACCTGTTGATTTCATCTTTGCAACATTTCTTGAATATGCCCCCTTCTCCTCTATGACACTTCCACCAGACCCTCTTCTCCTCCTGCCTGCATTATTGTAATTGCCTGCTGTGGGGTTGCCTACCTCCAGTCTCTCTCCACTCCAACCCATTCAGCCACTAAAGTGATGTTCCTAAAGGTGAGTCCTACCATCTTCCTCATTAAATAAACTCCACGGGTTCCCTATTGCCTCCAGGATCAAGTACAACATGTTCTGAAGATCTTTTTCGAGATCTTTTTACATTTCATGGGCACCAATGAAACATTCAGTCTGTCTGTATTATTATCTTTTGTTTTTAATATATAACTGGCCTTTCCAAATTATACATTTCCTCGACAACATAGCTCTTACTGATTCTGCTTCGTTTATTGTGTAAAATCAGGATAATCTGGGTCCAAGTCCTATCTCTGACACATATTGACTATGTGAAATTGTGTCACTTAACTTTTCTACACCCCAAGAAACAATCTAAACAGCAGCTGTTCATCAGTAAAGAGAGTTCCCTCAACAGAAATAACCCAACCTGATGAAATTACAAGTCTGGCTCTCTCTGCCATCCCTACCAAAAAGCCTTGATGCCAATTCTCGGGCTTATCATTGTTAGAAATGTTCTGTGGCCTTTTCATACTTACAACCCATGGATCTCTCATCCTCTGTGGCATTCAACACTTTCATCAGAGACTACAGTGTTCTAAGGTGTGCAATGACCCAATATTATTAGGAAAGCATTTATATTTTTTTTAAAGTTGTTTATGTTGGGGACACCTTGGAGTAATTTTTATACTACAAAACTTCCCCAAATGCAGTCTGCCTCATTTTTTTTCCTTCCATTAAAGTCTGGGTCCAGGTCATCATCCTTCAGGATATCTATTTATCTATGTCTGATATATCCACCAACGGCCAAATTTTCCAACGGAACACCATAGTATGGACAAGAGGCATTTTTCATCCATTTTGTTGTTTGTGTTTTTATATAGAATTTAGGTCAGTTTCTTTTAGTATAATCTATAGCTCAGAATCCCCCAATACTAAATTCCCATAGATGAGGTTTAATATTAGAGGGAGCCAGCCCCCAAATATTATTCACTTTGTCTCGTGTTTTCCCCACCCAGAATTGATTCTGGGAAATCTATGATATAGTTTGTGAATAAGTCTTCAAGATGTGAACAAAAGGATCCTCTAAGATCCTATATAAGCACCCAAAGTAACAACGCATATATAGGGTATACATTACCTTTATTTCACCCCAGGAGAAAATACAAAGTATTCATGGAAATTTTTTAAAATGTGGAAAATACATGAAGAACTCAGTAGCTCACAAAAATCAGTAAAGTTCTCCATTCCTATAGACTGATCTCATCGTCTACCAGCATCCTAAAGTTCATAAGACTGAGTGCCACCCTGAGGTTGAACCTATCCCTCCAGAGGAACTGAATTTAAAATTGCCATGTCATCCTTACTTTGCTGAATCCTATTTTTCTATAAAGTGCTTTTCTGGCCCCTTAGACTGGATGTGCCTCCCTGTGATTTGAACTTTCCCTAGAAGAGGAAATCAAAGATTGATAGACAGTAGTGCTCCAAAATTCTGGTGAGTTCCTCTTTCATCTCACAGAGACCCATACAGAGAATCTTATTCTAAGGGTATGAACTCTCCCCAAAGGGAATTTAGGATTATTAGATAAAAAACCCACTGGATTCACACCATTCAAATAATTTACCATAGTAGAGAGGCACAAAGTCTATATCCCTTGATCATACATATCAGGCATGGCTTTAGTCTCTTCTGTGGCTCTCTCAAAATGAAAGACCATTTACTAAGTCATCTGCTTTTATCAAGAATTATGCTACTAACCAGGAGAACATTGTACACATTACAACAACGTTATGTAAGGGCCAACTTTGATGGACTTAACTCTTCTCAGAAATATGATGATCTAAGACAATTCCAAAAGATTCGTTATTGACAATGCGATTCACATCCGGAGAAAGAACTATGGAGTCTGAATACAAACATACTATTTTCTCTTTTTTTTCTTTCTAGTGATTTTTCCTTTTTGTTCTGATTCTTGTTTCACAACATGAGTAATGTGGAAACCTGCTTAGTATCACTGTACATATATATAGCCTGTATCAAATTACTTGTTGTCCTGGGGAGAGGGGAGGAGAGAGAGGGAAAGAGAAAAAAATTGGAACTCAAAATCTTATAGAAGTGAATGTATTGGAAATGTAATTGGACATGTAATTGGAAAAAAAATAAAATATTAGATGGGGGAAGAATCATGCTGTTCAGGAAAACCTTCTTCTTTTAGTAGAGGACTATATGCTAAACCCTTAAACTTGGATCTATTGATGGGGAATCCCCATAGGCTGGCATTGCCCAGAAATTTTCCCCTTCTCACCTAGGAAATTGAATCTGGATTCTAAGACTCTTAAATGTCAGATTTCTAGGAAAGCAACCCTCAGGAACTCAACTTGTGGTTGTAGAGTTAAGCTACTGCCTCTCAGAAACTTGATATTATCCAGTAAATATTGTCTCAGGTCATGTCATTGAAAGTATGTGCACCTCTGCCATATGTTTTTGCCCCTAAGCAGCTATTAGCTCTTTAGAGGATAAGGGAGGAGAGGAATCTTCCTCCTGCCAACTACCACCACAACCACAGAATTCTCAAGGATCTTTCTGAAAGAAAGGCAAGAGAGAAAAGGATTAAGTTTTGAAGGAAATTTCCCTTTCATTGGCCGGTACAAAGGTATGGTTCCTCTCACAAGAATCTATCCTTTCAAGCTTGTGTAAACCAGTAAACCTGAAAGCAGTTAGATTCCCTCCAGGTAGTGCTAAGGGTTGGGGTGGAAGATATCCATAATCTCCATTGGAAGACATAATCAAAAGTTCATCAACCTGTAAGCTCATCAAGTTGACCAGAAAACTTCCTTGATAATCGTCCCATATGAGTAAAATTGGTTTTCATTCAGAAGACTCTGGGACTTGTTGTAACAAGCACAGTTTCCATCCACAAACAGGAACATTTAGAGCACTTTCCATCTACATTGAAGCCTTCTTCCATTCAGACCCTATGTAGAGTATACAGAATAGAGGAAAATGCTTGACTAAGTATATTTTCCCTGTTTATTGCTTACTTGATATTAATAATCATAAGGTCACTGAAGATAATTACCTCTGCAGTTGAATCTATCAGTCAGTTTTGTATGATTTCAATATACACACAAGAAACTCCTCCTTGGAAGAAAGACTTTAAAAACGTATTTTAAATAAAGTCAAATCTCTTTTTTTTGCTAATTAACATACAATAAACTAAGCAAGATCTCATATTCTCTGCCTCTTTCAGTCAGTGGTATAAGTTGCAGCTTGTTATAGAATTTCAAAAACTTACTTGTTCCCTTCTTATACTCTTATCAAAAATGCCCTTATCATGTGTGTAGATCCCTCTTATAATGTCAAAAAGTAAGTATTTTGTTTGCTACATGTTGAGACGCTTCATGGTATAGTTGTGATGATTTTTTCCCTATTCTTTTGATATTTTCCCCTCTTTGAGATGTCTTGTAGAAGGATAACTCATTGTTTTCTTGTGGTAAGAGTAACACTTCTATGTTGCTTCAAAGATAGGAGGCACTGCTCCCCCTGCACATTTTATTGAAAGCGGAGTATAGTGTCTGTTGGTTCGCTTTTTATAGCAATGCCATAGAATGGACTAAAATGTGAAAGCATTTATTAAATACTTACTATGTGCCAAGTATTATGATACGTTCTGGAGATACAAATGGAAAATCAAGGCAGCCCCTTTCACCAAACCAAAGCATGCCATTCACCTAGACTATCTTAACAGCTGCCAATTAGATCTTCCTCTCTCCTTTCTCACTTCCTACATTGCTGCTCCAATAATCTTTCTAATACATACATCACTGTGAGTTTATGGCTCCCTACTTGTAGTTCCTGATTTTCAACCTAATGAAGTCAAAAATCATTTTTCTGGCACTCGATGCTTTCATAAGCCGGCTCTAATCTACTTTTCCACTTTAGTCTCTTTATATATTGTAGCCAAGGTGAGTTCTTTTTGTCTTCACTCTTGTCTTACTCTCACTTGGCCTTTGCTTATGCCGTTTCGCAGGTTCAGAATGGATTTCTTTAGTTCCCATCTCCATATATTGAAGTTCCTTCCAAACTTAAACCAACTGTCACTGCTGCCAATAAATCTTCACTGATTCCCGTTCATCCCAATTGAAACTGAGCTCTCTGCGCTCCAATTTCTCACAGTAATTTCCATTAACCTCCCCTTTATAGTGATCACAGTATGCCTTGTATAATTTATAGGATCACAGATGTAGAGCTGAGAGAGAACTTAGAACTTACCTAATCTAAATGCCGTCATCTTATAAATGAAAAGCATGAACTCTGAGAGATAAAGTAAATTGTCCAAATTTCCACAGATAGTATATGTCAGAGGTAGAATTTGAACCTAGGTCCTCAGATCCTAAATGCAGTGTTTCTTCTACTGTACCATAGTTGTATACATGTCTTATGTGTCTACCTCCTCCAATTATATCATTAAACTTCTGTGTTTTCCCCTTTTGTATAAGCAGCAATATGAATGCCCTGTGGAAGATTTATGGAAAGACATGAATGAAAATCACAAAGGAAGGTCGAAAGGAACATCCGTGCTATTGAGATCATAGTTTTATCAAACAACAGAAGGCAATCGATGAATAAATTAAAATTGAATTATTAATGGGTGATGTCCAAACTACTGTGTTTGGATCTGTAGGGTTAAATGTGGTCAAAAGATGGCAGCAATGCTCAGGTATTTCTTCACTAGTTACCACTAAATATGAATGGGAAAAAATGATTTAGCAACTATACAATTGTATCATTTTTCCAGAGATAAAACATGGCATTAGTTAATTATTTGAAGGGCAACAACAAAAGTTTAAATTAATTAAGTTTAAATTAATTTATTCTGAAGAATAGACTTAAGATGATTTATTTGAGTGAGATAATAAAGATAAAAAAGAGCGAGATAATAGAGAGATGATAAAATCACTTCTTAAAAGAATACAAAAACAACGAAGGAAGAGATTTTACTGAGACTAATAATGAAGTGCCTTTGTTTGTGTCTGATGCTGACAGAGTGTAGGAGTGTTCCAGGATGACTAGTACCTCTGCCGTGAGAACCACTGAACCCTCGTCAGGACTGCTCATCCACTTTTGGTGCCCATCTGTCACTCAGCTCTCACCTGTGGTTCCAAGATGCTGTGCAGAGAAAGCATGTGCAGCAACCACAACTTAGATAAAATCATCTTGTCAGAAAGGCTACGGGGTGGGCGGGCCTGGAGCCAAGATGGTGGAGTAGAAAGACTTACATACACTAGCTCTTCCCCCACAGCCCATAATATACCTGTGAAGAAAGACTCTCCACAACTTCTAGAGCAGCAGAAGCCACAGAGCAATGGAGTGGAGGAGATTTCCAGCCCAGGGTGACTTGAAAGGCCAACGGGAAAGGTCTGCTGCACCGGATGCAGAGTGGAGCCCAGCCCAGCTTTGGCCACATGGTACTGGGAGGAACAGGTGGCATTTGTGGGTTGAGGGATCTGAGAACTGCCGCTGCTGCTGGGGATTCCATCCCCAGAGACCTGTTCTGGTCTGTTCCTCCCGGTGTCACACAGTCAAAGCTAGGCTGAGCTCTTCTCCACACCCCATGGGATAGACCTTTCCTGTCAGCCTACCAGGCTACTTTGGGCTAGAAATCTCTTTCACTCTGTCATTCTGTGGCTTCTGCTGCTCTAGAATTTGTCGAGAATCACTTTTTACAGGTATTTTATAGGCTGTGGGGGAAGAGTTAGTGTATATGCATCTTTCTACTCTGCCATCTTGGATCCACTCCCAGATTATCTAATATGACAAAAAAAAAATGGTAAATGGTGGAGAGGATGTAGTAAAATTGTGACACCAATGTATGGTTGATCCAACCATTCTGGAGAGCAATTTGGAACTATGCCCAAAGGGCTATAAAACTGTGCATACTCTTTGATCTAACAATATCACTACTAGATCTGTATCCCAAAGAGATCATAAAATAGGGAAAAGGACCGATATATAGAAAAATATCTACAGCTTTTCTTTTCATGGTGGCAAAATATTGGAAATCAAATGGAGGCCCATTAACTTGTGGTATATAAATACAATGGAATACTATTGTGCAATAAGAAATGATGAGCAGACAGATTTCAGAAAAACCTGGAAAGGCTGGTACTAACTGATGCAAAGTAAAATGAGCAGAAGCAGGAAAACACTGTACACAGTATCAGGAACATTGTATGATGATTAATTATGAATGACTCAGCTCTTCTCAGCAATACAACAATCCAAGACAAGTATAAAGGACTCATAATGGAAAATGCTGTCCACATCAAGATAAAGAACTGGTGGACTTTAAATGGAAATCAAATCATATTTTTTCACTTACTTTATTTTTTTCTTGGTTTCCCCCCTTTTGATTTCTTTCTTATTTCATAACTGTGACTAATGCAGAAATATCTTTTACATAATTGCACTTTTATAACTCTATCAAACTGCCTACCATTTTAGGAAGAGGGGAGGAAGGGAAAAATTTGGAGCTCGAAATCTTGTAAAAATGAATGTTAAAAACTGTCTTTACATATAATTAGGAAAGAAATTAAACACTATTAAAAATTAAAAACAAGGGAGCCAAGATGGCAGAGTAGAAAGACTCACATATGCTAGCTCGGAACCCACAGCCCATAATTATCTATAAAAAGAACTCCCAACAAATTCTGGAACAGTGAAGCTGCACAGCAACGAGGTGAAGGAGATTTCTGTTCCAGAGAGCCCTGAAAAACCGATCCCAAAGGTTCGTTGCGCACCCGATGGGAGCAGAGCCCATCACTGGCCTGGCTGTGCAGCACTAAGAGGAGCAAGCAGATACAAGCAGGCCTCAGGGATGGAATCTCCAGCAACCGCAAAGGTCTCTCCACCCACAGATGCACAGGTCAGTGAGAGAGACTTCTGGGCTGGCTGAGAGGGGAGCAGGGTGTCTCCATGACTCGGGCCCACTCGGGAGGCAGCAGCAGAGGCAGGGGGTGGCCAGAGGCTCCCAGAGCAGGCAGGAGCTCAGCAGCAGCTCCATTATGGAGGATCTCTGCATAAACCCCCTGAGGGAACTGAGCCTGGGAGGTGACCCTGCCCCGACCTAAGAACCTGATTTAATGTTACCCTGAATAGCAGCTGGCCAGCCGCCAAAAGCCCTAAGGCTAGGGAGCAGCATTTGAATCTCAGACCCCAAGCACTAGCTTCGGGGACTTAGGCCGGGGGTGGAGAGGCTCTCAGAAGCCAAGTAATTGGCTGGGAAAATGCCCAGAAAAGGGAAAAAAAATAAGACCACAGAAGGTTATTTTCTTGGTGAACAGATGATTGCACCATTCCTCTATGATGAAGAAGACCAATGCTTACCATCAGGTAAAGACATAGGAGTCAAGGCCTCTGTATCTCAAACATCTGAAATAGATATCCAATGGGCTCAGGCCTTGGAAGAGCTCAAAAAGGATTTTGAAAATCAAGTTAGACAGGTGGAGGAAAAACTGGGAAAAGAAATGAGAGAGATGCAAGAAAAGCATGAAAAACGGTTCAATACCTTGATAAAGGAGACCCAAAAGAATGCTGAAGAAAGGAACACCTTGAAAAATAGGCTAACTCAATTGGCAAAAGAGGTTCAAAAAGCCAATGAGGAGAAGAATGCTTTCAAAAGCAGAATTAGTTAAGTGGAAAAAGAGGTGCAAAAGCTCACTGAAGAAAAAAGTTCTCTCAAAATTAGAATG